>RSEF01000019.1:992610-1003352 GCA_003993805.1 Himantopus leucocephalus | reverse complement strand
CCCGTCCCCTCCACCAGTGTCCCCTCCGCCCCTTGTCCCCCCAGACCCTCGCCCCTGTGCAAAGGCGCCTGGCACGTATATCCAGGAGGGCTCAATTTGCAGGTCTTGGCAGAGCTCTGGTATCCTGCCAGTTGCAACCAGTTGATCCCCACTTTGTCAAAGGGATCGAGAGGAGCAAAATCACGTCCCCGCTACCCAGGTCTCTAATTATTTTTGCTCCCCAGGCCCCGGGAATAGCAGGAGAGCTCTGTGTGTTGTCGCGGCAGCTATCAGACAGCTCGGCACAACTTTGAGACGACCAAGCAAGTCACAGGCTCATTAAAACAGAGGAGGATGTGTGTTGCCTGTGGCACACGCGTTCTGTGAAACCGAAATCATAACCCCAGGAATACTGCATTTTAAGGAATAAATACAATTAAACGAGGATGCAAACAAATCGGAGGCCGTGCCTGCGTGAGACACAGCACCGATCGCACGCTGTGTTTTGCAGAGGACTCTGCCCCGCAGGAGCCCAGGGTGGACGGGTCGCAGGGAGGGAATCGCCACTCAGTGTTTCCTCTTGTCCTGTCTGTTCAACAGACACTGCACCGACGACAGAATTTGATATTAGTTATGAAGCTCTTCCCGGTACTGAGCTGCAAATCTGACTACCTTCACCAGTAACAATAATTACTCTTCGTTCTTTGCAGCGAGAACACATAATATGATAATCTCCATTTTACAAACCAGAGCAGACACGAAGAAAGTGGCCTCTATAAATAAAGACAAGTCTCATCAAATCCGTCTCACCGACCAAGTTTCTCAGCTCAGCAACACACTTTAAAGGACAACCACGCTGAAATGTTGCGAGATCATTTCTCACATATAAAAATCAGAAGACTTTGAGTACAGAGGACAAACCCAAAGTCTGCGACAACCCGTCTGTGCTTTTCCTATTAACTCTGCATTTTAAACACGGAAACTGTTTCTGGTCCACCTCCAGCAGCCTGGGCTATTTTACACAGTTGCATGTTGAAAAGTTGAAACACAAAGAATTATCCATGGCAGTAAAGTGGGAGGGGGAAAAAATGCGAAGGAAAGAAGAGAGGGGGAGACAAAAGAGAGAGATAAAATGTTTTCGGCTTGTACATGTCACTGCTGTCCCGCACAGGGCAGTGCAAGCTGACCTGGACAGCAGCGAACATTTGGCCATGCAACGTCTAAGAGCAAGGAACTCACCTTCCGCAGGCCACAGGGGAAAGCTCAGCGCTTAATTTTAATTTTTAGAAGAGGGGTTTATTCTCTCTCCAGATCTCCCAGTCCAGGTCCTTTGGTTGTTCCCATCCCCGTGACAGCACACACTCTCCGGCCAGTGGAGCACCCAAATTTGGTGTCCCCTCCCCCGCCTGGGGAAGCAAGTGCAAGCAAACCAGAGCAACGTCCGCGTACAAACCCGGAGCCAACAGCAGTACAACAGCTTGGAGAACTGACTTTTAGGGGAGACGGTGGACTGACACCATCCCTCGACGCCACGCAGTTATGTCACTGTCATTTATTCCCTGTCCAAAGGGGATCACAGCGAGTGTGCGATTGCCTCGCTGTACGGGGCAGCACCCGAGCAGCACAACTTCTGCACGCGAAGCACGAGGAGACAATAAATCTGCAGAACCCCGTTGCAACCACGGGGCTGCCCAAAGCTGCGCGAACCTCAGAAGTGCCACCTGGGAGAGCTGCATAGCTCCAAAATCTATTTTGCCAGGGCGACTGGGAATAGCTTACTGGTTTTTATCCCCCTCTTCCACTCCCTGCTCCACAAACAGCCACTGCAAAGCAGCTGGGGAATATGCAGAATTTTAAACTGGGATTTCTTCCCCCTGTTTTTTACTGCTCATAAGGATGTCACAGCTGTATTTTTGTTACTACTGCTGACGCATCACATAATGTGATAAAAGGTAACAGGTAGCTCGCTTGTACGCTGATGAAACCACCTCGCCTTTTGCTTGATCAAAGTATTTCCTATTTGTACTATAATAAACAATTTGACACACTGGGGTGGGGGTTTTTTTTCCCTCTTGTGTTAGCCTGAAGTTATTTTTCCAGGGTACTGAAAACCAGCTGCTCCTCTAATTAGTACACTGAGTGCTTATTTTATTCCTCAGATAAAAGTGTCTTATGTTGTAACGAAACAGTTTGACACTTAAGTCACACATTCATCTATTTTATCGCGAAAGTCTGCTTAAAGAGGAGGCAGCCCAGATAAGGCAACACATTTAATGTGCCATTTCTCTGCATTTTTATTAGCATTACTGCCAATTGGAAGAATTTACAAATAACTCCTTTTCCAGCACATAAATACATAAAATATTTTACTTTCCACATACTGGCAGAACATTTCAGGTCATTCTCCAGATTGCAGACAGAAATGTATGCACCTCTCTCAGAGGCTGCAATGTTTATGTTCATGCAATACCTAATTATGTCTAAGGATGAAGCAAATCAAGGATATAAACTAAGGTAAAATTTGACCTCTCTTTCCAGACCAAAAGCAAACAATGTGTCCCTATAAGGCACAGCGCCCTGGATAGGTGCCCAGCCATACTGAATAACCTTCTCCTGGCACACGGTCACGCACCGCTTCTATCAAGATGTAAGCAAAGCTTTGGCCTAATATGAATCTCATGCTCTGAGCGACGGAACCACCATTCCTCAACTCCCTTCCCCAAAAGAGGCATTTTTTTGCACAGAAAACCCCTTTGCCTTCTGGTCTATTCTGGTGCTTTCATCTCCCCCATTACAGCGATGCCATAGCATCTTGCGGTAGTTCATAAAAGGGTGTTTCTAATGATTTAGAAGACTTCTCTTCAGACCTTGAAATATTCCAAGTATATTCTCATTTTTCTCCCTAATTCAGTTTTTTATACCAACTATAATATTTCCCCCTGCGGCAGCTGCGTTCCTCTTCACCTGGGTGAAGCACGCAAAGGGACTTGGAAGAAAAGGTGGAGAAGGCGTTTGTAGGGAATGCAGTGGATACTCCAGCCTCTGATGCCTGCCTTCCTCCAGCGAGGACTGGCAAGAATTAGACACCTACTGGAAATACCCGCACTCAGCAACGCCGTGCTAAGAGGGCAAATGTAGCTGGGAGCGTGGTCCTTTGCAGGGCTGTGGCGTGCGCTCAGGAACGGCCAAGGCTGAAGGCTTCCCACACACCACCACCAGTTCCCGTCACTCACCCCCTGCCACAGCACGGGAATGAAACAGCTCCTGCCCCAGTGGCCCAAACTCACCTCAGCTTTTGGGGTAAAAAAAAGCCAAGTCGATGTGCAACCGTGTGGTCAATCTCTTGGGAATATTTGGCAGCTGTCTCTGGGGATGGGAAGTTGGTTTTGATGCTTCTTAATATAGGATTTGCTGTGAGTTTGCACTTGCCTGGGCACGGGAAAATGTATCTTGTTCCATTCACGAGCCCCAACCCATCCCGGAGTCCCATCTTAAAATTTCTTGGCTGATCTTCTCTCCCTCTTCCCCAGCCCCGCGACAGCTTTGCCATGCCATGGAACCGAAGCCAGCAGATAAGTAACCCAAGACTCTCTGTGTGCCATGGGCTTCATGGCATGGGACAACCTGCATCCTTGTGATCCGGACGGGCAGGAATCCCCTCNTGGCATGGGACAACCTGCATCCTTGTGATCCAGACAGGCAGGAATCCCCTCCTGCCACTCTGAGCCCTGGAGGACATTTGGAAGCTCTTGAGCATCCTCAGCATCGCCCCATGACATTCTCTGGGGGCAAACCCACTCCTTGCACTCACTGCCACCCCGTCAATGCCAGGGCTGCTGGCTTGTCACCTGTGAAGGAAGGCTGATGGTGGCACTCAAGACCCATGGAGGCATTAAAAGCAATACAACACCTGTGAAGAGTTCCTGGGCAAAATCCAAGCTGTGCAATTGCCATTTTCACTTACGTTCATGCAGCATTTTCTAACTAACTACATCTTGCCTTTGAACGCAATGAATTATGAAATGCACCTTCATTTCTGCTCTGATTTGGAGGCTCACTGTGCGTTACTGAACAGCTGCACGCTACAGCCCCAGAAGCAACTGTCCTTGGATGTCTCTGGAGTTGATCCCTGTGTTATTTACTGAGGTCCGTGAGATCCTTTGTGGCAGAAGGTGACACACAGGTGTGAAACGCTCTTGTCATATCAGTTTATGCTCAGCCACAAAACCACTCCAGCATACATTGCATATGCTCCTCTTAAAATATATTTCGTCCAACATAGCCATCCTGCTCCCGCAGCTCGAATGTCTCCTCAGCCTGACCCAGACAGGGCTAAGCCTCCCTCCGTATCCCTGCAGAAAACAGGGTTTGCAATGAAAAGCAAATTCAGACCAGCTCCGGTTGCTCATTATTTGAAGCCCATCAGTTAAATAAGCCACGGCAGATACAGCAATTCTGCCATCCCGCAATGCGAATGCACTCCCAAGGTAATTTCTGATGAAAACCGTATGTTTGCACTAGGTCTGTTCAGGCTGGTTCAGATTAAATATAAAAACCACTGCCAATTGTATTACCTCATTATTAGCAGACACTGGCAGCAGCCTTGCGTGGAGAAACGGACGTCTGGCTACGCTACCTGCCGTCACATCGTAATTCATGTCAGGTGCCTGGGGACACGCAGGAGGATTACCGCCTCCCTCCTGGCTTTCCTGACCACGGGGGGACTCCTCCTTGAACGCGACCTTTGATCCAGCCGAGCCTCCCACCCACCTGATGCTGAGCCAAAGCCTTCGAAAAATTTGGCAACCCTCAACAGGATGTATGGAAGGAAGGTAAGGCTGTCCCTGGGAGCACAGGGCACGACTGACATCCCCGGGAGCTCGCTGGGTTCAAGCCCTACTACCGAATGATGCTCACGCACAGTGGAAGAGGAAGCTATTGCTGGTTCTCACTAAGTATTTCAAGTTAAATCCCAGGAAAAAAAAAATGAAGACAATCCATCGGAGAAAAAGTAGCCATAAGCCATATAATATTAATTCAAGCCGTCTAGCATTAATTCAATTTGCAGGCAAGGTAAATCTTTCACATAATATTCCCCTATTTGCTCAGTGCCTAAGGAATTTGCCATTACCCTGTCATTTTTTTAATGTATGGCCCATCTGACCTTCCCATAGCACAGACTTGTGTCCGGCTCCCAAAACCCTCTGCTCAAAATACTGCAACAACAGGCAGCTGAGGCGTAAGAACAATAAAAACACCCAGCACAACCAGACTGTATCTTTGGAGCTGATGGAACCGTTGAGCTGGAAGAGATGGAGAATCGCCTCCCATCTCCGCAGAAAACACACCGAGCTTTCTGAAAGGTCTCGAACAGGAATTTAACACCTTCCATCTGCAGCCTATTACTCTGCATTTTAACTCCACCTCTCCGATTACAGGTCCCTGCACACTAGGAGTGTATACGAAAGAGTGCCAAAGTCTCAAGTCTGTGAGACCGAGAGTCAGGGAATAACTGGAGAGGAATCAGAACTGGAAGCCAAGTCCACAGCACTCTTTTTCCAAAAAAGCGCAGTTTCGGTAAAAGACCCCATGAATTGGCACCATGCTGAGTCTGGCCTTTGCAAAACCTAAAGAGAAATCACCTGGTCTGCTAGGAAAGGCCATAACAAGGTGCAAACAATAATTTTTGGAGAAAAGGCTTTTAAAAGTGATGGATTATTTTTCTTTTCTTTTAGGAATGAGATCATTTCAACAACTGATCTTCTGCCAGGTTTTGCATTAATTGCTTTGTCTCCCTGCTCTAGGGGAGATGCTGAACACCCTGGAGCAGGCTGACAGCCTCTTCCCCGCTTCTCCTGGCCTGATGAATATAGTTGTACTGTGCATCTCACGGGGGCATTCCGCTTGGATATCCCCAGGGAGGCAGGAGAGCTTCATTCCTGCTGCCACCACCTCCCATGGGCTCTGCTCTCAGCAGTCTCCCCGTGGATGCTGGCGACGCATCGGCTTGCCAAGCGTCCCCCGTCGGACCAGGGCTGCATCCAGCGCTCTGGTTTGGCATAATTTCACCTAACTTTGCACAGTGTTTCCACCCCTCCTGCAAAAGGGAGGGAGAAGGTCGGATCCACATCCCACCTTCCCTGCACGTTTCAGGCACCAGGGAAGTCTCCCTTCCTGCTCCGATCAAGGACATTTTAAAGACAGCCCGCTCATTGTGATCAGCTCTGATTGTAGCTTTGCAGCAGTTAAAAAGTCCCCCCCTGGCTCCAGCATCCTGATGCTGCATTTCTCTCTTCCCGTTAATGGTGGGTTCTGTTTCTTTTATTACCTCTTAGTAATCGTTTGACAAGTTCTCACAGCAGGACTTTGCTCACAATTATTCCACCCTTCTAAACTTCTCCTTCAAAACCCATCAACACTTCGTTACGACACAGCACAGCTCCCATCCACAGCATCTTTTACTCGCAAGGAACGGTGAGGCCACAGGACCGGGCAGCTCTGCCTGGTTGGGCGCTCAGGTCATCTCCCAGTAAGCGTCACTTGGGCCAGATGCTGCCCGGGAATGCAAAGGGAAAGGTAACGACAGCCTTGCAAAAGACCATTTGCAACTTTGCAGAGAAAGGTTGCAAGAGCCGGTCTGTCTTCACCCAGCTGTATCAGCTGGGCAAATAAGAAATGTTCCATATCCCTGGCATGGGTCACCTGAGAGGCAGGTTTATTTACGGGAGGTTGATGGCTCACAGTCATCTGCCCTCTCCTTGCTGTGTTGAAAGGCAAAGTTTCACCGCTTCTTCTCCAGACCCTTCTTGGCAACCATAAATTATCTGAGCCAAAAAAATGGGTGGCAACGCACTGGGAAAGCCCCCCTCCACCAGTAACAGAGAAGAACCAACAGTGAGGACTTACCATCCATGTCAAGGCGTTGCATGATAATCGCCAGCTCCACCTCACTGGGCATGTATCCCAAGGAACGCATTGCCATGCCCAGCTCCTGCTTGGATATAAAGCCATTCCCATCCCTGTCCAGCACCCGGAAAGCTTCACGGATTTCTGTAAAGGAGACGGAAGAAGAGAAGAGTTATTATGGGGGAAGACGCCCATGGACTGAGCCTCGGGAAATGTCACTTCTCCTCAAGGAGCCCAGGCTAGGACCTGAGGGCTCTTCTCCGTGCCTCAGTTTCTCCAGCCCCTGAGAACAGCGATACCGCTCCTCTGTACAAAGTGACTTCAACACAGAGGTGCTCACCCGACAGCCAGTGACCATGAGCAGCGCTCAACCATCTCGCTCCCACAATTAACTCAAACGGCACCAGCAAGCAACGCCGCCGCAAAGAGACTTTGTCACGTGGGCAAAGCACGGTCAATGCATCTGAACACATGGGACACAGAAGCAGCATGTATTGCCTTTTCTAATGTTAATGATGCACATTTGATCATTTCAAGGCAGGGCAGTGTCACCGTGACATGTTCATACACACACATACACGTGTGTGCGCGCACTCATGCATGGCATACCTCTGTACGCAGATACACATAACGGCATCCACGCTCACACCGCCTATTTTCTGTGCTAAATATTCTGTGCCAAATCATTTATTCATTACTCATTGTTCTCCATTTCTTTCTGCAGCGTCTGCCCAGGACTGCTGTGGGAGGACCAGCCCCAGCTACAGTAAAGCCTCCCTCCGCAGGGCTGCGCAGCAACCGCCGGCCCCGGAGGCTTCTCCAGCCGCCCTTTTCCAAGCCCCTCAGTAAACCTGCAAGGCAGATTTACCCTGTGTCACACAGGCAGAGCCAGCTCTGTCCTTCTCCAACAAACCTACACGAACAGGAGCAGCTGGGTGCCGACTGCCTCCCCTGCGGGTACGGAGCTCTGCAGCCAAAGCCTGGATGCGCACGTTCTCCCTTGTCCGATAAATGCGGCTGTACATCTTTTAAACCCTACCCGGGCAATTTCCATCTCTCACTCCTCTTCATAGCTTTTCTCTAATTTATAACTGGTTTACAGCCTCAGATCAATAAAAATGCTGACGGCATCAAAGGAATCACTTCCATCATTCTTCCTCAGCCTGGCTCAGCGTCTGACATCTGACTTTGTTTGGCTTTTTAAACCTGGCATATCCCCTTCCAGCCTTTAACGGTCACTCTCCGCTCGTGCAGCACACTGAAGGACCCCCGGCGTATGCCGCCTCGACGGCTCTGCGCGTTCCCCGCTCCTCCCAGACCTCTCAACTTGAGCCCCACCACCAAGGTCCCCAGACCCGACTGTTGCAAATGCCAAACAGAGAAATTTGAACATTTCAGCCAGCTGGGAGCCTGGTTACTTGAAAGGGTTTGGTTGGAGGTGGGGAGAGAAAGAGGCGCTGATTTCTTAGTTTTGGTTAAATGGTCCTTGCCCCATTCTGTGGAGAGGAAAACACAGGATGCTTTATCCTATCTCTTTTGGGAATGGGGATATATGAAAAACCAGCGTGCTGGGGCCCGCTGCAACTCCGCTCGAAGGAGTTTAATCTTCACGTGAAAGCATTTCATTGTGGAAGTGGGAGGGAAAACTCAGCAGGTTTTTTTTGGGGGGGAAAAAAAAAACCCCAACTAATTAAAAAATACTCTATTCTCTATGAGGAAACAGATTGGATGGAAAAAGTCAGTCCAGCCCTTGGGTAGTTCAGGCATTAAGCCTCAGATGAGAAAATATTCTCGGTCCTGCCATGGACTGCCGGCGTGTCGGCTCCCTCTGCCCTCCGCTCCCGGGTGTGAGGGAGGCACCAGCCCCTGCAGCGGCGCTCCGTGAAAGGTAACGGATAGTCCTCGGTCCTCCTGGTAAAAAGCCGGGAGCATCATAGCCCACCAGGAAATGGTTTCGGTGACGTCTTGGCTACCAGATTATTTAAAGCTTTACAATTCAAAGGCTGCTTCAAAATCACCTCACATCAAAGTTCACCACCTCCCTTGACAACACCGGTGCGTTAGCAAAGTCTGCTCCAATTTCCACGCGCTGCTTTCTGCCGTGTGTAATAATACCCTGGTGATGTGCCAGGGCCAGGGCACCTCCGTGACCCACCGCTTAATCTGCACCACAACTGTGGTTATCATAATGAGATACGATCAATTTTTAATCCAGCCAAAGAGCCCACTGACGCAAAAAAGGGAAGATCCTATTAATTCCAACGAGTATCGCGCCAGATCTGTAATATCTACACTTTGGGTTCAAGGTATGCATCAACTGTAGCTTCTTTAAACTTAAACGCTTCACCTTGTCTCCCTGCCAGCCCAAGCTGCTGTAAGCTCGGTGATACAAAAAGATGGTGAGGCTGTTCAAAGCAAGCTCGGCTGGAAGTATCGGTACATAATGCAAAGAGCCTTTGGAGTAGGAACGAATCCCATTAGACACTGCCAGCTGTAGTGAAATCTATTTTCATATGCTGTGCTGAAAGCTAAAGTGCAGTAAATATTACACCGAAATCAATTAATTTTAAAATAAACTTTTGACAGCTGAAGACGAAAGAACTAAAAATATTGCGGGGAGCTGAGAAAGTATTTTAGAAAATAAAATAAGAGTCTACCTTCAGAAAAGTTTACACGCGACTTAGACTGATCCAAATTACCTGAATAAATTACGGCTGTACGGGGGCTCTGCTGTGGGATATCTGAATGCCAAGGTCTAGTGAGTATCCTCTCCAGGTGCACTGATTTCAGAAAGGTGCATTTAACAGCACTGCAACCTTTGAGTTCTCAGAGGAGAAAACCCCACACATTTGGGGTCCAGCTCTGCTCCGTACCTCTCAGAAACCTGAACTTTTGACCAAGCCTGAAACATCCTTCGCACATCAACTCCTGGCCCCGAATGGAGCTTTTTTCACTCATCACTCTATAAATACCACTTGTGCAGAGGTATATTTGAAGAGCTATTTATAGGTTGAACACACTGTACACGAAGCAGCTATGACCTCAGTCAGTGCCTCCTCTTTATCTTCACGTGTAACACCACCTCCTTATCAGATTTTCTTTATAGTGATTCCTTCTCCTCCCATGGACTCGCGGGTGCTGTCCTGCACCGCACCCACAGTGGGAGCCACGGGGCTGAGCATCCTCCCTGAACGCAGCCCCAGCAGCTCTTCCCGCCGGCACTGCCGAAGAGCCCGTCCCAAACAGTGGTCCACGAACGTGGGGCAGCCTGGCTGGCCCTCACCTTTATCTCCAGCTGTTAAATTTCATTACCCAAAGCTAAAAATACATCAGCACTTTCCCCAGATGACTTTCCCAAAGAAGTCGCCATGGCAACTGATGCTCCTGGCTCAGAACTGGGAGCGGATGTGGTCCATGGAGTAAATCTCTCAACACAGACATTGCCAGGGCTTGGAGGAAACTTTGAGACCTCTTCCATTTCGACTGGAAGCTGCTCTGCATAGGGGTGCTTTACCCGCCTCAAGAAAAGCACAGCCCTGTTTTGTCTTTAAGAGAAAAGATAACAGGGGGAGCGGGTGCCAGAGCGATGCTGCCGCAGCAGCTGCCTTTCCCCTTGCCCAGCCTGGCTGGCAGCAGCCCTCCACACTGCACCGCGCACGTATATTCAGATTACACCTTCCCTGGGGCGTTAACAAATGGTAATATTTACTCCCCTTTCCACTATGTAGTATCTTCTTTTTGCTCTCAAGTGTAGGAAGGCGACACAGTACTATATTGGAGTATAAAAGGGAAAAAAAGAAGAGAAAGTATTAGAAAGATTTAGAGAACAGCAAGTAGCCCATTTTGCTGGTGATGGC
>RSEF01000019.1:974263-985892 GCA_003993805.1 Himantopus leucocephalus | reverse complement strand
GGGGGGGGGGGGGGGGGGGGGGGGGGGGAAGTTTCTGTTATGTTCCCACCCCTGTCCCATGGAAGCGGCTTCTCTCGCAAAACAGAAAACACACCGCTGGTTTGTCTTGCAAGCTGCCATGCAGCTTCTGCTCGCAGAGACTCCCCACATCCCTCTCCAGCTGAGCCCGCTGCGCTGGACAAAATCTGCCTGTTATCTTGGAGACGTTACTACACTAAAACAACATCACCAGAGCTATTAGGAAAGCTGCTGCGAGTTATGCAGGTTGCCAGTAACTCCAGGGGATTTCACAGCGGCCAAGGATAACAAGGAGGAGGGAAATCCCAGCTGTGCTCCTTCCATAGGCTGTATCCCGTGTGCCAGCCGCCTGCGGAGGGGGGGCTGCGCCCCAGCACGAGCACACCAGGGGATCCTGGACACAGAGGATATGTCCTGGGCTGCTTCACAACCACGCAGTGTGACCCAGGAGGTGGGGGAAGGACAAAGACGGCTACTTGTTCTTCATCTCCATCTGGGATTCTCTTCTAGTGTATTTAAGTAACAGTGCAGAAGAGCAAAAAAAGGCAGAAAAATCCCAAGCAGGTCAGCTGGTTTATTGCTGTAGCACATCAGCTGTTTTCCCTCTTTTCTCCCCTCCTATCCGGTTCACCACATACGCAGGACTACACAATTCCCAACAAAGGACTGGAAGGGCTCTCACAACGTCACATATCCCCTGTGCTCACCCAAAGGCTGGATGAAGCTCACCTAGGGCGGTGTTTGTCAAGCTGAGTTCACATCTTCCCAAGGAAAGGTAATGAGGAGGACCTGAAATGCTCAAGCCGGCCATGGGACAACTCCGTATCTGCCATTACCAGCCGCGGTTGCGTGTCCACGCCTGCGAATGGCGATAACAGGCCAGCGTAAATCTGACACTCAGCCAAGTGCTCATCTTCAAACAGTCCCAAGACTTTTCTTGCACAAATTTTTCCAGTTCCTTTTATGATCACATTTACTTTTGTCTGTCCTGTGGCAAGGAGGTCCACAATTTAACCATGCAATATGTGACGATCCATGTTCTCTTCTTCTGAAACACCTCCTCCAACTCCCATCTGATGTCTTCCAGGTCTTGTTTTGGAAAAGGCAGAAACAACTGTTCCTGGTTCTTGTTTGCCACACCATTCACCCACTTTATAGACTTAGATTTACCATATCTTCAGCTGTTCTCAGACTGAAAAGTCTTTGTCCAGCTATCACAAAACCTGCTTCGTCTAATCTGTCCTTCCAACCCGGCCCATTCAACCATTGCTAGATGCTCAGCAGTCATCAGAAACACTGGGCTTCCACTGAACCCTTCAGAAGATCGTCAGTCTGCTGCTGAGCCCTTTTCAGTAGAAGAAAACAAAGAAACCTCCAGGCCCCAAAACCAACCCCCTAAAATTTCAAGGTTGAAATCCCACACCACCTCACTGCAGTAACCAGCAGTACTGGAAGCAGCTCCCATGAGAAAAGGAGCTTCTCCAAGATCACCACGAGCAGGTCACCAGGGCTAGGAACTTGGTCACACCCCTATACCTAACACCCATGAGAGGGACAAGCCACTGGGAGGGACTGAGATCTCCCATCCATAGGAGTCCATATCTACCTTCAATGTATTCATACGCCCTCATACCATAGCATCTGAACACCACCCTGCTACATGCATTTATGCATCCGTGATGTGATGGGGAACGGCTCTTATGTCCACTCCATGGCCAGCCAAGGCCCGGGGAGCGACAGAGAGCGATACCTGGACTCCTAAACTAGACACACGTGACGGGGCCATCTGCAGCTGTCCACCATGGCCATCTCCAGCGGGAACCCACCAGACCATTTCCACCAACCTCCTGTGAAGGTGGAAGCGGCAGCTTGGCCAGCGGCACCCTCCGATGCTGCTCAAACCAGCTGATAACGGCCGGACTCACCATTTGCAGAATGGCCCCATTACAGAAACGAGGAAAGGACGGAGAGCAGCCGGTAATTGGCAGGGTCTGCCTCTTTCCTGCCTCGCTCTCCCTGTTTTAATGGAAAAGCTGCAGAAACATTCACACTTAATTATATAAAATGCTGTACATGGGCCCAGCTGCAGGGCCGAGCCAATGTATATCACTTCGGAAAGACATCATTGCGTAATTTCTGTCAAGTAATTAGCGTGCTCTGCAGCACACCAAGCCGAGAGTTTTACTAGCACTAAACAAGGTTAGCAGATTTGTAAACAGCTTGCTATGGAGTAATATTTTTCTGCTCATACCGTCTAAAAATATCTTGGGAGAATTTGCTCCAGTACAAATGGCTCTGCTTGAAAGGGTTTAAAACAACAAAAAAAAGCTTATGATAATTCAGAGCAGGTTTTCGCTGTGTTTGCCTGCCCGTCGCTTGCTTTTCGGTTCCTAACTTCAAACAGTTACACAGCCCAGAGCTTGGCTGTACTAAAACACCCCGTTTCACCAGAAATGAAATAAAACCCATGCTAACACCTAGCTCCATCCCTTCCCCACTTCCTACATGACCTTACGCGTGGTCAAATTACAGTTTCTTGTTCGTTTTACTGCAGGTCCAAGAGGGCTGGGGTCTCACGGGGTAGTTGCTGTGCCCCTGGAGGGGAAGGCAGAGTCTCTGCCCCGAGGAGCTGCGCGAGNCCACGGTTTCCTAAGTAAGTCCTGCATTAAAGATTTAACTCTTCCTAAGACCCTGCATGTGGCACCCGCACCTGGGCGAACGGCACCCTTCTGCTGAAGGGAGGAGGATGCCCAGATGACCCTCCAGGAACTGAGATTCGCTCTCCCCCAGCAGCTTGCAGATGACCTGCGCTCGGTTTAGAAGCAAAAAGATATTTTACTTCGTCTGTTAATGCTTGGGTTCCCCATGGGAGTCCTCAGGTCCTTTCCTCTCCCCTTCCGGCGGTGAGAAAAAGCCGGTTTCTAGGTGAGCGCTCTTATTCTAGGTGAGCTCACCACCATCTGCAGCGCAGACTGAAGATGCTAGCAGGGATTCAAGTAAGCAATGCTACGTCACCAGGAGCAGATCCTGACTCCTCGGTTGAGCTGGATCCTCAGCTCCTGACCAGGGTTGTAAAGGACACCTCTCCCCCGAGTCAGCAGCTACAACGCCAAATACTCCAAATGGGCAAAGCTGCTGAAAAGACGGTGCAGAGAAACGAACTGTGCCATACGTCTACCTGTCTTGTAAAATCAGGATGATAACGCTGAACCCGAAGAGGGCTTAAATAGCTTCACGCTCCAGACAAGTGACCGTGCCCTACTCTAGGGCCTCCCAGAGCTCCTCGGAGCAGCCATGGTCTGGTGGAACAGAGCTTCCCATGGCGGGACCACAGACTTCACTGGACCACAGGCAGATGAACAAAACACATGTCATTTAAGAATTTGTAAGAGTATCTATTTTCCCCTTCGCTTGTGCCAGATTCGGCCATTTTAGCAGTTAACTGTTGGTTTATTTGGGAAAAAGCAGACCATCGGGAGGTTTGTTATCCCATCCACGCTTATCATTAGGAGGCTGCTAATGAAACCACAGAGACCTCCTGATGCCCGGGGATGGCAGAAAGAGGAGTACAAAGTGGCACACTTTTTACACTTCATTGGGAAGCTTTATAAATTAATTGGAGTACAAAGTCAGGTCTAATTGATGTTTGTATTGATTGAACTGCTCCAAGTCTTAATTTTGGTTGTAAAACTCACTTTAAAATAGAGCCATTTATAATTAAGACAGGATCTGTAATTAATGGAGTTTTATACTCATAAAACTGCCTCTCTCATCAGTCTAAATTAAACTCCACATGAAAGTTTGTGCAAATTAAATACAGTAGATGCCAAAACTACTTTCTCCAAACTCTTTGTTATTCTTATTAATGTCAGAACATAAGTGATTTGGAGATGTGCAAAAGCGATGAAAATTCACATTAGAAGAGGTGACAGCAGGGAAGGGCATCCGGCGGGCGCGGGGAGCCCTGCCACGGTGCAGGACACGCGTGCCAATCCCCGTGCAGCGCAAACACAGACACAGACATTCCGGTCACGTCCAACGCGTGACAGCAGCAAAGCCGTGAGCCATTGCCCACGTCCCACTTAGAAAATTAATACATTGTCCCTCTTGCACAATTGCGTCAAATCGTAACACAAACCTGCTTTTAAAAATACTGTGTTCCAACAGAGTCACGCCAGGCCACCAAGCACAACGGGGGCTCACGGGGGGGGGAGGACTCCCTTGCCTTCACGTGCCCGTGGTTATTTCAAACAAGGGCTGCGATGTGCCGTGCCCTCAAAGCCTCCTCAGCTGCTCAAGCCGTTAATGAAATTCTCCAATTCTGGTAACTGTGGTTGACCATATGACTCTTTCCAACTTGATCTCATCGGAAATCTTTACAGCCATCAACCACAATATTTACAAAGCACAGACAATTTTGGGCTTGTGGCAAGAAAATACATCATCTTGGACATATGTACATAGATAAAAGTTCCCCAATAAATCTGTTTTCCATGTGTGAGAGTCTGCCTCATCCTTATCTAGGTAATTAGCTATTCGCTTCTTTAAAGGCTCCCATTTAATTGGGGTTGCTGTTCTTAGTGGAATATCATTTCCTCTTCCCAAAAGCGCTACTACTATTTTTGTATCTTTTTTTTTTTTTTCTGGCTGCCACATTCTGGTTTTCCCACTAAAATTAAAAAGTCACTGCAGCACTCACCAAGTATTTATGGCTTGAAAATTCCTACACACGTCCCTGAGCCGACATCCATAAAAGCTTGTCACAGCTGTCCAGCACTTTCCCACACAACTTCAAACTTAAGTTGAAGCTCAGGGTCCCTCAATAGCTACTGCAGAGAGCTACACAGGCTGACCCTGATAGCTCCCAAGGGTCATCCTTTGGAAATGCCCATCTGTCCCCATGGACAGCAGAAGATCAGGGGTCAGAGAAGTCTCAATGAGGTCTCCCGGTGAGGGAATGGACTGTGGCCTGTGCCCACAGCTGTGAACCACAGCAGGGCTTCTCCCCACCTTTTGGATAAGGTCTGTGTTAGTACTCCGGAGGGCCAGAGCCAGTCCTACTCCTACCAAGGTCATGGAGAGTCTGAAACCACCATCAGCCAATGCAGAGCTGAGGCCACGACAGACATAGACAGTGCCTCTCTGCATGGGTGTGAAGAAAATGTCAAAGCTGGCATCAAACCAATGTGTTTAATCCCTTTTAGAGCTAAACCAGACAGGTTCAGAGCCCTCCTGCCTCACAGTTTCTCTTTTTAGTCCATTCTTTTAGTTTGTTTTGCTCCCATCCCGTCAAAGCCTCAGAGGCCTCGTGAACAAGCGCTGGAAGAGGTAAACGGGAATGCAGAAAGTTGATTACTAATGAACCACATAAATTATCATACTGGTAATTACCCAAAGGACTAAGGTTCAAAAGAGTCTCTTTCTTCTCCACCATCAATTCTCAGTCTAAACGCCCACACCAGCCTTGGGCTGGCCCACTCACACAGGCAGGCGTGCTCAGGTGCATTACAAACTGGTTTTACTGGACTGGTTTCGTACCGCCAAGAACTGAAATATCCTTGCCAGCCAGTAGACAAGAGATGTCGATATTACCTGTGCTCACGTGCACAGATGGAAACATGCAGCTACGTCCCAGAAAGCACGCCATGACGAGACGTGATGTCCAGTCCTTTAGCACTGGATTAGGGATGCACACTCAGGCTGCGAGGATGAAACTTTCTCTTGGAGTTGGTACTAAAAAGCTTTCCGTTAGAAAGAGAAATAGACACTAAGGAGATTAGTCAGTTATCCGATTTCTTCAGCTATAGAGAGTGAAAGCCCGGCTCTGTCGATGGCAATTTTGCTCCTTCTATCAATGGGATCAGAATTTCACATTTGCAAAATAAGCACGTTTTACTTTGAAGACCACAAGTCCCTTTCCAAGCTGAAAGCAGCTCTTCCGTTGGCTAGGCAAGGAGGAGGACGACAACCCTTCTGCCTCTCAAGGAACACTTTACGGGCGGCTTCTCCATGCAGCCAAGGAATTGGGAAATTCAGGGATGCGCGATGTTTGGCTACAAACATTGTTCTGATGGAGAAACACATGCTGCCAAAGTCAACAAGTTATCAGAAGAGCTTTTTATCTGTTGGGACTTAACACTGCGATTCCAAACCTGAAGTTGTGTGCTGCAAAGCACCCTGGAAAGTGTTAGAAGGCACAATAACGGCACAAAATACCCGAAAACAGCAGCTTCAGGCTTCTGTTATTGCAAATAAACAGCACCGGAGACATCACCCAGTGCATTACGGAGTCAGCACTTTCCCAGAGCAAAACTCCTGTCGTGCCATAGCAACACGCGCAAGGTGTCCACGGGGCACGTATAATCCAGCCAAAAGCCTTGACTCACCGCACCGTTACACAGAAGACAATAAACTTAACCTGCAGAAAAATTCCTCCAATCACTGGCTCAAAAGAAACCCTCTAAAAACCCGGAATAGCTAATGCTAAACGGCTTTTAAAGTGAGAGGTTGCTTGTCTAATCCAATATCCTTCTGCATTTTTATTAGGTGACCTTCTCCCCCTAAAAGGACACATAAGCCTTACCCTTATCGATAGGAGTTAGAGAAAGCAGAGCACGTCTCCCGTTTGTTATTATCAGAGCAAAAAACGGGCAGGCAGAAAATGCCGGACCTCAGCGCAGGACAGCAGGAAAGCCGGCGGCCAGAACCTCCCTCCAGAGCCCTGTATTTAACCGGCCTCTGTATTCGCTTTGCTTCCATTTCCTCGGCTCATACATTCCACCTTTTATTGTGAAAAAAAAAATAAAAATGAGAGAGAGAGAAAAAAGAAGATGGGGAAATATAGGAAAAGAAAGCTATTGAGAAGCGAGCCTGGAAGGCAACTGGAATGAACTCTGAAGAAGTCATTAGCTACCTAACCCCTTAAACAGCCCCAAAATGGGGTGGTGTGGGGGGGAAACTGGGCTTTCTTTTTGCTTCTCAATCCAAACCAAACCTTGTAGAGTTTTACTGCTCAGAAGCTGGGCTGAAACACCCGTTCCTCCTGGGCTCGCCCGCAGACCAGGCTCAGCTCACGGGAGCTGGGCAACGAAGCAATTAAAGCCCTGGAGAGGCCACGTGCCAGATGCCCCCGCTGAAGGAGCGAGAGCCCGTGGACGTCAGGTTGCTGGTCTCAAGGTGACTCAGTCATGACGCCCCCAGTTTTTTGGGGGATCCTCTGCAACTTCGTCAGGAGGGGAGAGACCGCTGCGTGTCCCTGCCCGAACCTGCTTCTCACCCCACCACGGCACCTTGCCCTCGCCTTGGCCGGAGAAGAAACATCACAAGGCGATTTGTCTCCCGAAGCGCTTTCACCAAAAGCACAGGTTCAGCCTCTCTGAAACACCTCCTCAGCTCACAGCAGCTGCACGAGCTGCGTGTCCCGGCTCCCCCTGAAATACAATGTTTTGGTTTGACTCTTTCAATGGAAGCACGTGACTTGGCGAGCCAAACTCTGCAAGTTTGTCCCACCTTCAGACCAGAAATGAGGGAAAAATCTCAAACTCTAAATGAAACACTTTGTTTTGGAACAAGATTTTTTCCCAGCTTCCGATTCGTGGAAAAAAACCCACAAAAATAAAAATGTGCTGATTTGGCTCAAACTGAAATGGATCCCCCTAATTTTTTCTTCCTTTTCTTTCTTTTTTTTTTTTTTTTTCAACTGCTGGTGAACTGAAAAATCCCATATTTGCACAGCTGAGTTTGGGAGGCAGCGCCTGTCCTGGGGCTGTTAATTCTCATTGCCAGCTCCAGAAGTACAGACTCCGTTCCTACCGCCTCTGCAACCAGCGACAACGTTACCTCTGGTGCTTTTATAGAAGGAAACCTGAGCCCACCGCACGTCCGCCTCCCCGAGGGACAAAGCAGGCGAGAACGTCGTTTCGGCGTTATCCTCCAACTCTCTCTCTATTTTCTCATTTTCCCTTCTGCAACACTGAAATCAAATTTACAAAGCAGTGACAAGCTACATTTAAGTACTTGTGATGGACATTTCATCCATCAGACACATTGGCAAACACAGTTTCACATTTCAAAGGCAGAAATTACTGTGTCCCTGCAAAGCACAATTTACTCCTTATGTGCAAACATGAAGAATTGCTGAGGAAAAAAAAATGCTTCAAATCTTTTTTACCTTCGGGAAGTAATAGCAATTACAATCAGTTACACAGCCATATTTCTTCCCCCTCCCCAGCCAAACCTATTCACAAAATCTCACGCCCTGGCTTAGATTTAGTTGAAAGAAAAGTAATGAGATTTGTGTTTCCCAGCAAATTAAAACGAAATTGCCCAAAAGAATAATCCTAAAATACAAAATACTGCCTCATCCCACATGTTGCTAATAGGCTTGTGTTCTAATGGCTTATTTAGAAAGAGGGACTTTTCTTAAATGACATCTTAATGATGGGCATTCAAGAACATGAGAGACATAAATAGCTTTCACTACCAAGTCTTTCGATTTTTCCGTATTTTTTTTTTTTACAGATTTCTTATCAAAATAAAGGAAACATTTTCTGAAAGACTGTGCTGTTCTGCAAAACTAAAGCATGAAAATTCCAAATGCTAATGTTTCTGAAAGTTATTTTTCTTGCTCCTGCCTCATGGCTGTTGCTGCAAAGAATTGCAGCGCTGCCTGTGACACCTCAGCTCCACGCAGGACACGGCGTGGGACTGAGCAACTCGCTACCTGTCAGACCCACTCAAATTCCAGAGGGATGTTTGGCCCTGTCTACTTTTCCCTCTGTTGAATGGTGCCAGGACTTTGCGTACCGGGTCCCCAAGGACACCGAGGTCCATGATCCCGTGTCACGTCTCATTCAGGGTGTTGCTTCACACGATGCTCACACGGGTCCTGCTGCCTGTCCCACCAACACCACCGCAGTCCCTCTCCTTCCGTCCCCTCGGCTGGACCCAGGGCACGGCAGTCATTCACTGCGGACATGAACCGGAGACCGAGGCGGACAGCGAGGACCTGGCTCAGCTCATCCTCTTCAAACCCACGTGGTGCAAGGACCACGGTGTCCCCAGCGAGCCCCTGGCTGAGCCCCCTCAGCCCCAGCGGGAGCAGCATGGAGCAGCATCACCCAGCGACGCGGGAGGCGCAGGACCTTGGGCTGACCTTAGTCTGCAAAAAAACCCAGCATAGTTTTAACTCATTTCATTTGGAGAGCGAATAATCCGAGCCAGGTTGGCATCAGCCTTAGGAACTGCAGCGATTTCAGCCCGTGCACCCTCCACTGCAGTGGCTGCTCTGGCACCGGCGGCTCGCAAAGCATTTTATGAACTACTACTCTCTGCCTGGCTCTGGTGAGCTTTGCTGCAGGCCCGGCGCTCCTGGACACGTTCCTGCTATCGGAGCGGAGAAGCAAAGGGCCCAGGAGCATCGCTGCACCCGCACGGCCCTCGCTGGCCGAGCTCGCCGCGGTCCTGCGCTGCGCCCGCCTCCTCAGAGCATCACGCTCCCCCCGGGAGATTGGCACCCCTTTGTTTTCACAGGCAGGCAGGAGCTAAGTCTGACTTCAAAGGGTTTGTACTGATCCTCTTTGATGTCGCCAAAGCCAGTCAAGCTGGAAAAAACAGCGCTTCCCCGCTGGGCTCCTGCTCCGTCCCCCTGTGCCCATCTGGCCGGCGGCTGCGGCCACAGGGTCCTGCGAGAGCCAACAACTGCTGCACGTGGCACTGGCTGCCAGCTCGCCCAGCTCTGGCAACGGCACATCCACCACTGGGTGCAGCTGCCCATCCTCTCGCCTCCTCTCCGGCTCCGAAATCCGCCCTCCGCTCCCTCCTGCCCGGCACCCATCCTGCCTGGTCCCGCTGCGGCACCGCCGGCCCCGCGTTCCTCCCCTCCTCCCGCCTTCCCCAGCTCGGACTGGGAGGGAAACCACCCGGCGCAGATCCCGGGAGGGAGCATCCTTGCCCAGCCCGTTTAATAAGCCCGGCCTTTGCACCTATTCCTCATCGCCGCGCGGGCCCAGACGGTCTCAGGACCCACAACTGGGCAAGGGGAACTGGGGAACAAAGATTTCCAGCCAGAGGGAGAGGACGGACAGGTCTGGTTTTGTTTAATTACCGGCGTTACTGTTGCCTGCCTCCCTCATCTGGACTCACGCGCTGCTAAGTGCCTACTCGCTCTGCCAAGCCGTTGGCCTCGTCCTCAGGAAGATAAAGGCAGTTTCCCGTAAGCGGGGACAGAGGCCGGGGACCGCGACCACCGTCAGCAGAGCACGGCAGAGCGGGCTCACGGAGAGCAGCTGCGGCCATGGCGGCTGCCCGGCAGCGCAGCAGGACCAGGATGCTGCCCGGTACCGCCGGGCAGATGCCCCAACAGCCAAACGGGAGGCCAGGAGCACTAACCTTGACATCGCGCTGCTTTGAATGGCACGCGGGAAAAAATAGGTTCAAAAGAGCCAGGTGAAACCCTCTCCGGATCACTGAGTTTTTCTCCCTGCCATTTTCGCAGCAGCGCTGTGCCAAGACAGTATCCGTCTGTGCCGTTTCTCCCCTCTGTCACCAACAGGCTGGGCTGTGACCACAGGCACAGTGGCACGGGGACCGGGGAAGCAAAGCAAAGCCATTGCTCATGGGGATCAAGACCCAGAGGTGATGCTTGACCCAGAGGTCCTGCGGCACCCCGAGCAGTGGCGGACGGATTGCTCTCCTCCCCCTTCACGAGTGTCGCTGCTGCCGGGTAAACTGAGGCACAGAAAGATCAGCGATGGCCAAAACATCCCAGTGAACAACTACAAATTGATATCTGGTCTCCTGCTTCTCAGTATGTGCATCTAACTCCTAAACCTCATTATTTAGGGGGCAAACCTGTTTCTGAGTGTTCCTCTATGGACCGCGCGTAGCTGCAGTGCCCAACAGAGGCTTTTTGCCTTTTTTTTGGCATTGGTGAGGTGGCTGCTCCGATGGAGGCCATTGATTCAGGTTTGCTTATGGTTTGCTATGACTTGATTAAAGCTGACGTGCTGAAAGACACAGTGAACTAACACAGCCTGGCTAAAATATCCGTCTCCACAACCTGAAGGAGCACCTGACAGTCCACAGCATCACAACCCACGAAAAGGGCCGGCGCACGGCATGCAGAGCATCGCCGTAACCACCGAAGCCTTAAAAATTAAAAATCATTATAATTAAAGGAGAGACCTGCAAAGCCTAATGCTGACTAACTCCAAGACACCGTCTATGTGACCGGAGACCCGGCAGCGCTCACCAGACCCTCCGGTCCGTCCCGCTCCTGCGCTTTGCCACCATCCCCTGCCAGCGATCAGGTCCTCTCGCTCAGGTCCGTGCTGCTGGGATTCACCGGCACGCTGAGCCATTCATCTTCCGACTCGCTCTAATGGCAGCTTGTCCGGGTCTTTTCCAAGCCACGCATCAGCCCCCGAGCCCAGCATCGATAAGGAGACCCCGGGAAATGAAATAAATAGCACTCTGCGCCACGCGGGGGATGTCTAATGCAGCTGAAACCCAGGCCAGAGTCTGGGTTGGTACCTCTGTCTGTGCAGTTAAATGAGAAGAAATGGCTTATCAGGGTAATTTTCAGCTGAGGACCAACTGCTTGACTCTCCAG
>RSEF01000019.1:952592-974163 GCA_003993805.1 Himantopus leucocephalus | reverse complement strand
AGCATCGATAAGGAGACCCCGGGAAATGAAATAAATAGCACTCAGCGCCACGCGGGGGATGTCTAAGGCAGCTGAAACCCAGGCCAGAGTCTGGGTTCGTACCTCTGTCTGTGCAGTTAAATGAGAAGAAATGGCTTCTCAGGGTAATTTTCAGCTGAGGACCAACTGCTTGACTCTCCAGAGCTGCTGTGGCTTCCTCAGAGCTGAGGTTCCCCAGTGCCCCGGCCCTGCGGCTCGGGAAGGAGCCGGACAGCCGAGACGCTTCCCCCCAATTCAAAAAAGAAGCACCATCGCCTCTGTTTCTGAGGTGGGGAAGACGTTCCCAGGCTGCCTCAGCCAAAAATCTCTGTTCCCGTGGCACTGCCAGCCCTGCGCAGCCCCAAAAGCCACACACCTGGGTCAGAAATTGCTGTCTGCCTCTGCAGGGAAAGCTGCTGCGGACAGACTGACAGCATCCCAAAGGAGCTCAGTCGGAGCTGGACCAGCAAGAAAAGATGTCCTAGGAGGTGGCCACCCGGCTGGCTGTGCAGACAGCGTACAGCACAGCGAAACCTCGCTGTACCCGCACCTCTCCTACGCCTTCATCTCAAAAATGGGGGAGACGGCAACATTTAGTCTCCTTCGCTTCCAGCCCCGGCTGCGTGCCACGTCCGTACGGGTCTGGGCCGCAGTGACCCTACCCTGGCCCCGTCCTCCGTACACAGCTAAAAGCCACTGCCTAGGGAGGACGTTTGCAGAGCAGCAGGGCAGCTGGTGAGGATGGGACCCCTGAGTCCACACAGCGACGCTTACTGGAATAGGAGCCACTTGCTCAAGTCAGGGTTTTAAGGCACGGGATTGAAGGAACTTGTAAAATTAATGATCCAGCCTAGAAGCTTGCATAAAAAATTAAAAATCCGTATTAAAATCTGTATAAACGTGTCGCAGCAAGATTTAAATGCCTTTTAAAGCATATTTAGCTCTTGATCTGCATTTGCTCCGTTCCCGCGGCCTGAGGCGACGCAGGCAGCGAGTTACCAGCTCGCTCCACCGAGAGCCTGGCTCGCAGGCGAAGGGGCAGCGTCTGAAACGGCTGCGAGGAGCATCGGCCCGGCACGATTCACGGCGTGTCAGGGAGCACCGAAGCCTCGGCAGCACCTCTGCGGTGAGAGACAACCAGCAGGTTTGGAAGGAGCTGGATGAAGGCGCAGTCTGCATCCCCCTCCCCAAAACCATCTTCTAGCTTCAAGAGGCTCCTTCGTGGAGAATACAATAAGCCAGAAACCCTCGAGCCTCTGAGCAAGGATATCTGAATATCCACTCCTAGCGACTCATTTGCTCGCCAGCCAGTTCCTATAACTATGTCAGCATAGCTGGAGTTCAAACAATCTCTTTAATTGTTGTCCAGATGGTGTCCCTGTAATTCTAATTTGTTGGCAGCCAATCTCATTTTATTTATACTCTCTTGCTGTAAGGACTCTTTCCTCGGAGATGATGCTGATGCCCGTTCTTGCATTTTGGGGGCAGGGAGTGCAGGTGACACATCGCCCCTTGGCAGAGGGGGTGTGGGACAGGGGGACAAGCCCCTCTGCCAGCCCTTCCCAAGGCTGCACCCGGGAAATCGTTTGTCCCCCTGGGTAACCAACCTGCCAAAGTGCTGGCGCCTCGTGTAGGGCTTGGGCTGTAAAGCGTTGGAGGGTGGAAATACTCCCTGTTCTGGAGTTTTTCCCCCCAATCCATAGCTTTCTGCCACCTTCCTGCTGAGGATCTCTAGTGCTGGAGGAACCCCAGCGCTGATCTTCAAGGCCCAACGGTCCCGAAGGCAATGCAGCGGGTAAAACCTTCAAGACCCGGTCTTCCTCTCCGGTGAAACCCGGAGGAGCCAGACGTCCCTGTGCTCAGCCGCTTTGGGTGTCCGAACATTATCATTGCCTGTTTGGGGTGGGAAGCGCTACTAATTTCAGCGAAAAAAAAAGCTTTCCTGGAGGCCGAGAGTGAAAGATCGGCGATGCTGGAGCTGGATGGACGTCTGTCTGTCTGCGGCACGCAGGACGGCTCTGGGCAAGGCGGGGGAATGCTCCCCGAAAGCTCCCCGAAGCCAGCGCAGGGGAACCGAGCCCTTCCAGCCGCACCGCAGCGGGGCAGGGGCCTCGCGTCCGCCGGCCGCGCCGGTCGCTGCTGATATCTGGAGACGACTAACGAGGCTGGGGCAGAGCACAGTGAACGGTAACTATAAATCTCTCCCTCCGTGAATTCCCTTGGACCTCGGCAGGGCCAAGCCGGCACGCAGCCTGGGACAGGTCGCCACAATTTCTCCCTCAGCAGCTCCGCTCCTCCGCCGGACACGCGCCGTCTGGAGCAAACGCGCACCTTGCAATCAAATAATACTCTGCAGAATATGAACACTGCGCCAGTTTTTATGATTTTTAAACGGAGGCTGCTTCATACCAGAAAGTACCGAGTCCCAAGGAAACCCACACTGTAATTAAAATACGTAACTGGAAAATGAGCAGAAGGAGCTCAGCAGAAGTGAGATACAGCTGCTTCTGTCCACAGAGGAATCTGCATAGTGATGCCGCAGTTTCATATTCAAAGACACGAAACACTATTAAAGCCCAATATAAGACATAAATTATTCCATTTCCAGCCACGATCACTCACAGTGGAGACACTGTGGATAAACCTCTCTTTAAAAAGAACTCTGCAAAAGAGAAAATGAGCTTTATACAGTTTCATCCACTTAATTAACAGGCTGCTTGCAGCGCGTACGCTGAAGCATAGATTGGGAGACCCATGCACAAATCCATTCGCAGAGCACGCTCCCCCTTGCTATGTCTCCTCTCCCAGGAGAATATCCTCGCAACTCCTTCCTCGCCCGCAGGATGCTCTCTCTTCTTTGTTTCTCTTTCCCCTTTTCCAAGTGGTTTTGGGTTTTTTTTGCCTCCCATGGACAAAAAGCCGAGCGGAGCAGACTCAGCCTGTTGCTGCTCCATGAGTCAGTCAAGTGACTAATGCCTCTCCCCCCGGGTTTCCCCTCCGCGAGCACATTGCTTCGCCAAAACACCGTTTGATCTCACCTGGGACACCAAAGATAATCAGTCTCAGCCGCTGCCACGGCGCAGCCAGCTGGCTGCTGGGGCTGGAGGGAGTCTGCCTGCCCCTTCACCTCCTGCGCCCATCAGCAGGATTAAAACCTCTGCTAGCAAACAAGCAGACCCGGAGCAAAATCAACACCTGGAGAGAGATACGCGGAGTCGCACAGCAGCCCCGACGCTCCAGCAAGCAAGGGACTGTCTATCAAGCCTTTCTGACAACACAAGAGTGAACTAGGATCTGGATCAGCCACAATCCTCGTGGCTCACGGGGCTTCTGCTAAATAACAACCCCCAAACGAGACTGCACGGTGACAGTGCTCTGCAGCATCGCGGTCCCTCCCCTCCCAGGACTTACAGCATCCACGGACCATCACATCAGACATGCTCAAGAGGGTAAACACCCTGGATTTTGGCCTTGTTTTCAGAGGCAGGGCTAGGATGGCATGGCTGTGTTTGCGATGTGGGACTATTTTACCCGCTGTGTCCCCCAGCAGGGACCCAGCGTGCCACCAGCCCCAGGACAGCCCACCTCGCCGTGCTGCTGGGACTCCAGAACCAGCTCCAGCCCCAGCACACCTTCAGCCACTTGGCGTCGCCTGCATTATTGGCGTGCGGGAGACAACTGTTCATTTAAAATCCATACGGGGCATCATTTAACCATGGCCTTTAAACTATTTCACGAGCTGTTTCCCAGTACACGCTGAAGCCCCTCACGGTTGACTTTTACACAGGAGCCCAGGAAAGAGCGACCCAGTTAAGATCTTCTGCAGGTAGCAGAAGGGAGGTTGCTGGGAAGAAGCAGAAACTGGGTAAAGCACGTCCTGCAGCGTGGTGTATAATCTATAGCGATAGCAAAGTCCCCTGGTGAGGGAAGTCCCCCAGATTCCTGCCTTGAACTCTACTGCACCCCAAGCTCCTGCAGCCAGCAGCTTTGCCCCCATTTCACGCGTTGCTCCGCTGACGTCTCCAGTTTAGGCAGGCAAAACCACGCACCGGCATTTCCACTCTGGATCTCAACCTTAGGGACTGTATCAAGCCAGCCTGGTTGACGTGTATAACCACAAAAAAAAAAAAGAAATATCTCTTAGCCTAGAAAAAGCCATGTAGATGCCACAGACCCCACCTGGGGCAGGGGCTACCTGGTCCAAGGCACCAGATGCCGATAGCCGTCCTGCTGCCACGCAGCAACGTTTCCTCCTGCACGGCCACTGCTGATTTCAAAGGAATCTGGGTCAGGCAAGGACTTATCCTGATGTCTTTCTGGGCAAATAGCTGCTGCTGTGGTTCACATTTGGGTTTTCTCTGCAAGGGACTGACTAGCACGCGTTTCACAGGCACTTTTTGCAAAGCCTGCTTAGAATGCATGTGCCTCCCTTCAGGTGATATTTGTCAGATTCCTACTATGGAAATGTTTTTACCTCCTGACAATACCCTTTAGATAGTGCCTATGGAGGTGGATGACTCAAGCTTGACATGATGATTTCCATCCACCATTTTTTATTAAAAATACTCCTAGAGCTTCGCAATGTGAAGGCAGAAGCTGGTTTTTAAAGGGATGTGGAAACCACAGAGTATGCACAAATTGTGCCACAATTTTATGTCAACCAACAATAGCCAGAAAATCTATATGTAAAACAGTTCCTCCCAGCCTTAATTTATAATCTCATGCATAGAAACCGCTAAGCATATGGCAATAACATCCATCCGAGAACCACCGTACTTCGCGGTCCCTAAGAGACAGGTTATGGATGGCCTGCCACTTTCAACTTCGTCATTTACTTGATGTTACAAAGTTAAGTATCGCCTAATATAGCGTTCTGCGAGTTTATTCCCTTTGTGACGGTGACAGCTTCTAAAAACCCTCACGCTACTACGGAACCGCAAATAGCAAACACCGCTGCTAGGAATAGACAAGCCATCAGCAGAGTGACCTGCTATCTCTCCAGCCTCTTTCCTTGCTGCCAGCATAGTATTTAAAGCAGGATGGAAAAAAACAGAGCGGAGTTAAAGTCGACAGATGGCTGACGCAAGTCAGAAAAGTTTTCATCGGAGAAAAATAACCGGTCGGAGAAGAGGCAGAGCAGCACCTTAAGCACGCCGCTCTGAACGGCACGCGTTCATCCGAAACCCCAGACTCCTTCCCCTTTATGTTACTTGAAGCGAGAAATATTTTTCATTTCCTGATCTCCGTATTATCCTTCACGCGCTGACCACAGGCTGCAAACGCGGAGCGTTCGTCGGTATGCACTGCGGGGACGTGCCGGGGGGAGACCCGCTGCCTCCCAGCCCGGCTGCGCAGCGCCTTCGCCCTGCAGCATCCCAGAGCCCACACTTGCAGAAATCCTTCCCAAAGCGAACGGCGTTGAGACACGCAATGCTAGACACGAAAAAAAAAAAAAAAATCTGCTGGAAAAAACCCGACGGATCAGGCACTTGTTGGAGCCTTAAGCGCAGAGGAGCATTATAGAAAATTCCCACTGAGTTCCCCAGCTTCAAACCTTTAATAATTTAATACGTGTGACTGGAATTTCTCAACAGGCTGGAACTCCCTCGGGACCAGAATCTCATTGAAAAAGAAACCAAGGAGAATTTGGCATCTCTTTCCCAGCCTGTAAGATTAAATGCAAATATGTTATTGGCATCGAGCTATCACAGCTTGATATATCCACAAAGCTCCCATACACTGACATTAACTTCTCAAGGAAGAACATTTTGTTACTCACCCTGAGATAGTTTATGCTTAAAGGCAGAAAGACTATTTCTGTTTTGGGTTTGGGCAGTCAACAGTCGTACCTTCACCAATTACCAGCACACCCGGGCACTGATCTAGTCTTAGTGACAAAACAGGGTAAGACAGTGACAAAACACGGTAAGATAGTGACTGCTGACCTAATATTACACATAATTCCCAGTGGTTAGGCTGCGCTCTGGTAGCTGGCACACCGAAAAGTATCTCCAGCTTCTTATGCTGCTCTGGCTTTAGCGGACACGAATCAGTTCGGTACCACTTCTGTGTTTGCAGGGGGAAAATAACGGCCTGAGGTTGGGCTCTTCTCTGCTAGGCTGAGAACTGGGGCATATCTTCACGGCAAAGACACAAAGCCCTGGAAAATAGGTGTTTGTAAAGCAAAAGGCTGCCAGAAAAAAATATAACTAAATTCTAACAAGAAGCCTGTGCTTAACAGGCAGAGAATAAATGGATGATTAGTTAAAGAGCCCTAACCATTCTCCTGAAGAACGAGGGGGATACTCTTTGTGAACAGAGATGAATGAACTCTGCTGCTCTCCAATTCAATAGCACAGTTATAATGGGGCACCGACCGCATTAAATGGATGCAGCGCTCGCATTAGCAGCGACTCGGCTGCTGCCTTCTCCAAAGACGGCTCCACTACGCCTAATTCGCTTCATTTGCCGTTAATTAACGGAGATGATCCACAGCCTCTCGAGTGCCGGTTTCTCCTCGGGGAAGGCGGGTCTGGCCGTGGGGCTGTGCCCCGCTGCCTCCGCCAGCCTCTGCTCCCAGCCCCGAGCCGCCGGTGGGAAAGCCATGCCCAGAGGGCTCGCAAAGCTTGCAGACCACCCGACGTGGCTTGGGCTGACAGCAGGGAGACAGGGGAAGGACGGAAAGGTGACTGGGCTTCCTTCCCACGTCCAGCCACAGGCCATTTCCAGGCAAACAGCAGGGGAAAAAATAAAGAAAAGTTTCCCTTGTGCAACCCCGACAGTAGGTTGCAGCCCCGACGCCACTTGAATCAGCTCTTGACAGTTGTCTGCAAGGCTCAAAGGCAGTTAGAGCAGACGTGCTCTGATCAGGGTAGGCATAGCAGAAAACCTCCTGTCCTCTGCATTTGAAACAAACCGCGAGAGCCATCCAACATCCTCCTGTCTGCTCTGCCAACCCCTGTCACCCTGAACAGGGACAACAGCTAAGCTTTACCTCGCAACATAATTTGTCATCTATAGGATGCGCAAAAGCTGAGCTGGTTCAGATCTGCTCACTAATTCCAACCTTCAAGCAAAGCTCCTGTAACCCAGAAGAGCCCAGAAGATGCCTCTGCAGTCCTTGTGTTCCCGGGGTCTTACCTGAGCTGCACTGAAAGTGGTTTCTCACATTGCATCCAAGTGCATTCACAGCACATACTCATTGGGAAGGAGACAAGCAGTTACAAATACTCACAAAACACTGTTTGTACTCAAGGTAAGTTAATGTAAAGCTCACAAAACCAAATCCAAGAGGTTCCAAGTTGACAAAGGCTTGAAAACTAAGGTCCGATTTACCAAAGTAGAGGTGAAAAGGAGGAGGGTGGGCAGAAACGTTGGCCTTCTGTTTTGCCCAAATGCCTCCAACCTGTCCTGGAAGGACTGCTTCCACCTTGCACCATCCCCTTGCTCATTTCCTCATCAACTTCTCCATCGAGACCACTGATTATGATCATGGCTTGTGCCAAATGTCCACTGGGAAGCAAACCAAGAGCTTCAATTTGTTCCACAGCCCTCAAAGACCAGCTGCCAACAATATTAACTTCTGCTTAGAAATGACGCTGGTGAGCCACACACGGCCTAGAAAAGAGGACGTCCCACCACGAACCAGACTGGGAGTCTACCTGGCCTCACATCCCGTCTGCAGGGCAGAAGGGATTAGCAGTAACCAGCTTCTAAGGAGGAAATTATGGGATCCTGCAGGCAGCAGATGCGGACAGCTTTCCTGATAGCCTTTGCCAGCCTGAGGCTGGTCTGTGCTCCCAATCACTGACCTGGAAAAGGGAATTTTAAAGCTCTTCCCAGCTTCTTAAGCCACAAGCCACCTCCGCGCATCTTGTTATATTGAGACACAGAGAGAAACCTCACTTTTGAACAGCCACAAAGCAAATGAGGAGACTTGCTAGGAAGACAGAGTCAGCTCTGCAGGTTCCCAGGAAAGGCTAAAGACATCTTTATAAAAAGATATTAGCCTAACTTTTTCTCTTGCAAAGTTTTGCCCATAAAAAGCAGCCTTTCTCTTTCAAAAAGCTGCCTTATTTCTAGGCAGAAAGACAAAATCTGAGGCTAAAATCAGTCTACAGCTCCCAACATAACTTTGCTGGGGGACCTTTTCTTTGTCCCTCATCTGCTGAGCCATCTCACTTCTCACCCGCCTTTTGCTCATTGCTTCACAGGGAGAACACCTCCAGTTATTGCACCACAACGTTACAGAGAAGGCGAAAACGAGCCTTTCCCTGCTCCCAGCCCCCTTTGGAAAACCGCAAGGACGTTGCTCACCATCCAGTTCCTCCACGGAGATATTCGCTAGCTGTTCGCTGTCGCTGCCAGCGGAGAGGGAGCGGTTCAGGTAGTTGCCTTTGTACAACAAGCCAGCTGTTACATGGTGGAATGGCATCTTCTCCCTGGGCACAAGAGAAAAGGGAAGAGAAAGGCTTATTTTAATGATTTGTCTTTGTTTTATTTCAATAGTATAATAGCCTGCCTTGAAAGAGTAGCTGGACCAAAGCATCCTACAGCGGGGAACGCGCACTGAAGTTGGGTGCATGACTGACGGATCACAGATTTTATTTACTGCCTAAGACAGGAGCTAAATAAACAAACAAAAAAGCAGCAGCTTCTTCTTCATGCCAAACAAGAGTTATCAGAGACAGAAAAGCGGTGCCTTAGGACAATAGGAGTCTGTAGCACTCATACCGCCGCTTTCAGCCAAGAGATGTGCTATTTGGTAATAATTATATAGTGCATAGAGGTCTACATTGACATGCAATTAAAAAGTCATAGGATCCAGCAGCACGGCTTTCAAAGCCATGCAAGGGTCTGGACGCCAGCTCTCGGGCCCCGCTCCGGAGCATCCAGACCCTTAAGATTGTTCAACCCCCCCCCAGGCCAGAGCATCCGTGCTGAGCGAGACGCACTTCGCACCACTGCCTCCGCTCCAGACTTCGGTGGCCCTCGCTGAAAGAAGAAAATTCACATTTGAGCAGGGACCAACAAAGAACATTTTCATCTCGCAAATATGACAGCTAAGGAAAAATACTGCTCAATGGGAGGCTGTAGCAGAAAAGTGTTTGCAAACTTAGCAGGTATAAACACCGCAGCCTAGTGAAGGGCAGCCATCTGCACAGACAAAAGTGGAAATTACTGTCAGCAGCACTTACACATTGATTTAGGATACACAAGAAAGAGGCGAGTTTGCCAAAGTCAATTGAAATATTAAGAGGAAGATTTGTCATACCCTTGGCTGGTTTCAATCAGCGCAGCCCCATCATGGGCCTATTGCATTTTATACCGTACGTTGCCAGCAGATATAAATCAGCAGAGTCAACAGAGCCACCCAGACATCAGCCGAGGATCTGGCCCAGGGTCTCCGCGGGGGCTGGAAGGTGGCCAGGACACGCTGGGCAGTACGGTTTGGAACGGACCATTAATATAAATTTATATGGCAACTTTGGCAGATCTCGCTCACACCGGTGGGGGACACAGCCCCTTGGAAACGACCTCCAAGGGCATTCTCACTACAGCCACGTCGGGACGTCAGCTTGCTTTGCCATACAGAGATAAGTGCCACCTACTGAATCGTTCTCCAGCCAACACTACAATTACAAGGATGATCTGGCTCTTACTCAGCCATATGTTCTTACCACAGTCAATAAAACAAATATATATATATATATTCATTAATTTTGTAACAAATACCTTCTTGCCTCACTGAGTTAGTAAAAGCTTTAATAGACTCACCAAGAGCAAACCAACCTCGAGACACAGGAAAGCGAAGAAGAAAAGCCAAGAGGTTTCTCTTGCACTGCTTAGCACGTACCTAGAATTTCTCTTGCAGTAATTATGTAAATAAATCCTAATCGTAATTTTAAGTATTTTTATTTGGGAGCCACTTTCTTCAGCAGCACATTAGAAACCGTAAACAAGGTTTTCTTTTTCATTAAGCATATCTGTAATTTCCCAGCACTTGCCAATTAATGTATTTCATTCTGATATATTGCTCGCTCTGACATATTGCTCTGCGCTAAGACGGGAATTTTACCTACCCACAGGGAGGTAAAGCTTTTTTACCCACCCACAGGCGATGTCAGCTTTGGTACCGCTCTAGGTCCCGACAAGCAGGGCTGGAGACATCCTTCCAGCCCTCTGCACCATCTTCATGAGCTTCCAGTCCCACCATAGTGTATTCAGGCAGCAATCGATCCATGTTTTCTCTCGATAATCACACGCCCAACGTAGAAGCAATTACACTGATTTTCAAAACCCTATCAAATTAAAGAGATTTAAATCTCACACCTGCAACGGCCCAGCGGAGCTTGCCCTGCGACAGCAGCGTGCGAAGAGCCCATGGGGCTGGGGACTGATGGCTGGGGACTGACGGCAGCACCCGCCTGCGCTGGCCCCTGGGCGAAGGGAGCTCAGCCCCCCGCTCTCCCCGAGCTCGCCCACTGTCGGAGTAGCCGCAAGCCGTGCATTTAGGTGCACTAAAGCATTTCTGAAATCACTTTCTGCGCCTTCGCTTCTACAACCGTTAAAAANATTTCAGTACTGGGGGGGGACGGACGGACGGGACACCCATGATATCCCAGAGTGAGAAATCCTGGATTAAATTCTCCTCCCGAGGTATATTATTATTTTTAAAATCGCAATATTATTCAACGGAAACCCTGCTGAATTCCAGCAGCTCTCAGCCTGCCTCCAGTTTTAAGAAGAGATGCTCCAGCGCCGGCTGTCCATACAGGGATGCGCAGCCGCGCTTCAGGAGCGCTCAGCATCCTGCCGACGGGAGCCCTGCTGCCCAAACCCAGCCTGCACGGGGGAGGGGGACAAAATGGCAAAAAAAGGGGCACTGCAAGGTGTGGGTTGTGGGAGGGCTCGTCAAGCAAAGCACCGCGTTTTGCAAAGCGCCCTATGTTGAAACACCTAAAAAGTTGGGTGGAAATCCGTAGGTGCCCGATGCCTGTCTGGGAACCCGAGGTCTGTCCTAGCACAGCCAGATCGGTCCAGGATCATTCTGAATTTAGCCAAAATGTCCGTATTAGAAACACGCTAACCTTAAGCTTGCCTACAGCTGCTCCTGCCAGTGCCAGGCGCGACCCTGGCTAAACTCAAACCTTAAGAGACCCGGTGCGGATGGGATCCACCCCGCACCGCGGTGATGCCCTTCCCGGGCGCTCGGTCAGCAGGAGATGCTGGTGCTGGAGCGCAGGGTGCCGACAGCTTTCTGTCTCTTCACCGTGTTAAATTTGCAGCAGTGTGCACGCACCCCGCCTGGATGGGAGCGGGGAAGATGCCCCGGCGCTCGCCCCATTTTACAGAGCTGCACCACACGCCTCCCAGCAGGCAGCGAGCTTTGCTCTCCATCTCCGAGCGCTCGAGACGGACACATTTTCCCCCGAGCAACTTGCAAGCTGAAAGCAGTTTTCAAAGGCATAGTGGGATTTGGGAGCAATGAAATCGCCTTGAAAAATATCATGAAAACATTGACATTTAACCAAAAAGCCCTCAAAGAACCCATAAACATGTGTATGGAAATGTTACCATGGTACCTTGCCAAGGTTTCAGTCTCTGCGCCAAGCTCACCAGCAGGTTACATCCCCCGTAACGCCCGGCAGCAGCACTGCCAGCCTCGCTCTTTCCTTTCAGCACAACCACATTTGTGAAATTTATAAGATGTTCGTAAGCAATTTGCCATCAGGAAAAAAAAAAAAAAAGGCAGTTTCGGGATGCTCACATGTCTACGCTCGCTCCGGTTTGCATTCTTCACCAGCTCCTGCGAGATGTTTTTTAAAAAGGCTTTCAGACCCAATTGAAAATCCACACGACTATTAAACTGGAAGGTTTAACTTAAGTATCAGTCAACAAGATGGAATCGGGATCAATTTGTATTGATCCTGGATCTCCCTTGGTAGTTACCAATTTGGAAAAGATTTCTTGCTAACCTCTCTCCTACGTGCAGCACAAAATGATGCCCAAGACTTGATCCCGGTTTTACGGCCTCAGGCACATAACACACGAGATCTTTCGCACCGCCTGGGTGTTACGCCTCGCCAGTATCGTGTATTCAGCTGTAATTTGGCAGATTTGGCAGGTTGTATGGGACCTGGGCTAACAGGTCCTGGTCCTGGATGCCCACCGGCCCCGCAGCCACTGCCCCACGGGTGTCAAACAGACCAGGCAGAAAGGATGCTGGTGGAGAAACACTTGGAGATGGTAAAATTGTCATCTCCATCTCTCCCACAGATCTGGCTGAGGTTGAGCCCAGGGTTCAAGCCGATAGTGTGGGAAAACACACATACACGGGTGGACAAGCACACACGTGCGGTACAGCAGCGTAAACTTCATTTTCTTAGGAAACCAGACTAAAAAAAATACAGGAATACATAGAAAATCCATGAAGCAACCAGATGGTAAGGAAACTGGAACAGTAGCTGTAAAGTCCCCCAGCTCGCTCTAAAACCCTTTAAAAAATTCATCAAAAGAAGTAACGGTGTTAAAGATGCTTCTCCCTGGGCAGAGCAACATTATAACATTTAAGACAAATAAGAGCGGTGACTTCCGAAAACATTATCTCATTTTCCCCAGAGCTGAGCGATTGCCATTATCCTTTCAGGTAGGCTGTGTAACATCTAGCTGGATCCAAAGAGAAGAGAAGAGCAAATAGACCTGGGAAATTCCTGGGCTATTTGATCCTCCGTGCTCTGGGCACGAAGCATCAGTCAGGGGATGCAACCAACTTTCCAAAGAGTCTTTATTGCTATTGGGGAACATTTTCCTTTCGTTGCTGCCCATGGCCATGCCCACGTCCCTTCCCTCTCTCCCAAGGAGGCAGTCACAGCTGAGGGTCGTGGTTAGACTGTGCTCTCGGGCACGGGAGCGATGGAGCTGGACTAAACCCTCATCTCTGTGTTTGTCGCCAATACAGTTAAGGGAAGACAGGTCAAGCATTTTGTTGCAGACACGTGGCTTTGGCCAAATCCTTCTGCTAGGAAGAGCACTAAGTCACTTTGTCCCTTATCACCTGCGTTCGCTGTTGCTAACAATAGCTTTAAAGTTTATTTTTGTCAATTTATTTCGTGCAAAAACTTGGCACCTCAAAGGCAATTTGAGCCCGAGCTACCAAAGGAAAGTCTGAAGGGCCCAAAGAGTCTCCTTTTGGCGCTGGGAGGAGCGCTGAGGATGCGGAGAAGGGGAAGGGGAGCACATCGAGCGCTCTGTAATGAGGTGAGAGGATTTAAGCTGCTGCAATGAAATGCAGAAGTCTTGTTTAATCAGCCTCAACTCAGGTGCGTAAAGAGACACAGGAAAGAAAGCGTGCTCAGGCAGATGGCTTTTTCTGTAGCTACAAAATCAATATCAGTGGGTCTTGGAAGGGCGCCTTGGGATTGAGAAAAATAAGGTCTGGTCCATAGGGAGCCCTAAAATAGATCCTCCCAGGGAGGAAAGTCTTTGAGGAAGTTTGTGTTTTCGGACTATTGATACAAATAAAGCCAAATCCCCCAAAACACGTGGAAAGGCACATTTGGGCTCTATATAAACAGATCTATTGCAGGAAAAGAAAGACAAGAGCCTCCCTGCTCCCAACCCGCCGCTGCAGCCTGCAGAGAGCAGTAAACACACCGGACCATTTTTGGAAGCCAAATTTCTTCAGACAGGAATGCAAAGTCATTGGCCTGTGAGTCCAAGTGAGCCCGAAAGCTTCCTCTGAAAAGGTCTTTCTTTTACTTCTGGAAAACAGCAGTGCCCCCACTTTCTGGGAGCACGGCTGCTTAGCAGAAGCTAGACCCAGCATTTAAAAACATGATATTTGCAGCAAATTAATCCGTCCAGATTAATTGCATGCCTTTTACAAGAACGCATGGACTGCAGACATGAGATCTTAATCCACAGTGCATACAGAGACATGTGAGACTCGCTACGCGTTTGCTGGTGGTGACACAGGTACAGACTAAAACTGGCCCCCCGGGACCACTTTTAGCCGTGACCACCCATACCCACATGTGCCCTTGTCCTTGCCACGCTGTACACGGCATTCATGCTCTGTGTGATTATTTATTGGCATAAGCCTAAGAAAATATTCCCCTATTTCAGGCAACGACCAAGAAAATGGAGATCTCCTTGCTGATAGATACTGGGTTGGGATACCAGCAATAAAGTATCCCCGTGGTGATCAATGGGTGAAAGGACTTGGCAAACCTTAGACCATTTTCAGCATTTGAGGATGTAACTGGGAAGAAAGTCCTCTGAAATGCAGAAAACAAGGTCTGAGTGACAAGCCTAATGGATGTAGTGCCACAGAGGCACTTCATGAGCGACAAACTTCCAGGTTCGAGGACTACAAAGCCATAGGAGCTTCAGATGGTTTTGTGCTGTTTTTTTCCCCCGCCCTTCTCCAGAAAATTTGAAATTAAAAAGAAGAGGAAGGTCACTTTTTAAAAGACATCAGGCCGCTAAACAACTGAAGCTTCACGGCTGCCTTTGAATTCTGCGTGGCAGAAAGGAAGAGCTGCGGGTGCCCCGGTCAAGTATAAAATATACACATTTCTTGCTGAAAGCTGAAGATGGGAGAACACAGTGGGACAGTTTTAAACCATAGTTGTTGTTTGTTGTTTTTTAACTGTGGCCTAGACTGATCCTCAGCTTAAACTGCCGGGAGGAGGGGACTGCAATGACTTGATAGCTCTGCATCTCCAGGGAACACACCAGGGGGATAAAAACCCTCTCCATTCCCAAACAGGCTTAAATCCGCGTAATTAAAGAACCAGCCTAACCGACTCACCAGCGTTTCCTCCATTCGCCCAAGCTCCTCTTAGCCCCCCAAACTCATCCTCACCTTTCGCAGCCAGCAATCCCAAGGTTTTTTGCTGCCCCCTCCCACTTTCTGCCACCGGGCCACTTTCTGCCACTGCTGCCCCAGCCTCTGGCTGCAGGGGTTGAGTTTAGCCGGGGTTAGTCAAAAATTGCCATCTTCCTGTAAAACACAGTTGTTTTTGAAAGCTTATGAGCTGATATTAAAAAGTAAAAGAAAAGCCAACAACGAAAATCTCCAAATCTTCCTCTGTTTCCCCCCTCTGATAATTCACCTGGAAACATGAAAAAAATCAGTTTGGAAACAGAGCTTTTATCCCTGGGGAGGCTGCAGCGTGCGCGCACCAGGCTCCCGTTCCCTCCTACGGGTTCAGCTCCTCTACAAGGTGACAGGACCCATGGCGTGCATCGTCCAGGCGCTTCCGAGAAAAGACCGTTTGAGGCCATGGTACGAGTTGATGAGAGGAAAACAACGCAGGATCCTAAAAAGATCTAAAAACTCAAGGCGAAGGGCTTCTGTGGTGGGAAAATGAAGGCTATAAACGCACAAATTGGAAATTAAGCAAGAGTTTTTAACGGCAAAGGTGATTAACCATTGGAACAAACTAGCAGAACGAGTGACACATTGCTGTCTCCCAGACAGGACCAGCTGGAACACTCGCTTTAGCCAAGCGCAAGCTACTGAGCTCGGTATTGAAGTTAACAGGCTGAAATCTAATGGCTTGTGATATATTGTTTTCCAGATTACACGCTCTGACACTCCTCCTGGGCCTTAAAAACCAGGAGTCTGTGAAGACACCCCGAGAGGCTGAGCAGCACCAGTGCTGAGCTCTCTACAGTTCCCTGGAAGGAGGGTGTAGCGAGGGGGGGTTGGTCTTTTCTCCCAGGTCACAAGAGATAGGACAAGAGGAAAAGGCCTCAAGTTGCACCAGGGGAGGTTTAGATTGGATATTAGGAAAAAGTTCTTCACAGAAGGGGTTATCAAACATTGGACCAGGCTGCCCAGGGACGTGGTGGAATCACCATCCCTGGAGGTATTTAACAGCCGGGCAGACGCAGTGCTGAGGGATGTGGGTTAGTGGTGGGTTTGGCAGCGTTGGGTTGATGGTTGGACTCGATGATCTTAAAGGTCCCTTCCAACCTAGACGATTCTATGATTCCATGAGATGAGACCCCATCCAGCTGACAGACGCGCCAGCTCCCTCAGCACTACCCCAGGCACGTTCCACCTCACCTTCGTTTCTTTTTTCCCACCAAAACTGTGCAGTTCACACTGCCGAGGGGAGCAGTGACCACCCTGTGCCTCCCCCCAGGGACTCCCTGCCAGCACGCAGCAGGGGCTCCTCCTGCTCCCCCCAGGCAGTCGGCTTCCCCAGCACTCGGGAGACGGGGCTACGGACAAAGTCAACACCGAGCGCGTTTAGCTGAGCGCACATCGCAGGTCAGTGGCGCAAGAGAGACCATCATCCACATCTGCTTACACCGACCCCCTCGACCATCCTTGCTCTTCAAATACAAAAATATCAGATTTCTCTTTTTCTGGAATACTTAGCTCATTTTTTTTTTTTCCCCGAGTGGAAGAACACAAGAAGACAATACAGAACTAACTGATGGCATAGGGTAACGAGGTCCTTGTTGGCAGTACGAAAAAACACATCACAGAGCTTTTAGCTGAGACGAAGAGGACGTCAAAACAGCCAGGAAATGTCACTTGGGCACCTTTAGCCCCCCGTAATGCATTTCTAACCCGTTTCCCTGCTCTGTTTAACCATTTCCTCCCCCACTCGCAACTGTTGAGTGGTTGCTTATTGAGAGTGTCTTGAGGACACTTTTCTGAGCACGCTTCTGTTCATTTACTCATGTCCAGTTGCCTTCACTTCACAGGCATAAATCAGCCATGAAGACATTATTAGCAGCGATTCCTGGCACCCCCAGCACACTGAGCAAGCATCCTATTTAAGAAAACAATATACAATGGATTATTCATAACAGACTGAGTGCGTCACAGATGAGTAATTATAAACATGAAATATATAAATAATGACAATTTTTACAGCAGATTTAACAAAGTAACACACTGCAAATAGCCTGTTGGTTGATTATATATTATTAATGAAATGCCAAAACATTTAGGTTTTTTAACAGGACAATTAATTACTCCCAATAAATATGACTTATGGCAGGCCTCTTCTTTAAAGGAGGCTTTTGGACATCTGGCGAGGGTTATTTTTTAAAAGCAATAGCTGATGGTTCCTACAGAAAGTTCCCGAGGAGCTATGAGATCTAGAGCCATCAACATCTATAAATGAGCCAGAAGGTAATTAAAGAGGCGAGGGTAACCATAACACTGGATTAATTTTCATATAAATTGAGGTGGATCATCCTGTAAGATTCAAACCAAGATACACTCCAAGCATTTCCCCACTGCAAACACTCAGGGCTATTAGTTTCGCCGGGAAAGCTTCTTCATACACATGCCACGGCCCAGCTTTAAGAGAGGATCCGGATTTAAAAAGATGATCGCAGGTTGCTTGCTGGGAGAGGGTCAACCGACTCAAATGAAGACCTACCCCAACAAGAAGTTTCCAGAACCGCCAAGATGGTTATTCTTCACTACAATTAAGCCAGGAACAGGCTATGGGGAGAAAGGGACCATTGTGCTCATGGCACCGCTCCACGCAGAAAACTGGAAGTACCAGCTGCCCTTGGGCGTGCAGGACTTGTGACACCACTGACGAAGGTGGCCAGAGCAGCCACCCAACTGTGCGTTACCCACCCAGAGCAGCTGCTTAACACCAACCACGATACTATTTAGCTGCTTATGGGAAAAGTATATAGGTAGATCGCAAACCTGCAATGACCTCTATACGTGCACAGCGGTGGACAGGAATGGACCTCCTCCCAGGGCTGAGCCCCAGAGCTCCGACGCCGCAAAGCGCCGAAGCGCTCCCTGAACTCAGCAGGGTCTGAGGACACGCTGGAGCGCCTCGTCGTCCAAGACCTTAATTCAGAATGAGGCAGATCCTATCAGAGAGAGCTGAGCTGTGTTGAGAAAGTCTGCGCTTCTTCCTTTGCGAGCTACCGGTCTTTGGAAGATTACAGTAAAGCTGTTCCAAGAAACCAAAATGATCATTTCCTTCTGGAGTGCAGTATTTAGCTCTTGGGGTGGCACAAATTACAGCATCCTTATTTTTATTTCAGTATTTATTTGAAGGAAATGTACAACAGAAATGTGATGCTGGCTGTATTTTAAACCCACGAGCGCTCTGTAAACAAGCTAGACCCGGAGAGATTTGCATGTTTCTTCTTGAAACATAAGGAGAACCAGCGAGACTGAATAATTGAAAACAGTTATGGAGACTTCATTTTCTTGTTTTTCCTGGGATTTACTCTTGGGCTGGCTGTTCCCAACCTTAATACCTGGCAGGGATGATCAATTATTTGGAATCTCATTTGCATAATAGTTGATGTGCCGACAGCTCTCCATGGGGAAATCACTGCCCTGGCGGAGGTCACCGACATGCAGGAAAAATTAGTGTAGAGAGGGCATTTTTGTTATACTGCAGTTTTTAAAAGGGGTCAGAGCAGACTATCTGAGATCAAGGCTGAATACATAAATACATCTCAAAGAACGCTTCACTGTGACATCCTCGGTAGCCTCTAGATACGTCCTCAAACCCTTTGAGAAGCTTGCCAATTCGCATCCCAAACGTGGCTGGGGCTTCAAACCCATGCCCATGGGGCAGGCTGCCCTCGGCGGGGGGTGGAAAAACTCGGCAAAACTCCAGCTACCTTCCCCGGGACAGGTTGCGAGCATCAGCAGCGCTCAGCCAAGCCAAGGGGCTATTTACTCAGCTGTTTGCCTGAGGCTTTGCAGGATTGGGGAACCCTTCAAAATGATCATCGTCTCTACGCAAACAGCTCTGGTCCTGCAAATGGAGGGGAATGAAGAAAACCTTATTAAAGGGGATCAATCCCGGCGCAAGCACAAGCTCGCTGCAACTCATTAACTTCAGTGAGGCTCTGCCCTACTGACCTCTTTGCAGAATCGGGCCCCCGGCAAGAAGCGAGTACAAACGCGAAGAGAATTTAGGTTAGGAAGGAATTAAGCCAAGCTGGAATTTGTGCAGGATATCAGCGGCATCCATTCCCTCGACAGAACAAGCTTCCAGCTTCTCGGGCTCGCTCACGTTACTGTTGAACGTGCCGGCAGCGAGGATCTAAAGATCGCAAGGAAACTCTTTGCACGCAGACGCTCTCTCTGCGCACACGTGCCCACCGCGCTGTCGCCTGTGTCATCCCACTCAAGCATCCTCCAGGACACTACATGACCACAGGCACAGCCAGTATCCACTTGTGCCCTACCTGAAAGGCAAAGCGGCCAGATTTTGACCCGTGCTGCACTTATAAATATCCAAACCCATTCTGCCGACGCCACGGGGAAGAACTACAATAAACACGCGCGACGACGACGGAAGTACAGGAGGGTAAGGAAAAGGGGCGTCTCAGAGAGCCCCAAACCAGCACCTCCACCAGGCCCTCCCCAGCGCTGCTGGTTCACCGCTGGGGGCTGAGACACCAACACGGCAGCCGCCGTGCCTCGGCACCCCGCTTCGCAACGCCTGCGCCCCGCGAGGTGCCCGGCGGAGCTGCTGGGATGCCGAGACAGCGGGGTATGGCTACAGGCAAGGAACGGCGTGGATCCGAAACCTCCATCCGGGCCAAATGGCTCGATAATGTAGGGAAAAGGGAGGTACACGCTGCTTGAAAGCTTCAGCTATGAACAGACCTAACGACAGCATGCGGTGCAGATGTTTAAGGTTTTCTTTTATCATGCTGTAAAAATGTACACGCAATGATGCCCAGTAAGCCTCCGCAAGCAGATATGAAGTTCAAGGAATGAGGGGGCAGTTTTAGAACCACCCACTGAATTTCTATACATTTTCCACGTCCTACCCATGGACTTCAGGTTCAGCAGACTAAAGCCACACTGTGGCTTTAATTACCACTGCTTAATCTCTTTATGCTGAGAAACATTTTCAGGTTTTAGTGCTTTTATCAAAGTAGACTGCATTTAATTAAAAGCAGACCTATAAAGCAGTTTGTTTCTATCGCTCTCTTTTCATGATAGCCCAAGTACTATTGCATAATACCTCGTATTTACTTCAGTTTCTTGCTTACACTTTCAACGCTAACCACATTCACAGGTTAAAAATACAATTAGAGACTACCCAGTCTTGCAAGGCTTCTCCCTATGTACCATTTCCCCCAGTTAACAGCTGAGCTAACTCATGTATCTTCGGCTGCGGACTGTATAAAACTGAATAAAACTGACTTGGTATTGTTTACAGGACTCGTAAAAAATCATTGCCGTTTACCTTAGCAATCCACCTGGCTAAAATGAACGCTCTCAATCCCATTCTACATTGCCCACGTACTCTGAAAAGGCTCTGCCTGTTTCATTTTACATCTCCTAATAGATTGCCTGCCATATTTCATGCTGAATCAATAAAGTTATATGTGCACAAATCGACTAAAATGATGTTTACTGGTATTTCTAATACAAGTAGTTTCTCAGTGGGTATTTTGTTCAGCTCACGATAACTCCGGAAGATAAAACATGCATAGTACTATCATCTCACCCCTGGTCAAGCAATGATTTTGCTTAGAAATGAGGTCATTTAAAGCAAAAGAAAATGCGAGGGCTTGCATTGCATTGTAACTTACAGAGGAAGGGTTTCTGGCGGCTGGGTGAGCTGCGTGGGACCAGCCATTTAAACCTACCGAGACCGGGCTGGGGATTAGTCTGGCGAAGGAAAGCCCGGACAATTGGCCGCAAAAATGTTGTTTATATATCCATCTCTATTTATATATACCCCTATATCATGATATGGTAGGAATAAGCCGCATCAGCATAATCCTCAAGCACGTTATGATTGGACAAAACCTGCACGGTAATGAAGTCAGGGAGAGCGCGAGTACGGCGAGAGGAGGTACGACCCCGTCTCCCCGCGCAGCTGAGACACGAAAGGAAGGAGAGTGTGTTTAAATTAGCGTTTGAGCAAAGGATTTCTCTTTAAATGTTTGTGGGTTTTCTTCCCTTTGCAAGCCAAGTTTTGCCCCGGGCTTCGGCAGCAGGGAGATGCCAGTGAAGTGTTATTGTTCACTGATGAAATCCATCAGTTTGCAGGATCGGGCCCCGGCCTCATCCTGCCCCACCGAAAAGTTCAGGGAAGGTGTTGCGAGAACCAGGCGAGGTCTACGCGCTGCCAAAGAGCAGACAGGACCAGAAGGCAGCTCCTGCAGGACGGAGCCCTCCCCAGGGAGACCCCTGCGGTCCTTATCCTACCTGGAAGTTTCACCCGGTGCAGGATTTGGCCCGGGTCCCCCACCCTCCCCATCCCTCCCCTCCCGATGGGGATTCAGCCCAGAGATACGCAAACTGCCTTGCCGGAGCCAGGGGAGGGGTATTTATCTACAGGTGCAGTGCAGAGAGCGTTTATCTACAGGTACAGTGCATACTCCGAGGAAACAGTTCAGCATTCACAAAGACTCCAAAAACTGGAAAGACGAAGCTTCCCCTATCAAACCCTACCCAGAAATAAAGTCGCACCCCCCGACATGCATGCCAGTGGGGAAAGGACGCGTGCAAAGACCCTCTCCCTCCCCAAAAGACGCCAGCTGGAATATTTCTTGTGCAACAAAAAAA
>RSEF01000019.1:910509-945130 GCA_003993805.1 Himantopus leucocephalus | reverse complement strand
GGGACCTGTCCGCATCCCTCCCACCCCATCCTCCCGGTGCACCCAGCAAGTGACACCCCCTCATGCCAGCTCGCCCCTCGCGAGGAACGGTTTGAGATGAGAAAGACACTTGCCAGGAGGGAAACTCTGGTTGCCTGCTCCTCTGCTGCGGCTCCTCCTTCTCCCCAGGAGACTCGTCCCCTCGGCCACCTTCATGCTTGGGCTGCCCCTCTCCACGCTCTTCGATCAGCCCCATCAGGCAGATGAGACGGCAGGTTCTGGGCGATGTGCGAACTCATCATGGGGACATCAAAGCCGGCAGTGTGACTCTGTGAGGAATGGACAGAAACTTAACTGCACACACAGTACCAGTTTATCATTTATTTAAACTCGATCTTTCAATAATTCATGCCAGCCTTTCACTGTGTAGCAGGACAACAATGGCAGGAGCGCAGCAACGCAGGCAGTGAATAACCACATCTGGAACAGATGTTCAGTTCTAAATAAAAGCTGGTTTTGCAGAGAATGTTAAATGCCATGGGAATAGTGTGCTCTGGGACACAGCCCTGCTCCTTCCAGGGGGCAACAGCGATTTGCTCATATGTTTTGCAACGCAGAGTTGGCACAGATCAAACGAAACATCCAGGGCTGGCTCAGCTGCAGCCCGGTAGTCGCGAGAGAGCAGACCTGCAGCGTCTGCAGGCGTCTCCTCGGAAGCGCTGGGCAGACGCCGGCACAGCGCCTCTGAGCATGAACACGCGATGCAGTGAGCCGTGCTCCGTGTCCGCTCCCACCAGCGGCCAGCCTGGAGAACATCAGCACAGGGTCCCTGCACGCAGTCAAGTGTGTGCCCACCTCCCTCCCATGGGGACATTGCTGCTGGTCCTAGGAGTGAGCTGGGTCCAGCCGGCGCTCCCGTGTTACAGGGGTGTGGGTGCAAGAGGAGGAGCCGGGGCAGCCCTGGCTCTTCCATGCACTTGCCAAGAGTCTCGCAGGTCCCTCTGCAGGGCACCCACCTGCGATGGGTACTCCGAGACCCCCGGCAGGGTATCCCTTTCAGGGAGCATCTCCTCCCTAGTTGAGACACGCAAGACTTCTAACTCTGACCAACACCTTGAACATCATGTCACTAAGCTCCTGTCCATCACCACACGCCACCTGCTGTAGCACTGCCATTCAAAAGACATCTGCAAAGCTCCTTCCCCACCACCTTGGACATGCCTCTCCACACTTCCCCCTTCTCTTCTGCATCCAAGACAAGCCAGTGTCTCCACTGCCAGGACCCTTCATGGCTTGTAGGTACTAGCTGGTTGACCCACCATCTCCAGTTCCCGTTGGGACATCAACCCATGCCTTCAACCATCCAGCAATGTCAGCCACTATCAGGCTCTCGTTACACTTTGAAGGAGCACGTTATTCCTTCCCCTGTGCTGGCCCAGTCCCCTCAAATGATCCACGTATGCACCTTGTTATCCTTCCTGAAACCACCTCCATAACAGCCGTGAGCCTGCTGGTGCCCTGAGATGTACACTCCTCGTGCCAGCTGCCGTTACCTCTCTCTTCTCCCCTGCCCATCTGTCACTAGCCGTCTGGCCTCGCTCTCCTTCTATGTGTTTTTTTAAGACCTTTGAAGCAATAACTTATTTGCCATTTTGTCTGCAATTGCACAGCACCTCATGCACTTGAGGCCTGACCCAGGACCAGACCTCCAAGGGGTACTATTATCATTATTATTATTACTACTACCACCGTTATTACCAACTCTGAGGCTCCACTTGGGCTCTTGATATGGTCCTTACGGTCTTTTGGAATCCTTCACTTATCTCTGTGTTTTGCAACACCTCCCCTGATAGCCGGACTCTACTCTTTGTCTGGATAATGCAAATTTACAGATGGCTTTCACTGCAAATTTTCTTGCTAATAATGTCTTGCTCTTATTCTTAAATGTGAACCTTGCACTTTACCCTGCTAGCCAACCACTTAATGCCAGAAAGAAATTGTCTTTTTTTTTTTTCTAGATAACGGCTGATCTCCCAGATTGATTGGATAATGAAATAAGTAATGACATTAGAAGCCCATTAATCAGTACAGAGAAGTGAATAACACAGAGTGCAAGACTGTCAACTGCTCCTGAAGGACAAGCTAAGGGGAACTGTGGGGAAATGGTGAAACTACTCAAAAATCTGGTTCTCTGGTTTCCACATCTTCTTTTTTACCTCCTTAAAGTGGCTGACAATCAATTCTGGTAGGATTCTTGGCGTGGGGGACACGGGCTTGTGCCAGGTAGTCTGCTGTCCAGATTAGACCCCAGTACTCGGGAGATCCCCGTTTCATTCACGGTCCTGCAGAATCTCACACATAGCAGGAACTCACTTTTCACAATTTCTTCCACTCCTTGGTACGAAACATGAAAAAAAGAGGGAGGAATCCAGGAGGGCCAACTCTCTACAGTCACATTAATGGTGGTGGTAGAACACAGCTCACACCTCCACCAGGACTTTCCCCCGTGAGCCTGTCCTGATTTGAGCTGTGTTTGCCCAGAAGCATCCCCAGGAGGAGGGGGCACGTTGTGTTGGAACAAGCGCTTGCAGTTGTCGTGCCGGCAGGCGTGTAACGGGAGATGCTAAAGCCGATCTCAGAAATAAATGTCTGAGCAAAGTCACCCCTCGGAGAGAGCAGCCAGCAGGGTCAGAGTGAAGAGTGCAGGCATCTCTATTAGCGTAGAGGCTGATTTATTAGTCTCGCTGTGTATCTACACCCACAGAAAATGTGGTACCCTTGGGGCCCAGTGTCTTCAATCCACATTTATAAATGCCTCTCCCAAGGGACCGCTCAGCTGCGTTACACACAGCCGATGACAGCTTCCCTCCATCTTCAAGCAAAGTACCGAGAGGCATAAGACAGGGATCCAAGGAAGAGAACCATCCTGAGCTGCTGAGGACCTTTCCCCACACGGAGCCACGAGTGCTCACTCTGGGATAGAGAAGGGTCAAGAAGACAACCTTAAAAAAAAAAAAAAAAGGTTGTCAAAAAGAAAACAGAATGAAATCCTTTTTTAATCCCCTGAGACTACAGCACATCCTCCATATTCACCTTCAGCCCATCTCCCACTACCCCAATGAGGCTGTGAACACGTCTCCGCCTCGGTGGCAGCTGCCGCACTGAAATGGTTAAGTGAGAAAGCGTTTGCAACCCGGCCCCCTTGGCTGGCCAAGCACTGCGGCGCTCCTGGCCCTAAGTTTACTTTCCTCTTTTCGCTTCTCGCTCTCCCGTGCCAAGCGTAAGGATCTGGCCCGCTCCGCAGCCCGCTTTGCCAGCACGAGCGCAGTGACTCATTCAACAGCTCTTCATCACAACACATTCTTTCAATGGGACTTCATTTTGGATGGCACTTGTCTTCAAAAATCTGATGCCGGAGAACGGCAAGAAATGCATAAACACGGGCGCAAAGCACAGAGGGGGGGAAACAGTGGGGTTGGGTCAAAACTGGTGGGGTGAGACTAATTTTCTTTTTAACTCCACCCGCAGATAACCAATTTTGCTAATAAGAGGAGAAACCCAGCTCAAAGGAAAAAGAAAGGTCCTCACATCACTTCTTCCATCAGGCTGACACCTCTTCATCTTGGGGAATTTAACATCTGTTACATAATTCAGAGAACATGTGGTTATTTTCCAGACTTATTAATAGCTCAAACCCCAAGATTTAAAATGAAAATCAGCAGCTGCTCCAGACTTCACCTCTCGGAGAAGTAGTTGAGAGCAGGCACAATGACTGGCTGGGGGTCAGGGCTTTCCGTCACTCCAACGCTCCTCGTTACAAGCCATAAAGGACACAGCTTGGACTGTGCCTCTGATGCTGAGACATCTGGATTTCCAGATTTTCCTCAATGCTTTTTTCCTCTCACATCTCACTTTTCTTTCCAGTGGAGGCAGAGGAGAGGGGAGAGGATCACAGATATGAGAGTGGGCTGGAAGAGTGCAGACAGGGGGGGAGGGAGATCGTGCATCATCGCCCCCTTCATACACAAAGCACTTTCATTCATAAGGTGCTCAGTAACATCCAAGAGGACTAACACAGCTTACAGGCACTTTGATGTAAGGATCTTTTTCTTAATGCATATGTTGCCCTCTAAGTTGGGGAACAGGCTGAAGAAACGCCCTCGGCGCCTGGAGTAGCAAGAAGGTTGTTTCTAACTTGGGCTGCTCTGTTCCTGGTGGGGATGGAAGTACACCACCATGGGCATACCTCTCCACTCAGTAATAACTGCCTTACATGCTCTCTGATGATGTTTTCAGGTGGGACTCAGGGTGGGCGATAGCCTTGGTAATGGTGAGGCTATGGCTGAGGCAAACACCTGTGTACACGGCTGTTCCTGAAACGCCCAGCCTGCAGCTCGGATGTCGTATCAGGAAACGGTAAAGGCAGAGCCCCCCAGCCCTTGCCATCTCCAGCCCATCTAAGCATCAATGACAATGTAAGGTCATGCAAATGATCTTCTCATTCTCTTGATCTTCGCAAGCAGAACCTGAAGTTCAGCTTGATCCAGTCCCAAATTCATGTGTGGCTTTAAGCCAATGAAGAAAAAGCAAGCCTGACAAAAGATGGTGACTAATGCAAAACACTTCATTTTCTGGCACTTAATAAAGGCCAAGAACATTTGACAAGAAAGGCTAAGTTCACCAGACACCACTGGTGGCTGCAGGGAGGAGGTGGCTGCGATGCTCTCTATTCAGCTTTGAGCTCCACTGGTCTCGGACACTTAAGTGAGAGGCAGGTGGCTCATGCCTGAGAGCACAGCTGGCCAGATGTGGAACAGCAAAGTACATGGCCTAAATATCAGGCTATCAGAAATCAGGGGCTGGTCTAGCTCCAGTTATAAGAATTACTTAAAAACTCACTAGGACAGAGAGTAGAGCTGATACATCTTACCCTACCAGGAAAAATCCAGACAGTAGGTTGTTATTTCTTTATGTCCAGTGAATACCCAATTATTTATACAGTGCAAAGCAGCAGCAGGAGAACTTAAGGGAAATCCACCCAAAGACATGATACAAGCTTGGAGGCAACTCCACTAGGAGGCAGAAGTCCCTGGCTCGAGACCTTCTTTCAAACTGAGTAGAGAGATGCCTTCAGCCAACACATCCCACCTTCTGACTCACTGCTGGATCAAAAACTGGCGTGCTTCCCTGGCCCTAGAGACTGCAAATCACAATCTTTATGTGGTCCAGAACCACAAGACACTTACTATGCCCCAGGAGACCTGGGGGAAGGGGGTCGTAGACAGGACCCACGCTGCAGCCTGAAGCTGGGTTGGGTTTGGGGACAATTCAGGCATTTCCAGAAGACCTTGCTGCCTTGTTTGCTCCCAGCCCAGAGATGTGGGTTACTCAGCTCTCCACTCCACCCCCTGGAGAACTTCCCATGCAAATTAAAATGATCTGCTGCTGCTGGTGCTGAAAAAAAAAAAATATTAAGTAAACCATTCCTCTAATTATGAATTCACCAAATTAAAAAACTGCTTCAGCTGATCCAAAACTATGCTTTCAGACCAAAACCAGAAGGTACCATTTTGGCGGAGGAAAAGAGCTGTCAGCTTCATCATAACATGACTGGAATTTTCTTTTTTCCTCCCTGTAGCTGCCTTTTTCATCCCCACCCGGCTGAAAGTTCACTCATTTTTACTTTCATAGGCAGCACTTCATATTTTTCTTGTCCACCAAGCCGTGCTTATCAGACCACATGGATCTGCAACAATCATTTCTTAGTCCTTTCTCTGTACCTGGGCTGATCCCGTAAGCTTTTCTGGAAGGACTTTGACAAAAATATTATTTGTCTATAAATCCAGACATGGTGGGATTCTCGCATGGGGTCTTCCATTCCAGCTGTTCCATTTTTGCCTTCATATACTATTCTCCAAACCTGCAGGGCACCAGATCTGGGGTCAATTGAATGCAACTCAGTTTTTAGCACAAATACGGAGCCACAGGATATTAGGGAAGGAGTGCACTGAGTACTCAAATCTCTTGGAAATTTAAAAAGCTTCTAATTATGACTGTTACCCAACAAGGACTATGCACATTGTTCACAGTCTTTAGAAAAAGCAACTGGCAACATCAGAAAAATTATAAATCGAGGATTTGGAGTAAATGACCTCCTGTTCTTATTGTGCATTTGCCATGCAATGAAAGAAAAACAGGAAAGAGTCTTGCCAAGGTATGGAGAGGGAAAAAAACACAACAACAAAAATGAAAGGGATTTTGTTGGCAGGACTTGCAAATTATTACTGCTCCCTTTCACCCAACTTCCTTAACATAATTGCTGTGTGCTGCAGTTAATTCGCCAGAGATGCTTCTGCTGCAAAGGTGGAATCACCTCGTGCAGAGAAAGTGGCTCCCATCCTCAAATACCCAACCAGTAGAGCAGGCAACAGCGAGGGAACCAAAGAGAAACAGAGTTTAAGTCAAAACCTGGCACAGCTGGATCTAAGCTAAGCTTCAGTAGGTATTTATAAGGATGGCTCGGCTGGAAGGCCAGAGAAATAAATGTAGAACAGCAAATAATTATTTCAAACTCAGAGCTACAGTCTCTGTCAACCAAGGATTGCACATATCGAGACCCTGATATATAAGAAATGTCCAGGCTTAATTGGATGGTGCTCAGTCATTATTTGAGCACACAGACACACTCATCCATCCAGCTAAGAAGACCTCCCCAAATACATTTTCCCATCCTACTCCCGACCTCCGTAGCATCAGTTCCCAGTTATGCAGGCTACAAAGCTAAACTCAACCCCGACCCACACCACTATGACTTATGCTGGCACCTACTCAGCAGGAGAGATTCTGAGATGAAATATCTGGTCAAGAACAGGTTTTTCAGGGAGTGGTAGAGATAGATCTCCTCCACGGTGGGAAAAACACGGCCAGGAGTCAGGTGGCCCTATTGCAGGCAGCGCCCTCACTGACACAGGTGAGGCTGCTTAGGGCAATTAGTGCCCTCAGGGCTCTGATCATGTTAAGGCTATTCAGAAACATGGTGGGACCAGGATTCAGACGCTGAATACCAAGAACTTGGTCACCTGTCCCAGCGTCTTAAATAGTGCTCCTCTGAAAGTTGCTCTATGCCATGACGAGTGTAAGCTGGTGCACCTTACAGCACAAAGCAACTGGTGTTCCTGTTGACATCAGCTGGAAAGCAGAGAGGACTGTCCTGGTCTGTTAGATCCACGCATACAGCTTTGCCCTGGCTCAAGAAAGCAAATGTGAGGATTTACAAAAACACCAATGCACTTGCTTAACCCCTTTGCTCATGTGCCATTGATTTAAGTTACTTCACCTGAAGTTACTTTTTTTTTTTTTAAATCAGGACTTTGCTAGCAGCTCTTGAGTTCTGTAAAACAACTTTTTCTATGCTTATGTTGTTTTTCAGCAGCACTTTGAGCCATTACTTATCAAAAGGCGCTTCATTTCCCTGGCCTACATATGTTAAATAAATACTCCATAAAGCATAGGATGTATACTGTAGTCAAATGTGCTTTCAAACATTCTTGGCTTTTTGGTAAACAAAACATGTTCTGTTTTTAAGCTCTGAAGTTTTGCCTCATACAATATCACCATGCAAAAGTTTTCATTTGATTATACGTCTTATTAACTGTGCTCTTGTGTGTTCTCCGCCTCTCTCTCCTGTTCTACTCACTTACTTTGAAATAAAACCCAGTCACCACTTGCACAGCACTACAGTTTTTATCAAAATTTTTCTGCAAGATGTTAGCAAAACATATTTAAGGCTGACCCCAACAACCATACTCATTCTCCTTCAAACATTTCAATTATTACTTAATTTAGGCCCGCTTGAATAGTCCTGCCGCCTCTAATATGACCATCGCCACAGTGATGCAGCAGTGTCTTCAAAATGAAAGGGGTTTTTAGTTCTCCATGGAAGCGTTGATGTTAATACTATGACTTCACTCAATATGGTGGATTCTACCTCTAAATAGTTTTACTGCTTTCTGGAGATGTGGCTTAGACAAGCAGGAAAATTTAGATTTAGATTAGGAAGAAATTTTTCCCTGTGAGGGTGGTGAGCCCCTGGCGCAGGTTGCCCAGAGAAGCTGTGGCTGCCCCATCCCTGGAGGTGTTCAAGGCCAGGTTGGACGGGGCTTGGAGCAACCTGGGCTGGTGGGAGGTGTCCCTGCCCAGGGCAGGGGGTGGCACTGGATGATCTTCAAGGTCCCTTCCAACTCAAACCATTCTATGATTCTATTAAAATAATAGGGCTTGCCTTGGGTCAAAATGCTACACGGGGGTGGTGCAAAGGGCTGGAATCCAGGTTCCTCCCCCAGTGGCCCCATCTTCTGCTGGAACNGTTAAAATAATAGGGCTTGCCTTGGGTCAAAAAGCTACACGGGGGTGGTGCAAAGGGCAGGAATCCAGGTTCCTCCCCCAGTGGCCCCATCTTCTGCTGGAACCCAGTGGCTGCAGAGGCTCTACAGGCAATCTCCAGCTGGCATCTCTGCGTTTTGAGAAGTGGAAACCAGCTACGCTTGTTGCTGATTTATCAGCACCATCCAAAGCAGGCAGGGGCGTAGAGCACTGTTCCGAGCAGTTGCCTTCAATATTTTTGCCATTGCTGGAAGTCAAAGCATGGGGATACCCAACTGGGTGGGGACTTCAATCCAGGTGCCACGCAGGTCCTGCTGGAAAGAAGCTGACTGGTGGGGCTCAGTGATGCCAGGATAGGCGCTGGGTAGGCTCTGTTTAGCGTATCTCGTTTGAGGCATGACCTCTACAACATTGTTTGGGCATAATGAAAAACTATTAGAGCTAAAATTATTGATTCTAGAAGCAGAAAAACAACTCTCAGTTTGGCTCTGAGGTGCCCACAACCTATTCAATATTTAAGCATTGCTCATATGACCTTAAATATGTGTACATGCTATATATACACACACACTATACTATATATAAAGTATATTAAAAATTAAGAAGCTGCTTGAAAACAAACAAAAAAGGAGAAGTTAAAGGAGTAATATAACTGGTTTAAAACTCTCTGTTGCAAGCCCAGAATAATCACGCACTGCCAAACCAAACAGAGTTAAAAGGAAAAAAGTTTGTGCAGCTACACAGCAGAGTAGAAGAGTTAAAAGGCATTTCTCAAAAAGCACAAGTCATGCTCAAGGAGGAAATAGACCCCTGAACATGACAAACTGCGTGGAGAAGAACAATATGGCAGGCCAAAAAGGGTTTTGAACAGCAACTTGCTAGAGACATAAGAGGTAACAATAAAACCTCTTCGGAAACACCAGGGGAAGGAAGTTTGCCAGGGAGGTGATGTGGCTGATAGATGATCACCAAATAAAAAGCATACTCAGGAGAGACAGGTCATAGCAGAAAGGTTAAGTGAATTGTTTGCGTTGTTTTTCATTATGAAGGAGATGGGAAAAGAAGGCAGGAAACAAAGATAAACAATCTGTTTTCATAATGAAAGCAACTTCCTATTGCAATCCCAGAGAGACCTGTAAAATAGATCCATTCATTTATTAAGAGATTATCCGGGGACTGGAGGTGTGTGAGGAGCGAGACGACAACATTTATTAATGATACACAATTAATCAGGCTAATCAAAACCAGAATTGGTTGTAACAGTTGCAAAAAAAAAAAAAATTCACAAAGCCCAATGTCTGGAGAATAAAGTAAGAGCTGAATTTCAGTGGCAATCAGTGCAAAATAATGCACGTGAGAAAAGTAGCCTGCGGTCTGCCTGCCAAACGGTGAGCTCTGCACCAGCCATTACCATTCAGGAAGGAGTTACTGGGAGGAACACGGACAGTTCTTCGAAAACATCCACCCCAAGTTCAGCGGAGCCATGGCTAAATGTAATGTGAGAGACTTCTGGCAAAGAAACAGAGACCAAAATTGAAACTATGCTGCTGTCTGAATGCATTGTGCGCCTTCATGATGAATAAATTTCTGCTCAGCGCATTCGAGAGAGGAGATAACAGAATGAGGAAGGGTGAGAGGAAGGAAGTGAGCAAGGACAGAGCGTGGCTTCTGCATGAAAATAGACTAACACATTAGCACTCTTCAGTCTGGCGAAGAGGTGGTTGAAAGGGATGTAGGAGACACATATTAAATTAGAGTTTTATCATACCCTCAACATCCCCCAGAAAGAGAACAAATGCTTGCTGTTTCTTGCAGCACCAGACCTAAAAGGTAGCCAATGAAATTACCAAGAAAGGATTTAAAAAACAAAAAATGCCAAAGGAAGTATTTTTGCAAATAGTGCACAATTACGTTGTAGAATTTTTCCTGGAAGACATCATGGTGCTCAAAAGCAGAAATAGGTTCAAGGAGGAATAAAAGAAACAGAGACAGACACAGCCTTCAGCTCAGGCAGTTTCCATGAGCGATTGAGAGAAATTGGGAAGTTGTAAGAGAAGGGATACGCTGCACTTGCCCTCCTCCAGGATATTAGGTGAGAGGGGAATTTGTCCTCACTATTTATAGAGGCTGTGGCAAGGTGTGGAGCTCCCATGCCATTGCCCTGAGTCCGTGTGGCTTTTTTTCTGCTGACAGAGAAGAATATGTTTCCTCCTGTAGCTGCTGGACACTGAGAGCTGGAAGACATTCTCCATCAGACTGCAGCAATTTTATGTGGATCACATTTTTGACATAAAGTGTTCAACTAATGGTCAAGAAAAAGCCTAGTGAATCATCAAATGTGACCCTAGGCTTTGCACAGAGAAGGTTCTTTTTATAATTCACACTATTAAACTCAGCTAATCTGTTCTTTAAAATCCTTTACGGTGAATCTGACTTAGGCACACAAAATATAATAATTATCTTTTCTGTCAGGGACTTTCATGGGCTTGCCTTCAAGATACTGCACAGCAAGGAAGGCTATTCTGCCTTGTCACGTACCTTGATAGCATTGTCCTTATTGATTCATATTCCCGATCCAACCAGGCCCCCCTGGCAGGCCCCAGAAATAGTGGACGGTCTTGAGGATCTGGAGAACGCCCTTGTCCCACCAGCTGTCCTCACCAAGCCCTGGTTGCTCCCAACCTGCTGCAGCCACAGCTTCTGCACACCATGGCTTCCTGCGGTGGTAGTGGCTGGAGGAGGTGGTAGGCAGGGGAAGAGGGAAGCCACCGTGGCAGACTGGTTTCTCCAGGTCCCAGAAGAAGTCCTGGTGTCCTACTGTTAGACCAAGAGCCTGCTGTGCTGTAAAAACATGTGGTTTATACCACAGCACTCTGTTTTCCACCCTTTCTGGGGGAGATACCTCAGGATCAGGGGAATACCAGCATGTGCCTCCAGCTTTATACTTTCTTCACAGCTTCCTCTCACACGCCCTGCCATTGTTTTTATAAACAAACCCTATTTTCTTCAAGTTTTTTCTCTAACAGCACCTGAGACCACATGAATGGGATATCCACTGGGGATAGTCCGTATGACAAAGATAGGGCCATAGACAATGTTGTGTTCCTTTGCAAAAGGCCCACTGGAAAGCTCTGTTCTCTGAAATATGGGGTTCGATTTCAATTCAAAACTAAGTATTTTGGAAAAGCTCAGAGCAACCTCCCAGCATTCCCCTCTCCTTCCATTCCTGTACCTTCTGACAGCAGTGCTCATGAAGCACTACACTATCTGCTTCCCTCTCCTAAAAAGCCAAACAATCAATCAAAAGAAATCAAATGTGGCTTTTGGAGATCCAAGTGTTCCTCGTGCCAGCCAGGCCAAGCCAGAGGTGTACCAGCACTCAAGAAGTTGAGCATGGGTCCTGTGCCAACGTGACAGCAGACTGAAGCAAATGGAGACCAAGACCTGCAGCCCCACGGCTGCTCCCAGGGTCCCAGGCACACCTGTGCCATCTTCTTCATGGAGAGGCATGGACACATAGTGGCTGCTCTCATGCCATCCTGGGACATTCTCATCTGGACACTCATCATATGATTGCCAAGGCTTGTCCACACCAGTGGCTTGGACAATTTGCAGCTGACCCTGGACCACCCTCGGACAGTTTGGGATGTCCATCTCTGACCCAGAACAATGTCTGCCGGGTTTTTAATAGCTGACATGGCACAAAAGTAGAGTCAGTGTCACCAAAGGGGTCAGCAGGACCGTTCAAGGTTTCTTGATGCCTCTGGCTGCTCTCAGCCTGTCTGGAGCTGTAATTGTTTTCTCAAGCATTAAATGAGACCCAAGGTGGAGCCCCTCTTGTCTTTTATGCCACAAACGAGATAAGCCCGTATCACTTTATCATAAAACCTCTGGTTGAAGTCGCACAGTTCAGCTAGGTTGTAAAGAGCAGTGACAGTATTTTTCACAGATCCATCTTCTTCTTGTACCCTGGAGAAAGCTCGTATCTCTCATAAATGACATTTCAGGAGGGAATAAAATATTTATCAAACTTCCCGATGACAGCACTGTACGATTTTGTTTCTTCAATCAGCAGGTCACAGGACAAAACTGCACCTTCGGCCCATGGTCCAGTCTGATGGAGAAAACCTTGTACTTTCCACGAGGCTTGCTTTTCATGGATGAGGAGTATCTAAAATGCCTGAATCTTCTTTCCCCACTCCGTATGGTCACCAGAAACTCAGAAAGCAAATGGCCATGGGGCTGGGCTCCATCGGGTGGGAGCGGTGGGTCTCCTGGCTGTGTCTTTCACCCCAGATGCCCCACCACAGCCCAGGGTGCTGTACCGAGGATGGAGCCGGGGTCCCCCCAGCTGCGCGGGGTCCTGCCCCATCAGGTTTTTCTCTGGATATTTCTCTGAGGCCAGTATCAGTTAGGATTAATCCTACTGGTGTTATTAGCATTAAAACAGATCTCGGATCTGCAGATTTTGTTCCAGAAAACGGGTGTTTGCATCCAACCTCATTGAAAGGAACTTACAGAAATAACAGTTTTGCATGGACTGCATGTGTAATGCCAAGGGGCAACGCCACCCTCATAGAAGCTTCTTGGCACTGTCACAACTCACACATTGCAGCACGTTGACATGTGTAACGCTCACGTGTTGTAACATCATCACGTCCATCACCAGCCTGTTGGACTCAGGAGAACTTCTGTTCTTCCCAGGAGCCACCAGGCGGCAAACAATCCCTCCCTGTGCCAACATGCTCCTGCTTTCTCCTCCCGGGCATGGCTGCAGATCCGGGATGGTCCTGTGGTGTCAGCGGTGTCACATATTGTTATGAACAGCGAAGACTCATGGGGCAGCCAGGTTCAGCATCTCCTGCACAAGAATGCCTGTCCTGTAGCACAGTAGCTTTCTGGTTCTTAAANCCTTCTCAGGAGCCACCAGGCAGCAAATGATCCTTCCCTGTGGCAACACGCTCCTGCTTTCTCTTCCCGGGCATGGCTGCAGATCCGGGATGGTCCTGTGGTGTCAGCGGTGTCACACATTGTTATGAACAGCGAAGACTCATGGGGCAGCCAGGCTCAGCATCTCCTGCACAAGAATGCCTGTCCTGTAGCACAGTAGCTTTCTGGTTCTTAAACCCTGGGAGACCTCTAGTCTTCTCAAGTTAATCCTTTTCCAGCTTTAAAGGCTGTTTTGCCACAGCGTATTTATGAGGGAGTAAAAAGAAAAATACATTTTGAATAGACTCCCGTTTCATTTACAGGTCTGTGTATACCAGATCATTCCCGTCTTTAGTCTTGCAGTACAGCCTCCAAGAGAAACCTTTGCAAAATCACCCGGGGGCATCCCACCAGCTTCCCGTAAAGCATCTGCAGCTCCTAAGGGCTTATTAATCCACTTTGAAACAGTGCCTCAGGCTCCCAAAGCGCTTGGGCACTTCTCAAACGAGAGTCGATGCTTTGGCTAGAGCCAGAAGTAACTCAGAGTAATTCAGTTCCTGAGCAGACCAGGTTGCAGCAGAAAAGGATTTAAAGGGTGAAACCTATATCAAACTCGGCAACATCCGTCCATGACTTTCTTGAAAACCTGCTTTCAAGGATCCCCAGGGCTTCTGATACAATTTGGCTTAACTTTATTTAAAGATCAGCCTCTAGCAGACAATTGATTTTTTGGCAGTCTCTGGGTGGTCATGGAAAACAAGGTTTACATTGTCTGTGCGGCCTCTTACCTCCTTCCATTAAAACGTAGGTTTTAAATAATACACTGAAAGTAGCTTATGTTCAAAGGGGAAAAACGTGTCCTGAAGGAGGGGGGGGGGGGGGAAAAAAAAAAAAAAAANTGGATTAGCCTGCTCTGAAAGGCTACCTGAACCCAGCTAAACCGGCCAGATGATCAGCAAAGACGATCAGATGATCAGCGTGATCCACATCTGGATCATACCGAGCGCCCCGGACGTGACTGCTCACGTCCTTCTAGGCTGACGTGCCACGCTAATGTTTATATCTCCAACATTTCCCTTAATAACCGTGCAATTTCATTCATATGATACATTTTTACGATTTAAGACCTCTGTAGAATTTTATGACTGTTTTTAATTTATCATTCTAATTCAAACTGTAATACCCTGCCAGAGATGTAGAATGAGGTTGACATACGTCCCTTGCTCTGAATAGAATATATTAGACTCTAACAGCTAGAAAGAGTAAATTTAGGTTTTATCTCAGTCAGATCCGTTTTGGTCCCTTCCTGCTCCAGATACCCTGCTATTTTTCTTTTGTTTAAAGGTGGCTGGTGAAGAAAAAGCAAAAATGAGAGCTATGCCTTTTGTGTTTGTGCTCTTTCCAGTCTACGGAGTAAAGGAAGTGGGAAAGGTTATTACCTACAATAAAAAAAGAATTATTTTCCCCCTTGTTCTTCAGAAATTCAGGTCTTGTTTGTACTAGGAAAATCGCGGATGGTTGGAGACTGACAAGCAGGGCACGATGGAGCAAATTGCCTTTGGGGACTTTTCTGAAGCTCTGATCTTTGTGCTCATTTGGGGACTGGTCTGTCGTGAGGTTATCAAGTAGCCTGGGGGGGAAGGAAACAGTTCTGGGATTACAGAAAACTTGTTGCACGGATAATTTCTGCGGGATGTTGGTGACTGTCTGCCAGACTTGCTGAGGGCTGGCTGCTCGATCGGGGTTCAAATTCACCCTTGCCACCCGCAACAACCTCAGTGGCCATTATCAGCCCTCCAGCACATCTGCGCAGATGGGGAGAGTCAAGCTTGATACTACTTCATCATTCATAAGTGGGGGGGAAAAAAAAAAAGGGAAAAAAGAGGCCTTTTCATCACCACAAAGTCACAAAGAGGAGTCCAAACTCACTTTTCTCAATTTAGAAAAGAAAATCTTATGCAGGTCACCTTTAATTTGCGTAATGCCAGGTGAGCGATTCTCTGCCTGCGTCTGCCTGCCAATCCCTCTAATTCCTTTTGTCATCGTGGTTCAAGAGCGTTATTGAAACGCAGAACGCAGAGCTTAATTACGGAGGACAAAGCACTGAATTACACTAACTGCTGATCTCGAAAATTGCTTCCCCCCCCTCTTTTTTTTTTTTTATCTCCATGTTCATAGAATTAGACTGGAAAAGCCAAACCTGGCCACCCAGCCCTCCCCTGCCGCAGGGCACTGCTCCCCTCAACGCTCAGGTATCCACCAGGAGATAAATCCCGACTTGGGCATGAGAGGTGGCTCAGGGGGAAAGCCATAGCTGCCATTTAAACCCCATCCTCGGATGGGTTCAGCTCCTCGACGCTGCCCGTCCATTTTCGGTGGGTTCAGCCCCGGCGAGGCTTTGCTGGGTCTCCAGGCTGCACGCTCGGTAGCGCTGGAGACGCAAAGGGCTGGGCCCGGGAAGTATCAATCCGTGCCAGGACGCTTTCCCTGATAGTCAGCAAAACTTTTCAGCCCTTCATTTCATTCTATTATTTCTGCTGATGACACTATAAATAATTACTCCCCACCCTCCGTATGCTTGTGAGGCTTGAGTCACTTTGCTGAACCGAGATGTACATTTTGTTCATCCTTCCTCGCCCCGCTTGTATTCGTCGGTGGTTTTCAAATCTTACTCTGGGTTTTCCAGCTCCGCAGGGTGGAGGAAACAGGTTTCAGGGGCTTCACCCAAGAAGAGTTTGTCCGCAGCCCTGCTCGGACCACAGGAACAGGTTTTTTTACTTTCAGGACCTTTCAGGTCTCCTTGCCAGGTCATTTGCTCTCCCTGTGCGAGCTGGAAACAAGGGAGCTATTATCCCACGTTTCGGTCGCAAGGGCCACGCTCCTTCCTAATGTCACCAAAAGTCACAAATGGTTAAATCGCGACCAAAGAGATGGGAGCCACGGATGAACGCAACCCCGACCAGGAAAACCAATAAATGCAAAACCCCAGGGTACACAACGTTTCTTTTCCTCCTCAGTCCCGCACCCCTATGAGTTAACCGCGGAGCCTGCGCTGCAGATTTCACTCTGCCCTGGAATCTTTGCTTTTTCTTGCAGGCACCGTGCCTCCTCCTCTCTAAGTTTAATTCCTGTGACTGCTCGAGTTGAAACATCTCTCTGCCCACAAAACACCCGATACCTCCAGGTGCTCTTGCTCAGCTGCTCGTACGCTGATACACGGCTCCACTTCCCTTGCTCACTTGCCAGTTCCCCGTCCCACCGCTCTCTCCCTTATGGCAAACGCGGTCGGTGAGGAAAAAGCCCATCTCCCCGACCCTGTCGGGCAGCGCCGCAGCCCCGTCTGCTTTGGGCCGCGCTGAGTTCACACTATTCCCTGCACAAGCCCACTGCCCTGCGAAACGACGCCAAGGCAGAGTTTTTGCCGGTGGATTAAGAGAAGGATGTGGGGTTTTTTTTTGCTGTGCTAATGTCTCAACATGCCATACGTAAACAGCTTGTCTCCTGATTTACTGAGAGCAGTGGCCACCACCTAGCACTTCTCACGGAGATTAGTGGCTGCTTTTTCAACCCTATTTCAAGCCTCGAGGAGGTCTGTTATTTGTCAAAAGTGTTATTAATCTCAGATAGGCACCAGGATAAATGTTTTCCTGGCAGAGCCTCTGTCCCCTCTGGGGATCCATGCAGGAGGCTCCTCGGGACCCACACTCACCTGGGACCCGGCTGCAAAGAGGAAAAGAGGCTCTCGATAAGGTCAGGGCACCCTAACCACACACCAACCCGAGCCGGCGACGGAGGAACGGCAATACATAATTTAAAGAAATAGCCGTGTTGCGTGGAAATACAAATGAAGAGATCACTCAGTTCGGAGCAGAGGGGGAGAGAAAAATCGATCGGTGAATGGGATAGTTAGCAGTTAAATGTTCTCTGTGCACAATGTTCCCACTGAAGGGCAATTTATAAGCCCAGCTACGGGTTATACTGCTGAAGAGATGAGGCTCCTGTGTGAATGCGACGCTGTCTTTCCTAATAACCCCGGGATTCGGTCCGTGAGGCTCTTAAGAAATGCTCTGCATTGAGAGTGCAATGCGCATGAAAGGATATGGCAAAACTCTCTTAACCTGGTGCACTTACAAGGGGAGGCAGAGGGGAGAGGAGCCGCGAGCGGAGCCGGCGGGGGCAATCATCAGCGAGAGCGCGACAGGGACCAACTTCTCCGGTGATTTATGAAACAGGCATCCCAACTTATCTTCTGCTGAATGGCAGCTCTTTGATTTAAGGAGCGAGGAAAAAAAAGAAAGCAAACCCCCACAACTCTAGCTCATGCACTTCGTTATTGAAAAGGGAGGGAGAGGGGAGGGAAGAGAGTGGCGGTGGCAGGACGGGGAGCCCCTCGCCCCAAGGTGCGCTGCGGGAGGGTCCCTCCTGCCACCGTCCCCGCCAGCCAGAAGCAATGCATTAGACTTTCTCTCCAGCAAATGAAAAGACATGGGAGAAAAAAAAAAAAAAAAAAAAANGCTGACAGCGAGGAGAGGGGAAGAAGCCATGCAAGCAGCCCCGTCCCTCCGCGCGTACCTACTGCCGCCGGTCCCAGGTGAGCGGCTCCCCCCATCCATGCCGCGCTGCCGGCGAGCCCCGAGATGTCCTGAAGAAGCGAGAGTGACTGCCGTGACTTGTGAAGACAGAATATGGTACACAAGCTTTAATTAAAAGAGTCTGAAGGCTCTCTCCTGCTCGCTCGCCCTTTTTTTGCAGTACTGGATTGGATTTAAAGGGCTAGAACCCCAATTTGGTGTTGCTGCTCCCCCAGGAGCGATGCTTTCCCGCCCTGGCCTGCCAGCTCCAGCAGCGTCTCGCTGCCCGGCGGGGGCATCCTGGCAGCCGAGCAAGTCCGTAGTAAGCAGCAAGAGCGGTTACTCGGTGGCAGCAGCAACAAATTGTAAATCAATGCTCCGGAGAGCAGACACGGCGGGTGGCGAGCGGGGACGCTCTTGGCAGCGGGGTGGCCGAGGAGAGCCCGAGAGCTCCTGCCGATGAAGGGAGGAAAGTTTGTGCTCTAGCAATGCGCCGGCGAGTCGGGAGGAAGGTCGCGTCCCCTCTGTCCTGGTGCTGCCACCGCTCTGCAATGGTGCCCAAAGGCATCGCCCTCCCGTCGCCAGCCCAAGCTCTGGGTGGAGGGGGGCTGCGGGGAAGGGTTGCGTCACCCCAGCTCGGCTCTGCAAGACGGGGTCCTCGGCCTTCTCCTGCCTGCGGCCAGCGAGCAGGGCAGCGTTTCCATTTGGATTTGGTGGCCGCTTGCTCGTGCCAAGGCAGCGGGGAGAGGACCTGGCGCTGGCGGGCGTGCAAGCGGCACTGATCTCTCCTTCGGTTTAAGGTTCCTCCAGCCGTTTTCCAGATTTCCATCAAAATGCCCGTTTGCGACAGTCCAGGCTCTCAGAGCATTCCAGTCTGCTCAGCATGGCAGGGATGGCCAAAGCATGCTGTCAAGCCTTGCCGGACTGCTTTCCCATTCCTTCCCCAGCAAAGAGGTGCTGAAGATTGAGTGCAGGGCTTTCACGGAGCACTATCTGGTCCAGACTTTGAGTTAAAATGAAGAAAAACAAGGGGAACAACCAGGACAGAAAGCTTTATCTCATCCTCCTTTTGCCTGGTTTGGCCCCAAAATGCAACCCACCCTCACTGAGGCCGGCTTCAGAGCATCCCAGCCGCAAGCTCCAGTGCTGGCCGTGTCCGATCAATCCCTTCCTCGCACTCAGGGCTGACCCGCATGTTCTGGCTTTCTCTTGTCTTATTAATTACATGAGGTGGTGGATGCCAAAATGAAAAGCTGGTTTTAATTCCATGCTGCAACCCAGTTCCAAGCTGCTGAGATAATTAGCAGGTTTTTAACGAATGAGAAGACTACCAACATGGAGGAAGGAAGGATGGGGAGGGAGGAGAAGCGCCATTTGGGCCTGGTGAGGGAAACCGCATTCAGGTTGGAGACTCCCTCCTCCAAGCCGATGCTTTGAACTGCCTTCAGTGCCTGGTGAGATGTTCCTGGACGCGGGGCGGTCGGATGGCTCTGCAGAGCAGCACGCTAAGGCGTCTGCTTGGCCGGGGGCCACGCCGGGGAGCGAAACGGCTCTGTCTCGTCGCCATAGCCTGTTGACATCCATCTGGCTCCGGGGAGCAGAGAGGAGGCAGTTTTGGAGCCTGTTTTTTTGTGAGTCTTGGGCAACCACAGCTGTGAGTCGCTTTGACCTGGGGCTATTGGGTTTGCCGGAGCATCATCATCGCTCTGCAGGGGTCTCTGCTGGCCTCCTCCTGCTGGTGGCTGGAGGGTTTAACCCCAAAACACAACTATCCAAATCGCTTATTATCTGTGTGAACACCTCCACGTCTTCCTTCAAAATCAATCTGATAACAAACACAGATACAATTTCCCCGGCTAACGCTGAGGTTAGCCATCAGCTGCAAATTGCTAGGTAAGACGTTCCTTGGCAGAGACTGGTGGGAAAGTGCTTTTCTAAATAATGAGGTATACCAAGCGGAGGTGAAATGCCAGCAAAAACAGTGCCTCCCCAGAGACTCCAGCCTCCGGCCTGAGCTGTTGCTTCCTTGTGTGTATCTTGGAGACGTGTGGTTGTTGTTCCTTTAATTATTAATCCTTGCATTGACGTATTCAAATGTGCACGGGCTTCTAAAGGATGCTCCGATGTAAAAAATGAAGAATACATTTCCTTCTCTCCCTTAAAATTTGTCTCAATCCCATGACCAATTTTATTGCCGTTCTGCTCTAATTTTAAATATAACGAGAAACATTAAGGCTTTCAATTAAAAGATCCTTTCCTTGAGATACTGGAAAGTAGCCTGAAGTGTAGACCACGTGTGATATTTTTCATCGGGATGGTGTGTGCGATATCTGATTTCCAGATCAGACGCCTTGGCTGTTCGGCACGGGCTTGCGCGCTGGCTGGCTTGGCCAGGCTCGAGCAGCAGCACCGAGCCGTTCAGCTTTTGGAAGATGCTTGTTTGTATTTTCAGCCACACACCCATGTTTCTGAAACAAACCTTGCATTTACTCTATCCATTTTGATCAACTTGGAAGTCTACAGTGAGGGGCAAATAAACTTCAGTGTGATGCCACTCTGCGTTCCGGGATTTTTTGGTGTTTGACACTGAATTTTTCATCTCTTCCCTTTTCTTTATAATGGGCTGAGCTGTGACACAGGAGGTGTCATTCTGCAATGAGCTCCAAACCCCTCATTTGCCACAATTTCAGTGTTGGGTTCATTGGACGCCGTTAAGCATGAAGTTTGGTTCACTGAAGGTTTTGTCATGTCTTCTTTTCTCCAGCGACCTAAATCCTGCACTTGACCTCATCTGGTCCTGTCTCCGCAGGACAACAAGTCTCCTGGAAAGCTTGCAGCTAGGGAGATATTTAATCTCAAGCAGAAATCGGTGTTTGCAGGTATTTGCATTACCAAGGTGCCGGCAGCGCTAGACCCAGCTGAGCTCGCGAGGCTGCAGCATTGCTCGGTCGGCGTCGTAGCAGCTGGCAGCTGGTTTTACTGCTGGTGGGTTGCCGCTGGCTTAATGGAAGCGGCGTCACTTTGATTTTATTACCTATGAGGATGTTAGAGGATAGCTTCTCGTGACGCTGGGGAAAACGGCGGGTGTCTGAGGATAAGATGAAAAGCTAGAGCTGGGTATTACAGCAACACGTATAAAGCACCAAGGCAAAGGCATTTCAGGTGAGAGGAGCTGCTAGGCTGGATCAGTCCCTGGGGGCATTCACCTTGCCCAGAGCACCCAGACTCTGCAGCAAGCAGGGACACTGCTTGCCCTTGCACGAGGCATCTCCCTTATCTACGCCATCCTTCCCCAAATCCTTGGGTCTGACTGGAGTTAGGCAGGGTGGGAAAGGCGCAGAGGCAGGGCCATCGCATGCAATCCAAGCAGCGGGGTGGCAGAAAACCCATCAGCCAGACGCAGAGCTGTGCAGGATCTTGTCCAAAAACCGCGTCATGTTGCTGCTAAATTCCTTCTCCGACCCAAACGGTGGGGCTGCCTGGAAAGCCAGGGATGGCCGAGCACACAGGCGAGCTGACTATTCTGCTCTCAAACCAAATAGTGCCAACTTTTCTCATTACTCCAAGTTTTTGATGCATCGGGATGCATCTTGTCTCTCTACATCAGTTTTTCTGGAGGGCAAACCATCTTCTCACTTGCACAGATTTCAAGGCTGGAAGACCCCATTACTGTTTCTCTCCTCTAGAGTTTCCCACAACACGGACTAGAGAGTTTCACTGATATAACATATTGCTACAGGACAGACATACTGGCTGGAGACCCTCAACCTGATTTAATTAATTCATAATCCAAGGAGGAGTCTATATGACAACCCTCTTTCTGCTGACATGGAAGCAGGATTCAGTGTATCTGCTCTGGGCAGACAACAGACTCTCAAAGTGCAATACTGTGTTAAGCCAAGAAAATAGCCCTATGCATTTGTAATCAATCACACAAATTACAGCCCTTTAATAAACATAAAAAGCAATGCGAATAAAACATGCCGGAAACCTATAGGCAGAGTTTTGCTCTCCTGAATTCAAACGCAAAGCTTTGAAAACCTTGTTTGCTTTCACCAAGTATCAGGGGATTATTCAGAACTTCAAAAGGAATTTGGAAACAAACAAAAAAACTAGTGAAACATGGAGGAGCTGAAGCTTAATCCACTTTTGCGTATCTGCCCCCAATCTCCCTTTTTGCCGACTTTCCAAATCCCTTTTGGGGCATCGCCGTCCAAGCTTAGGCCATGGAGAACGTTCTCATCCATGTACGGGGGTACTTAAACTAATTTAATCGCAGTTTTTTCTCTTTACCCAGATTTGCAAATGAAACTAGATTCATGCCACGGGGATGTGCGTGTGTCCATCTGTCTCAATGGCTTCTGCATCCCTGGAAGTAATTTAACTACAGTCGGCAGGGTCATGCCCAGCTTCAGCCTGACCCTGGTAGATGCCATGTTGTCCTCCATGGAGAGAGCCTTTTGAGAGGTGCAAATCTGGCAAAGAAACTTCACCTGGGCTCGCAAGACAGAAATCAGGGGAACACTAAGCTTTACTAGGTCTAGTGCAAGGGGGTAGGATGAAGGCACATAAAATACCAGTATCTCTGCTCCGGCTAACGGCCGTTCCAAATTGCAAACGAAAAAAGGGATTTTTTGTTTCCACAGTTAGTGGGTGACATTTTGTGCAAGACACGCTGACAGCAAGGGCTCAGCGGAACCCAGGGAAGGACTGCTCGCAGGCAAATGATGGGGAGCCCTATTTCCAATGGCAGTTTGAAAGAAAAACGTGAAGGAGACCTAAATCATCCTGCTCCAGAACATAAATCAGCCTCTAGCTAACAGTGGAAACAGAAGACACCTTATTGATGGGCTGGTTTAAGTTTTCAAAATGTAAAAGAAAAATTAGGAAACTGTCTGCTGACAGTTTTAATAACTGCTTCTCGTTTTATGCCCGTTCCTACCTTTAGTCTAAGGAAAAGCCAAAGTCGCAGAGACATCTACTCATTTAACTGTCCATCCTTCTTCACCAAAATTTTGCATATATTGGCCAACTCAAACTCAATTTCATACTGGAGCAGAGACTCCAAAGATTCCAGCAGGTTTCATGACAACTAGCTAGATAAAAGAGAAATACAAAAATAATGTCGATAAGAGGAAGAGGCAAATTCAACTCCGCCACGTACTTACTGTCCAAGACAACGCGTCTATGGTCCAGCCCATCAGCAAACACATAGCTCCAAACCAGCAGTGGTACACGGTGCCACCTGCCCTGCCAAACTGGTGGGGAATAAGGGAAGGAACTGGGAGTACTGGATCAAGGGTTTAAAGCCATAAATCCATAGGAAAACAGGTCTTGTTGATTCTGCCGCTCACAGAGAAATTTGACTGCTTTTTTCCCTTCCGACTGACTTAGAGACACAGTTGGAAAATTTCAAGTTGCCTTGAACCGGGAAAACAATTAAAATAAAACTCACCAAGGCTTGGTCCATGCAATCCGTTCTGCTCCTGAGCATGACCTCTCTGCGCAACACCTGCAGGACTGGATGGATTTGCAGGGCTCATCCATCACGGCAATTCCCACCTGCCAACCTGCGCTGGGGCTATAACGTGATCACCATCCCTTCATCGCTCAAAGCCAGGCTTTGCCTACAGGAGGGGAACGCCAGAGAACCTCTGCAAAGAGCCCACAACGACTTATTTCCAATGCATATTTCATACCGCTGTGGTCATTTTGTTCTCCTTCGCTCTTTCAGGAGGACACACAGCAGCCTGCACCCACACGTACGACGGAGCAAGCAAAGACGCTGGTTTTGTTACAAGACCCCAACAGCCACCTCCCTGTTCATGTGGTTTTACCATGTGCTGTTTTGCCGGGTCTCCATCCAGCATGGCCAAACCCAGCTCTCGACCAGTTCATGCCCAGCTCCAGGAACCCTGTCCTGGGGCCACCAGTCCTGCTGGGTGGCCCTGGGGGTGCCAGATGGACCCAGCACTGGCATGGACAATGTGAACCTTCAGCATTATGGACATTCAGCTCAGCCCTTGGGAGCCCGGTCGCTGCCATCTCCATCTAAGCTAAATCACATGTGAAAAGGACATGGGAAATCGCAGTTTTCATATTTTCATGGCAGCTGCACGCTTTGCAGCCCACCAAGAGCCAAGAAAAGGGACTGGTAACATGCTGGGAGAGGAGAGGAGCAGTAAACGGGTGCTCAGATGTTTCCACACGGCAGCAGCACCTGCTCAGGGACAGGGGTCCCCTGCCAGCACGGGGACCCAGTGCCAGCATCCTACCCTGGCTATGTGAAAGTGTTCCCTGAGAGGATAAGCAAGTTTGGCTCTCCTCTTCCCAGGAGAAGAAAAACATGTCCTGACAACCAGGGGGTCTTTCAATCACTTTCCAGCCCCTCCATGCTTGCTCTCTGCTGTGATTTTGGGTGGATTTTGGTGCGCCAGGTGCCACGGCAGAGGATGCTGTGCCCGCAGGCTGCTGCCTAACCCGCAAAAACCCGCTCGGCGTTTCAAGAGCCACAGCGTGCTCGCAGCCACTAATTGGGTTTTTATGAGCTCCTGCGCTGCTCTTGTGTGAGCAGCTCGGAGGGCTCAGCAAAAGAGTCATTAAGCAATTCTTTGAAGTGTAGCTATTATTACCTAAAATGCTAAGCACGATTTAATGCTACCAAATTGTGTAACCTGCATCCGGCCGCACACTACGCAACCTGTGTTTGCTCGTTCATGTGCAGCTGGCAAACGAGCGCGCGCAGGAGAAGGAGGGAAGGTTTCAACCTGTGCATGAGTATTTACATCCCATAAAGAGCTGAGGCATTTGCTTAAAATAAAAGCACCAGCGAATGATCCTGCCAGTGATGCCAGACTGCGTGTTTGCAGCTGGGGGAAAAGCATCTCTCCCCGCTCTCCCCTAGCAGATGCTGCAGGACTCGGGGTGAGGTCCCCGCTCCCGGGATGCTGCCAGGAGCAGCGTGGCTCCTTACCTTGGCTTTCCGTCTCCATGGCAATGGCTCTGCGTCATCCTCTTAGCACAGCAACCTCAACCTATGCAAAATCTGGCCTCGTTTTGGGATCCCAGGATGGAAACAAGTGCAGCGAGTTATCCTCACCGTTGCATGATGGGTGGGAGATGCTGTCCCACCAGGATGGCCGTCACATTGGGTGCACGGTGCTGAGCTGCCCGTCCACGTCCAGCACTCACGCACGGGAGGGGTGGACAAACCCCGCTGCTCAAGGTGGTCTGCAGCGCTCGGTGGAGGGGTTGTGAAGTCACCTCCAGCATCACCTACCTTCACCCCATGGCACAGTGGGTGAGCCAAGCTGAGAAGGAGTTTTGTCACCCTCCCACCTCGTCCCCTGCAAGAGCAGCGCCTGGTTCTCCCTGCCAGTGTGGAGTCTCAGGCTGCTCTTCCGTTCTTTGAGCCCTGAGGATCTGAACCCTGGAGAGAGGACAGCTCGCCAAAAGTACCGCTTACAACTGATATCACCTCTACCACATGCAAAGAAACCCTCAAATGCAAAGGCAAAACACCGGGGCCCCGCCTGACCTGCACGCCAAGGAAAGCCCAGAGGCTGCTCGATGGGCTGTGCCATGCGACAGCCTCTGGGCACTGGTGCTGCTCCTTCCCCACCGCTCTGGCTGGGGCTGCTCCGGGCAGGTACCTCCCGCTCCAGAACCTGCTGGGAGGTGCAGAGGCTGAGAAAGTGTGGGGCAACCACAGGGATGGGATGCTGCTCCCTCATCACGCTCCCTGGTGTGCAGGCAGATGTGGCATCCATTTTTATCTGCCGCGATTCATATGTTAATGCAATCCCTAGAGGAGAGAAGATGTCCTGAGTGTGTGCTTGGGGAAAAACAAACAAACAAACAAACAAACAAACAGCTAAAACCACAAGGTTGGGAAGAAGACCTTACTAAGGGGTCTGGGAGGGGAGAGCAGAGAAAAGAGAAACGTGTTGGGTTTATTCCAAGCAGGCATCAGTGACTGCCATGGTTGCCCCAGGCCCCGTCTATCCCCAGGCTGGTGCTGCCCCATGCCTGTATCCTTTCCTAAATCACCTCACCTCAATCACCAGAGTGATTTGCTTGCACGCATTTCAGATTAAAATTAGCGTAAGAGATTCTCATTTCTAATCCCTCATTTCAGGTTAATCCTGTATTTAAACTAAAAGTGAATGAATCAAATAATTGAAGGACTAGGACACGACAACAACTGATATCGTCATACAGAGCTTCCCATTAGCGTATGTGGGATTACATCGATTCAATCTGGTCCTGGAGAGCAAAGATTAACTTTTCGTGCAGCCCTGTACCTCCTCATCGGGCTCCTGGGAAACCTCTCCGCTGGTTGCCCCTCGCTGGCCATCCCCCGTGCTGGAGGAGAGCAGCCCATGGAGCTCCCCAGCCCTCCTTTTTGGGGTGAAGAAGGAATCGAAGGGTGCTGGTGGGTCCTGAACGTGAGCAGATGGGGTGATAGGATGGGAACAAACTGAAATGGCCTGGGGAGGACAGGCAGGTGACACAGTGCCCCAGTGCCACCCTTTGCTTGTCCACTGACCTTTTGCCATGCTGGAGCAACCCAGGATCTCTTCAGGGGTGGAGGGTGTAAGAGGGCCTGTTCTGCAAAAGAAACCCCTTCGAACACATGTTGACTCCTGGTCCTGGCAGAGGAACTGGTCAGAAGAGACCATCCAGGCAGGGACAGGCCTCGCTGTGGAGCCAGGCGGGCTGGCTGGGCAGAGGAGCTCGGAGAAGGGACCTTCACCATGAAGGCCCTCCAGCCTGGTCCCAGACTGCCAGAGGGACCGCGCTTAGCTGGGAGTGGGACCCTGAGGAAAGATCTGAAAGGATGCTAAGGAGAAAAGGGATGCCGGAGGCAATGAGGGTGAGAGGGCACAGGGACGGCATGGTGGCGATAAGGCAGGAGGTGGGAGACCCCCACAACGGGCTCATTCCTGGATACATGGTCAGCCGTAGCTGTTCCTTTCCAGCCCACTCCCACGGCACAGCCTGAGCCAAAACTCTGGAGCCGGGCTCGCCTGCACCGCATCCGCAGGGCCATCGCGCAGGAGCTGGGGGAGGGCCTGGGGGCTTTTTTCCAGATGGATTTACAAGCGCGTGCACGAGCATCTCCAGTGCATGAGCACATCCTTCCAGGCAGGAAATCCCCCAGCTCGGAGGGCACTTAGGAATAATCCCCCAGCCTTTTCCACGGGCAGGGAGGGGGCATCCCGCTACGCTCCCCTCCCCGAAGGATTATCCGAGGAGACATCTGCAAGACAACTCTCACAAACACCTCCTCCCCCAGAAGCATTTTTCCTCCCGTGGTTGTTCGGCGAGTGACTAAAGGCCTCAGGATTTTGCCCACAAATAATATAAAACAGGTGCAGGAGTAGGAGCGGGTTGCCAGCTCCGTTACTCCTTTATAGCTCCTGGCAGCTCCAGAAGCAGCTAGTTTGCCCAGTGCGGGACTGTGGCATGCTAAAAACGCAAACCTAGTCCTACAGGGTTTATTCGGATTGCAGGAGTCCTCCAGTTCGAAGGGAAAAAGAGGCAGCATGCACGTCTGCCAGGTTACCTGCCACTGGGCCACCGCACCAGCGCAATCCTGCGCCGCAGAAACGCTAACTTGCACAGTGACCCCTTGATGTACGGGAAACACGTTTCCCAGATTGAACTGATGGTGGAAATTTCTGGGCAGTAGTCCTGTTCCAGTTTCCCGTATGTACTCACTCGCCGTCGTGATCGCGTTATTATTTTTATAGTCGAACTCTGTATTAATCGGTTCCTGCTATCACCATAACACGGTGACCGCTGCTACTGCACGCTGGCAGCACTGCGGGGCTCTGCGTTACCTGCCTGGGATTCACAGCGGTGCAACAACTAGCAGAGGCGGAGGGCACCGGTTTCTCCAGCTTAAGGGGAAAGGATTGAAGTGGTGCCGTATCACACATGAGCTCAGCAGTTAAAAAAAAGAGAAAACTTTAGCAGAGATGAAGGGGAAATGAACCCCAACCCCAGGGCTGTTGCAGTGATGAGCAGCCCGAGCGACGCGCAGGCATCTCGTGAAACCAGACCGAGGGCAGCGGGCGCAGAGAAGGATGGTGCGAATGCCAGCAGTGAGCCCGAGCTGGTGGGACAGTGCTCGGGGAAGGCTGCTGAGGACACAGAATCACAGTGGCAGGGGTTGGAAGGGACCTTTGGAGATCATCTAGTCACCCAGAGCAGGTCGCACAAGAACGCATCCAGGCGGGTTTTGAATCTCTCCAGAGAAGGAGACTCCACAGCCTCTCTGGGCAGCCTGTGCCAGGGCTCTCCCACCCTGAAAATAAAGAAGTTTTTCCTCATGTTGAGATGGAACTTCCCATGTTCCAGTCGCTGGGCACCACTGGAAAGAGCCTGGCCCCATCCTCTCACCACCCGCCCTTTAGATATCGATCAGCATTGAGGAGATCCCCTCTCAGCCTTCTCTTCCCCAGGCTGACCAGCCCCANAGAAGGAGACTCCACAGACTCTCCGGGCAGCCTGTGCCAGTGCTCTCCCACCCTGAAAATAAAGAAGTTTTTGCTCATGTTGAGATGGAACTTCCCATGTTCCAGTCGCCGGGCACCACTGGAAAGAGCCTGACCCCATCTTCTCACCACCTGCCCTTTAGATATCGATCAGCATTGATGAGATCCCCTCTCAGCCTTCTCTTCCCCAGGCTGACCAGCCCCAGGTCCCTCAGCCCTTCCTCATAAGAGACACCCTTCTTCACCTCTGCCCATAAGTGCTGCCTGGTTTTCCAGCTAATTTTGGGATGTTTCCTCACCCCTGCCCTCTGTTCCCCTTTCACGCTTTTTGTGCAGATAAAGCTGAGCACCCAGAGGTGCCCTCAGGGGGGATGTCTCCCACGGAATGTCCTTCCACGACGCCCTTCCTATCAGGTCTCCTGCCAACATGGCACCACAGCTTGGTTTTGGAGCAGAAGCGCCCCTCCTGACAAGCTTTTGCTGGAGCAGGCAGCTGGCCCAGTGGAGCCATGTCCCCAGATGTCCCCAGAAGGGACATAAAGGCACAGGGAAGGGACCTCACAAGCCCTGAGGGATTTGGTTAACCCAGCCCAGGACAGCACGCACCCCTGCCCGACCTCAGCGTGCTGCGAGGGAGCCTGGGTGTGATGCAGGGTGGCGAGGTGCCTCCTGCCAGCAAGGAACCACTGACACCATGCCATCACCCCCATCAGGAGCTGGGTTGGGACAGGAGGTGTCACGGGTTGGGGGCTGCAGTTTGTGCCCTCGCGGTGGGACGAGCCTGCGGTCACACCGGGGCCGGTGGCTGAGCTAAACCTGCTGTGACGGCAGCATCAGCCCCGGGGGATGAAGCCCTGTGCCACCTCTCCCCAGAAGGAGAGACACATCTCCAGGTGTGAGGACAAATGCTGCCTACATGCAAAAAATCCCAAATCCTGGCTGAGTGGCGGTTGGGTTTGTCCGCGTTTCCCAGCCCATCGTGCAGTGCCCTCTGGTGCACGCTCAAGTGAGGGAGGTTTCGGGTTTGCAATAGTCTCCCACTTCAAACACCGTTTCAAAGCCAACTCAACCCTCGCTTCACTTAAACCGGAAAAAAAAAACCCTGATCCAAAGGGTTGGGTTTTTTTACGGGCGCTCAATCCATTTAAGATGGGATCTTTTCCAAAATGATAGGAGCTATTCAGCATTAAAAAAATATCTATGTCATAATATTTCTAATATGACTGATGGCATTACAGGCGCTGATAGAGCGTTAGACATGACATCACACATTTCTATTATTTAAAGGGACAAAGTCAAGTTAAAATTAACAGTCCCACCTGCTCGTTCAGCGATACGAGACCGGGTAACGAATCTGGCTTCAGCAAAATTGCTCTTGACTTCTGTCACAGTGATGTGATTTTTTCAAATACGTATAATTTCCTTTCCCATTATGTTAGGACTGGAGAGACACGCGGTGTCAAAATCCAGATTGAAGTGATTGAGCCGTAACAGAGACGGCAAGGGCTCATCAGCTGGGGCTGTCGTTCAGCTGACAGCATCCCTCCAGGAGCGGAGGTCGGCGGGGAGCTGTGCCCCGTCACTCCGCGGGCTCTGCCCCGGCACCCCCCAAACCTCCTCAACACCCACATCTGGCTGAAAAACCTCCCCTGGAAAAAGCCTCAGGGGAGCGGGGAAAAAAACACCCCACAGCATTTCTTGCCCGACTCTAGAAATCTTCTCCGGTTTCTGGAGTTAGCAGCAAGAAGCTGCAGGGATGCTCGGGCTTGGCAGCACACTGTCAGTTAGAGTCCAGGATATAAAGTGTAATGAGCCAAAGTGAGCATGGCTATTTGATGGGATGGAGGTATGAAAGAAGAGCGAGCGACCAGGCTGCTCAGCCCGCTGAAGCACTTAATGCTGTGAGGAAAATAATTAGCACCTAAAATGAAAAGGGACCAGAATCTGAAGATGCCAGCAGAGTCAGAAAAGAAAAATTGCCATGGAGGGTCCAGGTAAACCGAAATAAAGATGCAAGTAGAGACATTAAGTGACATTTTCAGAAGTGGTTTAGGGAGCCTAAATTCCATTTTATGCAGGACTTTAATTTCCATGGGCTGCCACCGAGGTCTGAGCTACAGGGGGGGCCTGACTTGAAGGATATTTAAACACTTAAAATACAGTGCTGAGCTCCGGGGCTGCAAGCTATTCACTGTGAAGAAGTTCCTGGGTGTGACCAGCATCTTTAAAAGGCTCTGGCCAGACTCGTGCAGATCGATTCCACCTCTGTCCCAGGAGCCTCAACCATTTCAGAAATGGGATTTGGGACAGCCGGAAAACTTTGCCCAAATCCCATTTCTACAAGTGAACGTCGCTGAGAGTTTGGCTCAAGTGTCATTTTCCAAACCACTCCAAGTGGCTCCGAGCCACTAACAAAAGCCCGACGCAGTCTGGACGGTGGCTGCACTTACAGCTTGTAAATAGAGTCCAGAAACAACGAATGGAGATCCAAAAAGGACGTAAAGGTAGGAGGCTGCAGCCATGGCTCATATAATGTAAAAAAGGAGAAGAAATTGAGGGCAGGGAGGACCCGGGTCCTGCCCAGAGGACATGAGTACCATGTTTATCAGGGATGGGGATGTACGCTATGAGACAAAGCAAGATCAGAGGCGACCACCACATTAATCAGCAGAGAATGAGTGAGCACAAAAGGGAGGGATGGCTGGAGACAGCTACTTCCTTTCCACGATTCACAAAATGGGTGCCCAGGGTGCGATCCAGGACAGGTCCTTCCTTCAGAGACCCGTCTGACGTTTCTCCATCAGTAAATTGGCCTTGTAGGAGAGGCTGTCTGATAATGCTGCCTAATTCCCAGCAAGGAGGGACAGATAAACCCCTCCAGTGCCTTTTTTTTTTTTTTTCATTAGTATTCCTGCTGCCAAGGAAGCTTATTCTGATCCATTTGATCTCTTCTTAGTCATCCAGCCCAGGACACAGGCAGCTGTGGAAGCTGAGGCTCTACATTTCACTGAAATTTGCATTTCCATTTGTCCAGACATTCTGTCCTCCAGACGACCCACTGGGCCACCAGCTAGCAAATGCACAGGGCACCCACGGGGTGTTTCATCCAGCAACGTCCATCATTGGCAGTCCCACATCTCTTCCAAAGCCACCTGCAGCCAGCTCGGCCCAGCGCCACCACCCCTGGGAACTCCACACCAAGATCCTAATGGGATGCTCCTGGCTGTCACAGCCATGTTTCCAAACATTCCCTCTTGAATGTGACACCCTGGTGGGTTAAGACCCTTTCCAAAAATCTACTGGAGAGGCTCCAGCGTTGCCCTGGGTGCGTGCAGCCGGGAGTGCTGCCAGGAGGTGAAACCACCCTCAGGCACTGTGTTTGGAAGCTCATCAAAGCCCTTGAATCGTGCATTTCCTTCAGGAGTCTCCATCACCCAGAGACAGCAGCAGTGCAACAGAAGGGGGGGCATAGAGGGCAAAAATAAACAGAGAAGAAAAGTCAGATATGACAGCTCAGCGTCTTCAGGATTTTGGCTGGCTCTTACTCGGAGCTGGCTCAGTGCATTTCTCTGCCTGGTCCCTGCCAAAGCTTTATTTTTCTCATACCAAAAATACAAAATGAACAGAGAAGTTCTAGAGGACTAAGGCACTTGCACACACCACAAATGTGCTGCTTCGTAAATCCTTGCGTGGCCGAGATGTTTGAAGCTGGAGGAAGGAACTGAAAGGATGGTTTATCCCATCCTTATTCAGCTGGTCTCAAAACAACTGTCTTTGCAGCCATAAGGCCTCGTTGCCTCCTCCTTTCCGTCTTTGGGATGCTGAGGAGCCAGATCTAGGGGAAAACGAGAAATACGCCTTCTCCTGACATTTCCTCAACCAGACGCCAACCAAACCATCTCGCCACTTGAAGGTTCTATCTTCACACTTTTGCAGGTGTTGTTCTGTTGGGAAGTTCGCAGTGTACCTGGGATGAGGTCTTGCTACGCCAGGCTCTCCGCACACACACGAGAAATGATGACCTTCATCTGAGCAACCCCCAGCCTGTGGTTACAGAGCCAAGACTTGCCGGGACATGCTGGGTAAAGCTCAGTCCTGCAGGCACTGAGCTCATCAGAAACCCCACCAGCCTCCCTTCCCCTTCCTCTACAAAACGTAGTATTTTTTTTGCCTTCAGGTGAGAATATAACATCTCGAGTATGTAATTCTCATCAGAGGTAGGGACGATGTGACTGCAGCCCTCAACTGTTACTCTAGCGATGATGTTCGTGACTCAGCCACAACTTCTGGTGGGAAGCTGGACAAGTCTAGAAACCCTTCGGTCTCAGTCTGCCACCTGCGAACGCAGGACAGGTAAGGACTGGTTTTCTCCAAGCCTTTGCTATTCTTCTATATTAAAATTGTAAACTGCCATGGCCGGAGAGGGTTCAATCATACCGCCTCCAGGCTTTTCCTTAATGCAAATAAATACTTCCATCATGGCTATCATAATCAAAAGCTCAATAATGCTGACACAACATCAATAACAGTGCCTTAAGTGAACGAAAGTTACAATTCGAGATCTTTGAACAGCCATCCCTTATATCAAAGCTTTGGGGTTTAACGTTACCACTGTAAGAAACCCTCAGTGAGGACCCTCAATGACTTGTAAACGGGCTGGCAGTAGCCAGTAGCCGTTGGTGACATGCTGAATTACTTGGGTTGCCATGTGTTTGGGAACTGCAGATATATCTGGCAATTCTCCTTTGAGAGGTAAAAGAAAAATGTCAAAACACCCCATTTGATCCCATCTAGCTCTGTTATTAGAAATGCAAAGAAAGTAACTGGATGCATGCAGGTAGCACCAACATGTTTTATATTATTACTCCCACAATTACTATTAGAGCTGAAAAGATCCTTAGGCACAGCAAGAGCATTATAGAATAAAATATGAAAGTAAATTGCAGAGGAAGGCAAAATAATTGGAGTAATAACTGAAAACACATAAAGCACAAGTAAATACCGTAATCCAACAATGACTTTCAGTCCCGTAGAACTGAAAGGCTTCTGTAAGAGGAAGACCAAGGAGCATCCATTTAGGAGAGCCTCCATAACTCTCAAGTGTTTCTGTGAGCTTTAGAGCACGTAGTGGAAAGCAATTCTGCCAAGAGTGGAGGATCACAGGCGAGGAGGCATCATCTCTGGGCCTCTGCTGGAGACAAAAGCCTGGGCTAGAAGAAGCCAGCTGCGGGCTGACTCGCTCAGCCAGGAGCAATGTAAACCCGCCTCTCCAACTTCCCCCAAATTCAGGGTTTCCACTTAGGTCTTGGTGACAGCAAGGGGAGCTGCCTGGGGAGTCCTTATTTCAAAAGCTGCGTTGAAAACATCTACATGCATTTCACCTCCATTTTCTGCACCTTGATGCTTTCCAAGCCTGCTGGGCTCCTGCTCGGTCCAAGGACCACGGTGATCTTCCCCACCTTGCGTCCAGATTTTACTGCTTAACCGGCGTGGTTGGGGCTTGAGGGAAGCTCTCCCCTTAAGCCTCCCGAAGCAGCAGCTCAGCCTGGGTCATTAAAGCACATCCCTGTGGCCTGAGCAGATGCTGCACACCAGCTGGAGGCTTTGCAATGCCAACCCAAGCAGTGGTGACACCCACACACTCATAGAGGAAAGGTCACCGTAGCACCTTACCCTGTCCCAGCTTCTCATTCCACCTGAAGCACGTGGCCTCAGCAGACCCCAGGCTGCAGCACGCTCAACACAAGGTCCCAACGGCTTGGAAAAGGAGAAAGGCTCGGAGCAGAGATGAAAGACTAAAGGGCTGGGACTCATCATGCCTGCAGCACAAAGTCTGCGGTGGTTACGGGTACGATGAGTCTGTAGAGCAAGGTGCTAAAAAGGAGAGTAAATGAAGTATTGGCCAAGAGCTGTGGGAGTCCCAGGTGGAAAAAGGCACAATTTTCTCTTCACAGTGAAGGTCTCTCAGAAGAATTACTGCCATTCCCACTAATCTCTTTACTAGTAATGGTGTGGCACTTCAAATGATGGGACAAGAGCACCTCGTGGTATTTTAAGGATCATGCAGAGCAATTTCTTGTTCTCCTGCAGGATTTGTTCTCCTCCTGTTTCCAAGCAGCAGCAATCACAGCGGTCGGTGTCAGGGTTATGCTAGCGGGTTTTATAACTGCCACAAGAAATCAGAAATGGATGCAGATGTTGGACTCCATTTCCTGAGGGGATTAATGACTTAACTATCATCCCCTCTACCTCCACCAC
>RSEF01000019.1:883329-893883 GCA_003993805.1 Himantopus leucocephalus | reverse complement strand
GGGAGGTGTCCCTGCCCAGGGCAGGGGGTGGGAACCAGATGATTTTTAAGGTGCCTTCCAACCCAAACCATTCTATGATTCTATAGAAGCTGCCATGTTATACACCTGCATCACCAAACTCTCAGCCAGCTCTCCAAAGGGGAGAGGCAGGGAAGCACAAGCCAGTGGTCACACCAGTAAAGAGGCACCGGCAGTCTCGATACCTACCAGGGACATACCGCCTCCAGGGGCAAGGCAGAGAAGGTTGGTCTCCAGTACAGAGTCAAGTTACATCTTTTACGAAACACCCTAACTTTCTGAGTGCCTTTGAAGGCTGGCTCCACCCATGATTCCTGGTTCGGGGCCAAAATGTGTCAGTCACGACCAGCCAACTACGATGACATCCAATTCCCAGGGAAAGTGGCTGCACTACAGCATTTCTTGCCAAAGTGAGGAACAGAAAACAAACAGGCTCCTTGGCCTTTTCCTCAGCGATCCTGGGAGAGCTGCAGTGGTTATGCAGTTGGAAACACTGGCGGATTCTACAAATGTCAAAATCCTGAAAGAGGAGATCAAGAAAAAGAAGAATCACAGCCGTCTTATCTGCAACTTAGCGCGCAGAGCTGCACAACAAGGCCAACAAGGCATAAAACCTGTACTAAAAACATCCTGCCAACAGTAGAGCAAAACTATCACTTTGTGCATCTCCAACAACACAGACGGTAACTGCTAATAAGAAGGTAACAGGCACCGGTGGCTGGGTTGGATGAGCGTGTGATTCTACGTTTAGTCTCACATGATCAAGTATCTGCAAGGCATAGTGGGTTTAAAATTAAAAAAACCTATATATAGACAGTCGTGGCTGCAGGGTTTGTGAACTGTGCTGACATGCAACTGGTAGGGAGGAGAATGGGTATGGAAATCTCCTCTTCCTACACCAAATTAACCTGACCTGGCACAGCTCACAGCCACACAGAGGCTGTAGCAGCCCAAGCACAGGGTCTGAAAAAGCAACCAAAGCAGAGAAAGCTTCTTCCAGTTCTGCTTTGTGTCAAGCTTAAGGTGTACATAACGTGAGCCTTGGGATGAGTCTCAAACTGAGCCTTAAGTCTTCCAACTCAGTGGAGGTTTGAGAAGAGAGACAGCTGCAGTCCATGGGGAAACGTCCAACAACTGCAACCCCATTTCAGCCACAGAAGGTAAATAGATGAGAACATTTTTCAGCACAGTCCCCTGAAAAGCTGTTTCCTTACATTCAGGTTGTTACCATTAGTAAAATAAGCATTCTATCATTCGTTATCATTAGGGCTACTGTTTCCAGGATTCCTTTTAAAAGTGAGAAGTGACAGCTACAGGATGACAAGTTCGAGGCACATGGAAGGTATCACACACGGTGATTTATCCCAATTACTGCACTTTTCAATTTACACTTCTTTGACTTCCCTGATTCAGTCCCATAGTCCCAATGCAGGCCACCGGTGCTGCTGCTAAGATATACCAAGTTGGGTCATTTTGAAGGGGAACAGAGTTAAATGGTCCACAGTGCGACACTGGGAACAAAATGCCTCATTCTGGAGATGTTATTGCCTTCTATTTGGTGTTTATGTACCTTCTGTGTAGGGACAGAGGGGTAATATGCACGGCAATCTTCTTCCTACCAGTACAGTCACCACTGCAGAATTAAATGCTCCGTTGCTAGCTGATACATTGGAAAAGAGAAATGAGCAGTAGCAGTATATTTTTCTCCCCAGTCATTAGATTGCTCTGAAGAAAAGCAGCAAGATTTGCATGTTAAACATGCTATTTGCTGTGTCCTTTCAAGCCAGGATATGATAAAAGCCCATCAAGAGCACCAATTAACATTTTGGTATAGATTCCCAAATGCAAACTTAACAAGATGACCAGTGTCTAACACTTACACTTAACGCGAACATGAGACAGCTTCAAAGTGCCTTCAAAATTCCAGCAGTCCTTTTGCACTGATGCTGTCGTTTAAATATCCTCATGAAATATTTGCATTATTAAAACTTGAAGACTAAGACAGAAAGCGGTACTCGGGGGAATCCGGCTGGTTCTGCATGGAAATACTGGGATGTTAGACAGCCAGGCGTAGGGATGGAATGGGTGTTATTGGCAGCCAGCCCCCCAGGGTAGGCATAAATACCAAAGGAAGCACAGCCCCCGTGGTTTGAATTAGCTAACAAGGTAGAACACAAAAGAGCTCAAAGAATAACCTCCACGTCCTCCCACTCAGTACGCTTTCACGTCACTGCTTTTATTTCTGCTGAGCCTCTCAGTCTCTCTCACCGATCCCATCCTGCACTCCCCCAGCCCAGCAAAAACCTCCCTCGGAAATCCAGGCGTTCCGGTGAGTAAGCAGTGCTAGAGCAGCTCGCAGTTCAGACCCGGGCAAAGCTCATTTCTTTTAGAGAATTAACAACAAAGTAATTCCTCTGAGAAAAGGGGTCACTTCACCGCCTAAAATGGAAAGTCATTTATTAGCTACTGTTTCAGGAAGGCAACAGTTACTAAGTCATCGTTTTTTACTCATTGAGAATGCAATTGAATTGGTAGGTGTAAAGGCGCTTAACTAAGAAAAATGGTCCAATTTCAAAACAAAGATACTCACAGCACTTAGCACCTCAGTGGCTTTGCACAACATGAGCCAGACCATATTCACCAGAACACCAGGAGCCACAGAGAGTCCCAGGCATCGATCTCCAGAGGGAACTAAGCCTCCACCGAGCGCTCGGCACAAGCAGCAGTGGGAATTGCAGGGTGGTAGATGGAGAGGTGTCTGTCTCCTGCCTCCCTGATCCCTCCTTCCACTGGTCCCCACCTGGTCTGAACTTGCTAGGGCCCATGATGCAGCTGCACAGGACACAGCTCTAGTGGAGGTGGCACTATGGAGCCCTTGGATCCTCTTCAGCCCCTAAGAGCCCACCCCGCTCACCTCCCACCATCCCTGACCCACAGGTTCCGCAGCTCTCAGAAGGGGAGGAGCACAGACAGGAGGGGGAGCATCGCTGCTCCCTTCCAAACCCTGCCTCCCGCAAGTCCCAAGTGAAAAGGGCACACAAGTAACACTGCTTTAGGTTGAAGGAACAGGACAGCGCGGAACAGAGCCCCCAGCCCAAAGTAAAACCGCATCAGTATTTTACCTCCAGCAAAAGACGCATTTGTTCGCGCAAGCCAGGCTCGGCGTGGCCTCCATGCAGCGGTGGCTCTCAATCCCGTAAAACGTGTGTTTGTAGCAGCCTCCTCGGCCTCGAAGCATGGACTAACAGCAGAGAAAGACACACACAAATGCCAAAAAAAAAGTTAAAAACACACCATCTGTAACCAAACTGAGTGCAAAGGTTTGAAATCTGCTCCCTGGGCATACTGGCAGTTTTCAGTCACTAGTAACTTTGGCACTCAAAGTCACCTGTGACAGACACTGCGAGCGAGGTCACGGCTGCGGAGCAAGTCTCAATAACGACAGACACAAAGAAATTCATAGCACACAGATCAGTACACAGCCTGACTGCTTATACACGTCCTTACAGAAACAAGGCATTTCTGATGTCAGCTTTACAACTGTTTTAGAGGACAGAAACTTATCTTAATCAATAACTTCTCACTCACAACACCACAGCATAACAATGCGCTTTCCTGAAGCTTTTAACTGAATCCGCCAACAAAAGCAAGCAGGTGAAGCCACTTAAGCTGCAAGAAATATTATTGTAAAAGCCAGCTAAAGAGTAACGAGGATCAATTTCAAGGCTGCGCTACCAAACACTCAATTCTTTTCATTTGTCCAGTCGAGTATTTCTTCTAGCACTAAATTAAATAAATACCCTGACCTTATAAACCCTCATTCACACCAGCCAGCAGCTCCGGCAGGACGCTGCACTCCCCTTCACAGCGGAACCGCAGCAGCCTTCCCACCGGGATTTATCTTCTACGCAGCACGCAAGTGGCTTGGAGCAAAGACTGCCTTTCGTTATCTCAGTTAAATAATAATAAATGAGAAAGAATCTTTACTACTCTCAAGAGAAGATTTGAAATATGACATAGTAACTTTCAATCCACCTTCCTCTACCAGAAAAGTCCTGGTGATCCAAGAGAAAGTCTCCACCAAGCAGCAGGGAAAACACGTGCAGGTAACCCCTAACATCTGCACAGCCTTGGGAGATTAAACAAAATGGAAAATGCTGTTTATTCTACCCATCCGTCAAAACAATAGAGATTTTGGGAGATTCACAAAATAGGAGAGCAAGTTATATTTTGCATTTCATAAGACAGGCAAATCAACAGCTTTTTCCTAAAATTCACAGGTTTTATGCTCCTTTCCAGAATATGACAGGACACAATCATTTTAATCTAAGATATCACTATGAAACTCTACTTAATACTAATCCTTCTAGCCCCACTCCTGCTTTCCGCTGATACAAATCTCAAACAAGCCCCCTGAAGATATTCCCATACTGGTGTGAATCTGAGTCAAAGCCACTGCCTTGTGACCAATTTCAGCTCAATTTATTAGAACACTTTACATTCAATTCCTGCTTAAGCTAAAAATAGTATGATCCTATCTAAGCACACAGAGCTGCTATTTATTTTGTGAAATGGCTTTACAGTGCTGCATCACATTCCAGTTCTTTAACAAAAATAGGTTCTCTGGTTTTCTTCCTCTGTCCCCGCACTGAAGTTTGACGAGTTTTCCTTTAAACATTTCCTAGTCTTCTCTGATGCTAAAAGTGACAGAAGAGAGAAATATTTCTAAGAGTAAACAGCAGAAGCATCGGTGGGATCAGTACGTCTCACAAATATTCATGACAATACAGCAGTGGGCTCTTTAAACTGTTCACAAGAACAAGTCTTTTGATGAGACAGTTCATTGATACCAGGCAGCTCAGTAAGAAAACCTCGCTGCAGCCACCCACTTTGGCGATTGCCATTCAAAGAGCTCTTTTCAAAAATAAACAAAGTTAATCATGCAGCAAAAGAGAGCTGCGAGACCAAGGAACCGATCCCTGCCGCAGCGCAAGAATTAGAGATGCGCTGGCATCTTAATGAGGTGATGCTTCCCGTAGCTCATCATCCCGTGAATGCTGAAGGCTTCAGTATGTTATATCAATGTTACTCCCCAAGCGTATAACATTATAGATCAGTTTTCAACTTCTGAGCTCCTCCGGGCCCTGCAAAGGACAGCCGAAACAGTAAACATACTGAAGAGGCTGAAGTTTGCTCTACAGGGCTCTGTGCCTCCCCACCGGGAACATTTTGAAGCCTGCAAACGAACTACTTGAAGAGCTACTGGTTTAGATAGCCTTAAACCACACAACCGTAGGGCTCAGAGGATGATTCTTCCATGTGCGTACATACACTTACATACACACAGACATATTAGACACAGCTGTATACATATTAAAAATTACCCTGTGGGTGTGTGTGTATAAGTCCTGGCATTAACAAGTGACAGTTACCTTGCTATCTAAATCTTACTTGACAAACGGGAACCCATGGAGGAGCACCGACTGTCACAAACCAGCTCTATCAGTCACAGAACAACAGGTTTAAACGCCCTTGTGTGCCCATCCGAGCGGAACGACGGACTGCGTTATCTTTCTTTCAGAAGACCTCACAGCAGTGACGTAACCTTCCCACTTTTCTCTGCGGTGTTCTGCTCCTGCCATGTATTTCAGTAGGCAGGAGATATTTTAGCAGAGAGCAGAATAACAGGAAGAAAAACACAACAGAAAATGATGTTTCCAGCTCCTTGCCACGGTCACGTTCTCACTCTTCACAGTGGGATTTTAATAGTTTGAAATGCAAAACTACCGCTTGGAAGATGAAATTTGGTTTTGTGCAAGCAATATCACATTTTTAAAGGATATTTCATCTGGAAATTGTAATACCCGAGTAAGTCTCTAGCTTTTTTTTTTTTTTTTTTTTNTTTTTTTTTTTATTTATGAAAAGAGAAAAAGAGCATACCTTTGTCCACCGACAGAGCTTCACCCCAGAATGGCTTCCAATCAGCTTGTAACCTGAAAACAAGAAATAAATCAAAGCATCAGTTACACTAATTGATACACAAAGCTTATCAATTGGCACACAGAGTTATTAAGCATCGCCGTCTCAATGCTGCTCTGCCCTGTTGGCCCGAAGGTGACGCTACCAACAAGACGTCAGTGCCCACCCACAGCACTCTCCATTTGATTCTGGGGTCACACACATGACAGCAAAGGCCATGGCCACCCAAGGGACTTTGGCCAACTTGAACTCATTTCTCTTAATGGGAGATTTATTTCTATTCCTCAGTCTTGTTTGACTCAACGAGGGGTGGCCACAAGGCTTTTCCATGTAACAGGACAGCAGATCAGCAGCTCTAGTCCAGCAATGTGGGATGGCTGCAGTGACCCCAAGGGACAGCAGGACAGGGAACCAGAAGCGTCTCCCAAGCCCTAAGCAGTCACCCCAGGACCAAGGACACACATTCCCACTGCTCCTCAGCAGGTCTGACCAAGCCTGGAGAACATCATCTGACTCGTGGTACAGCTGTGAGAGTGGAGGAAGAGAACCGAAATGCAGGGCTCAGCTCGAACCCAAACTTCACAGGTTCACCAGTTTCACCAATTCCATCTCCACTGGCTGTGGCAGAGCCATAGTGAGGGAGCTGCTCCTCCGTGCCCAGAGGAAAGCAGATTTCACATCACTTCCCCATTCCCCAGCCAAGATCAACACAGTTTCATTTAAATTTGTTGGTCCAGGAGGATTAATTCCACAACGTTCGTTAAGCACTAAGTACTATTATTACCCAAACTGCTTGAGTTGGGTTATTTTCCTCTTTGAAAAAAGTGCTTAGAGACCAATATGTCTGAAGGATTAAAAGTCACTTCAAAATCAGCATAAAAATAAGAGGGATTTGAGAAGGCTCGCTGTGTCATTCACACAGTAGCGTTTATACGTCAATGGCCCGGTTGTCCCCAAACCCAGCACGTCTCAACCAGCCGCTTTAGGCTGATGTTTATATTAACACTTGCAAGGGAAATCAAATTTTAGGTATCAAGTCTCCTTCCTGCCAACCTTCATGAACTTAACAAGGAAAAAAGCCTTCTGGTTCAGAAGAACTGGTCTTCACCTCCTACAACAGAAGGTGGCACAATCACCCTGCCCTGCTCGTTTGTCACCGTGCGTCTCTTGCACAGCAAGATCCCAGCGGAGTGCCACTGCTCCCTGAAGTCCCCTCCACCTCCAGGGACACTGAGCCAGCCAGGAACTACAGTGGCAGCAGATGCCACAACAGCTGCACCAGCAAAAAAAAAAATAAAAATTAAAAAAACCCATCAAACCTTGTGAAGACACACATAGCTAACAAGGAATCAGACGGCATCTAGAACACCCTGCTCTCCTTACGCTGCCCCTTAAATCCAGCACAGATCTGCCCCGTCTCCTCTTTGTTCTTGACCTGATGTTTGTTCCTACCTCCTCCCACTGGCTCTAACCTTGCTGGGGGGTTAGGACACATGCAATTTTCTCTGAGATGACTCTTCGGGAGACTGTAGGAACACTTGGGCCAGCACAGGGGAGGTGGCCAGCAGGAGCAAGCAGTGGGGACCCCCTGTTAGATGGCAAAGGGGCCAACTGCCAGATTAAATGAGGCTTCGGCAACTTCAATGTCAGGCTGCTCCCGTGTCCTGAGCTCCCTCTCCCCCTCCAGCTCAGTCGGCTTGGACAATATTTCAACCTTTTCCTCCCGAAATGAGTAACTCCAAGCCTCACAGGCATTTTCAGGGTTAAGCCAATATAGCAAGAACAAGCTGCTGTAAACCAAAAAGCCTTTGTATTTCACATAGCTGATCACCCAGTCCTTCCCTGGAGAAAGGCATCACTGTAACCCTGATGAGCGCTTCTGACGTGGAATTGATAGTCTCCAAAGCCACATGCAATAATGGGGACACTTATCTAGGACTGGCTGAGACCCAGAAGACTTTGTGGCAACTTCTGACTGACACTCCTCAGAGGCACAGCCAAGAACGCACAACTGCATTTGGCTGTCCCACATCATCTCCTCTTGCCCTGGCTCTGTCCTGCCTGTTCCTTCTGCATTTCTTTGCAAACAGGATTGTCCAGCCAGGTCTAATCTCAACTGAGACCTCCCTGCACTGCTAGAATTCAGATCCTTAGAGGATTTCTTGACAAGCATGGAAAAGGGTGATACATTCCTCCTCCCTCTAATACGGCTGTCCAAGCCAGACTCTTTGCTGATGCCAACCAGCACAGCCCTAGCCATATTTTTTCCATTTTTCAGAATCCAGCAACAGCATGCACGTAAGATTATTCTCTCACGGATCCCTCGTAAGTAGAAGTAATGTGGCTGCTTCAAAATGGGTTTTCGATTAAAATTAAATTGGAAATAGGACATGCTTGCCCAGATCTGTTACCGAGTTGTTGGAGGGAAGAGAGGAAGCAGCTAAGCTGAGCAAGGTGCCAAGCTCCGGAGCCCAAAGCTGCGGCATTTTCTCTTAAGTTACTTAAATCAACTTCCTCCATGTGGAGCGCCCACAACTTCCTATAAAGGCCAAGAAAATTGTACACGTTCAACATCAAAACAGAGTCTTACAAACTTCAGCCAGCTTTAGCGATGAGAAGGGGTTTACTCATCTTGTTTGCTGCTGCCAGGAGTCACAGCTACAGTTACAAGAAGAAACAGCATATACTTGCAGAACTTCTTAAAAGCTCTGTATGAAGCTGTTGAACCCGGGTCTTTGCCGTGTAGGTAGCTCTGGTAGGAAGTGTGGTTACGCTGCTAAGCCAGCGCAGTGCACACAGGCTCTGCCATGCTTTTTCACACTTGGAAGTTCGATAAAATATCAGTCACCAAGGCCAAACACTCTTTACACATCTACTCCAGGTGAGCAGAGTCCTTCCACCTCTGTAAAACCTACTTCTTTCGAGTACTTGCTTTACCACTGGCTAGTAACACAGGCAGCAAAACAGTTCAGGCTAAAAAAAAAGTACGAAGGGTTAAGCAAGAACCCAGCAGCACCGAGTTTCAAACCAAACATGGGAGAAAACGTGTTCAAGAACCAGTCTGAGGGTCTTCCCAGCTCTGTTTCCACATCACAGCTTCTACTGAACAACCCGACTGAAAGCTCAGGCTACCTCATCTCTTCCATCAGCTCTGCCACAACTTCACTGTGGCCCTGCCAAGGCAAACGGTGGCTGAATCAGATCATAGAATCACAGAATGGTTTAGGTTGGAAGGCACCTTGAAGATCATCAAGTTCCAAGCCCCCTGCCCTGGGCAGGGACACCTCCCACCAGCCCACGTTGCTCCAAGCCCCGTCCAACCTGGCCTTGAACACCTCCAGGGATGGGGCAGCCACAGCTTCTCGGGGCAACCTGCGCCAGGGGCTCACCACCCTCACAGGGAAACATTTCTTCCTGATATTTAATCTAAATCCCCCCCCTCTTCCAGTTTGAAGCCATTCCCCCTTGTCCTATTACTACATGCCCTTGTAAAAAGTCCTTCCCCATCTTACTGGTGGCCCAGAAATCCACACCTACATACGCCAGGACTCACTGCGAACACATTCACTTCTTTGCTCATAAGAGATATTACTTGTGAGCAATAACTTTAAGTGAATATTTGGATACACCACCTTCCAAACAGTCCAGTGTGTTGTCTTGATGGGACTCTGCTCACAGTCCCTACGTATCCTCAGATACTAAGGCTGAACGAAACCAATCCATTTATTATTTCTCCAGCCTAATATTCAAAGGATTCCTTCAGTAAGTAGGCTCAAAGTAATCAGCTCAACTCCTAAGGGCACAAGAACGTCTAATCTGAAGTCTGTGTATTAGCTGATCCTGCTCTAGATGATAAATTTTGCATGACCTAGAAGCCTGCCAAACTTCTCTGAAATTGTCATTTTTTACTACAAGTTTAAACAAATTTTGGGGTGAAATGAGCATTATCAGGCAATAACACTAGGCTGACAGAGATTGGGTCATTGCTTGACCTGACAATCCAACTGGAGTTTGACAGACCACAGACAGACTTTTAACCAAAGAGATGGCCAGTGCTGCAGATGGCGACTGCTCCATTGTGTGAGGCAAAAACTGTTCTGCGACCAGTTAAAAAGCACGGTGCAGCATTTCAACTCTAAATAATAGTTTTAAAAGTCCATTCTCTGAAATTCAAAGAATTCATTGAGGGAGCCTACTGAGCTCTCAGCCCCTGAGACAGGACACTGCTATCTACACACCTATGTCATGTTCCAGGACAGAAAGTTATTCTGGTTTTGGTTTTGCCGGTGCCACACACATAACAAATCTTTCCAAGCTCCTGAACGTGGATGAATTACATGCATACATTAATTTTGAAAGCAGAAGAGATATAGTTAAGACAAACCAAATTTCTACAAGTACAACTGTCCATATCAGAAGGAGTATTACGATCTCTGTGCAGTCTAAAAAAAAAAATGCTTCAGCCATACTGAACAGCCTTCAAAGATTGCTGACTACCCCAACGTGGCAAAGTAGAATCATAGAATTGTCTAGGTTGGGAGGGACCTCCAAGATCAT
>RSEF01000019.1:822766-860018 GCA_003993805.1 Himantopus leucocephalus | reverse complement strand
TGATCTCCAAAGGTCCCTTCCAACCCCTGCCAGTCTGTGATTCCGTGATTTGCTGATTCTGTGCATTGCTGTGGCTGGTGCACGATTTACCTCCACCTTGCGGGTGCCCCTTCCTCCGGGAGCTCAGGGGAAGGGGAGGGCTCTGGCCAGTCTCTAAAGAGCCTGTTTCAGTGCCAGAATAATACCGGGCATTTTGCCTGGTGCCATTTGCACAGCTCGTGCTTTGGCCAGTCCCCAGAGCCGCCCAGCGCTTTATTTCTGTGGCACTCGTTCAACGGGCGGGAGGGAGCGACGAAAATAGATGCTGAGAGAAGAAGCAGATGAGAAACTACGTCCTGAAGGGGAGGGGATGCGGTCAGAGAAGCGCACCTGAGTAGGGCACCGTTACGGGAAGCTCACAGCGCTGGATCACTGGCTGGCACCGCATCGCCCCAGCACTGGGACGATGGGACCCATTCCCAGTCTCACTTGGAGATGGGACCAGATAAGCCTTGGCTGCCAGGGGATGGTACCAGCTGCTTTGAAGCTCTGCCCAGCTCCTGGGAAGATGTCCTGGCAGCATGGGAAGGGCTTGGAGTGGGACTGTGACTCTGCAGAAGTGTCTCCCTCCAGCTGAACTGGGTGGTGATCCCAGGGCATAGGTGTTGGGAAAGCTCTCCTTTCCCCTAGCGCGGCCCAGGGTCATGGAAGGGCTCCCGGGGTGCTGGGGTGGTGGTAGCATCCATGCCAGCTCACCTGGGTGGACACAGCCTCCCGCAGTGCTCGTGTCTCCGGCTGAGCGGGCTGCACTACCCCTGACCTGCTGCTCCACCTGGGATGGGACCTGGGCTGGTCTCAGTGACCACCCCGCTGAGGTGTCCCCATGCAGCTCCCTGGGGCTTGGGCTAGGTGGCTCCCACCACCACTGGGCGCCCTGCCCGGCCAGGCTGCTCTCGGCTCCGTCCCCTTGTCCTCCCCGGGGAGCCAGCTCCACAGCTCCCATCCATCCCCTTCCAGCCCCGGGGAGAGGTGTCCACTGCCTGCTCTATCTCACTGTCTGGGAATTTCTCCTGAGACTTCGCCTGCATTTTGCTGTCCTTATTTGCACCTCTTTAGGCTCGTTTATACCCTTGCATCGTCTCCTCTCCTCCTTGGTGCATCTCCTTCCCTCCACCAGCTGCTCTTGAGGCCCCTCTTGCTCCTGGACTTCTTTTGGCAGCGCTGGGCCATTATGCAGCACCGGTGAGAGGGACCATCACCTCTCCCTGCTGACCCCCATCTCCAGGGCCCATCTCTGAACCCCCAGAGCTGCCTCCACCCCCGGCCAGTTCCTCTCTGTCCTGCTGCAAGCTGGCCACCGGGTCCCCCACCCTACTAGCTCCTGCCCGGCCTGGCCCTGCTCACAGCCCCCGGTTTTGAGGCTGCTTTTTGCTTTTCATCTGTTTCTGAGCCGAGGCAGGAGCCAGCGGGGTACCTGCGCTTTCAGCCTAGGTGCAGCCCGCACGTGTTTGCCTGTTTCTCATCCCTCCCTGCCGCTCCGGGGTAATGCAGCACATCTGGATTCCTTGCATCCAGCCCCCATCTGATGTGCCACATCTGGATTCCTTGCATACAATCCCCGTCTAACAGGCTGTGTCTGGCTTCCCAGCATGTGATTCCTAGATAACAAGTCACTCCTGGATTTCCTACATGTGATTCTTGGATAACATGGCATATCTGGATTCCTTACATTCAATTCCTGGACAATATGGCACATATGCTCTCTGGCCAAGGCTGGGGCTGGAACAGGACTTTCTCTTTACAGTTTAAAAGATATTTTTTTTTTTTTCTGGAGGAGATGAAGCTTTGACCTGAATTGCTGGCTGCCGCACAAAATCTCCCTTCTACCTCGGCTTTGGCTGCTCTTGGCTGGGAGCCTGGCTTGAAAACAAAGATCCTATCTCCCCCCACCCCCTGGGCTTTCGGATTGCTGGCGGTGGACATGCCGCCCCTCGCCAATCACTGCTTACAATAATATTTTTCTCTAGGATTGAGCTTGGAATAACTTTGTTTTGACATAATCTGAACTAATGTCTCCCCGGCAATGACAGTAAACACTCGACAATAAGTTGCAGCGCAGCCCTGAAGCTCTGCAGAAGGGGCTCCAGCGGCCGGACACGAGGCAGAGGGTACGGGGCACAGCTACAGGGAAGGACCTGGTGATGGCAGGGTGCACCATCACCCCAGAGGTCCGCTTTGCGCCCTTTCCCCTCCAGCCCCATCCCTCACTCGCTCCGCAGAGGGCGATGGAAAATGCAGCACGGGGCCATTGCTAATCAGTTCCTCGGGCACGAGGAGTTATTGTGTCTGCGGCGGTGGCAGCTCCAATTTAAACACTGTCGCTGCACTATTAATGGTCCTGGCGCTCGGTGACTCGACAGCTAAGCCTGGGACCTGGGAGCAATAATGTTTGTGCAGCCCGGAGAGAGCCGCTGAGCTTCGGTCCGTGTCTTGTGCCGGCCCTGCCCTGCTTTCTCCCGGTGCTCTCCCCGTAAGCTGCTATGCTCAGGGCGCCTGGTGCTGGCACCGGCTGGTACTGCCATTGCACACCATGTCAAGCCACGGTTCCTCCCCATCCCTGCCGGCGGAGGATCCCAGAAGGTCTCACCTTCATGGGGTTAAATGGTATCCACCAAAAAGGCTTTGCAGCCACGCGGCATCCCCTGGAGACCAGCTCACTGCTGGCCCGATGCGTCAGCGGGAGAAAGACAAGGGGCAGGGGGTGGGTGCTGTGGGGAGGGAGCAGATAGGGACAGGAGCACCTGAGAAGTCCCTGTAGAGAGGACATGTGGGCAAGAGGTAGTGGGGACAAGTTCCCTGCCAGGATCCTCCTCCTGCCCCTGTGTTAGCCACCCCCTGAGGGCATGCTCTGCCCTGTGTCCCTTTTTGAGTGGCACCTGCTGTCTAGCTGTGCACTGAGCAGCAGCTGGACCTGGACCTGGACCTGGACCTGGACCTGGACCTGGACCTGGACCTGGACCTGGACCTGGTGTTAGCCCTGGGGTTGCACACGGGGCAGTGGAGAGCTGCCCATGTGCCCCAGAGCCTCTGGCTCCTGGGGATCAGGCAATGTCCCACTGGTGCTTGTCCCTTCCCCGCTTTCTTCCCTGCTGTGCTGATGCTGTGGTGTTGTGAGCCGCTCTCCCACGGGATCTCTCAGGTAGCGCTGGTCCCGAACTGAAAGCTCTCTTAAGCCCATTCTGATTTGTTTTATGAGCCAGCAAAGCCTGTCCAAAGGCTAAAGCCACTAAAAGGGTCTGTCTCCCTCCCTTGCTGGAGAGCCCTGTTTCCCCACTGCTTCCCATCCACCTGCACCTCCTCGCCCGATGGTGCGCTGAGACAGTGCAGGGTGAAAACCAGTCCTGATAGCAAACAGCCTCCTGCTGGTCCAGCTCCACGATTCGGCTCAGCACGGCAGGAGCAGGACTGTCCCGTGCGGCAGCAGCTAGTCGTTAAGACACCGACAGTGCTATAAAATAACATCCTTAACGCAGCAGAGGTCTGCGCACTGGAGGTGAGCGAGCTGTGCCCATGCACTGCATCTCTTCACAAAGGCAGCACCGGCTGTGGGCAGTGCGGACCTGTTTCTGGCCCCGTGGTCGGTGATGGGCTGCAGCACTGCTGCCTGCACATGGGGACCAAATGGGTAATCCTCCCTCATCCCTTTTTTTTTATTGTGAGCCTGCCACCTCTCACGGGGAGCCTGATCCTCCCCGCAGTGAACAGCACCTCTGAGCTTCAAAGCAGTGCAGTGACTTCAAATCCCAGGGCTAAGGACACCTGAGAGTAGGTGACACCAAGTAGACCCATCCCTGCCTCAGCAGCGTTTGGGCTCTGTGGTGAAAGGCAGAGATGCAGATAGGAGGTCCACCAGGGCAGGGAGGACTTCAGGCTGCTGAAGGTGTCTTTCCTAGGGATCTGCAGCCCCATCCCTGCTCCTTGCTGGGCACCACAGGGGTTTCAACAGCACGGGAACTGGAGGGTCATCCCTGCCTGGGACCTCAGCGTTGCAGTGTGGAGTCTGTAGACCAGTCCCTAACATCTCCTGAGAGACGTGAACTGCTCTCAGCAACCTCCTCCACTGGTCTCCTTGGGTACTGCTAGAGCTGTGACTCCTCTGATTATTCTGGAAGACAATAGGTCACCCTCATTTTTATTTTTGTTTTTCTTTTTATGGATGAAACCATGTGCTTGATATTGGGGCAGGAAAAAGGAACTGTGTAACAATATCTGGGAGACTTCCGAATGTCAATGGAGTGAGCCCTGGAAGATGGATGGATGTGTGGACTGCCAAGGACAGTAAGAAAAGTCTGCCCTGGGCTGCAAAGAAAGCAAAGAAGAGTTCCTTGGGGAGGATGCGAAAGGGACAGGATGAGATATGAGGCACATTTCATAGCTGCAGAACCATTAGCTGCTCCAAGTGGTCAGGGCAGAGGTCAGGGAGTTAGGGCGCAACATCCCTGCTCTGCAGAAAGGAGTTCTTTACGGATGAGGTTGCATCAAATGGCCTGTCTGACTGCATGTTTCAGAGAGGAGGAACGGAGGTGACAGGCAGGCGGTGACGGTCTGGTCACCGAGCAGGTACTGAGGTACCTCTCTCCTCAAGGGGATGGTAGGCTCCCAGAAAAGCCTGGGACCTGTCTGGGTGGCCTTATTCATCCCTGTCTCCTTTTCTTTCCTCTTTGTCATGTTCCAGGAATCCTTTCATCCGCATGTTTGTTTTTCTTTCCCTCTCCTTGCAGATGCTCAGTAATTCTTTGAACATATCAGACGGGTTTGTGTATCCCTGTATCTGAGCTGTTCTGTGGATTCCCCCCAGAGGAAAACAGGCACCTCTGGACCGGCCTGAGGTCATGTCTAACGGCAGCCTGGCAAAGTCTCGCTGGAACGCTTGCTCCGAGCAGAGGGCAGGCGGTGAGCTCGAGGGAAGAATGATGCTGCATATGGGAGCACTTTCCAAGGTGAGGAGAGATGGTGGGCGCTGGTGGGAATAAACATTGAGGCGCAGAAAGGATAAGAAGGCAGTGACTTGTGAGTGCAACGGCCCGAGGCCATGGTGGAGCCATGGAAAAGTCTGTCAGCTCTTTTGGAAAAGTGAATTTGCAGATCTCCTTTCCCTGGATGCTTTGTGGAGTGTGAGATGGCGGCTGTGGGACGTGGTCTACTCTGCAGGCGTGTCTCCCTTCCGAGGCCAGCGTGGCCCAGGAGTGTCAGGACCACCTCTGCCTGTGAATGAGTGCCAGGACACCAAGTCCTGAGGATCCCTCTTGGTGTCTTGGCCACGTTGGATGTTCCCCTTCAATGTCTGAATAAAGAGGTGCCCCAAAGCACCCTCAGAGAGTCATGGACACATGAGGTCTCCAAACACTGTCCTTCACATGCCCCAGACCAGCCAGTCCATGCAGTTTGAGTCCTGTGTTGTGCCCCACTTCTTCATTTTCTCGAGTCCTCAACTACAATGGTGACCACACAGCACCTGAGGAGCTCAGGGGCCAAGATCCTGGGGATGTGAAGCCAAGGAGTTCAGAACAAGATGTACGAGAGAAATCATCAGCAGCTCGGAGAGCAGTGCTGCCGAATGAATGCCATGTGATTCAGCGATAGCTGCTGCCACACGCTCCTACTGCCCTTCAGTGCGAGGCCTTTGGAAGTCCATGAACAGTGGAGCGGACGTAGGTGGGCAGCGTGATGAGCTGGGCAGCTGGCAGGGCGATGGGCACCCTGGGGATGGTGAACGGGCGATCCCTATTCTGTCACAGTTAAATTCACCGTCTGAGACAGTCCCTTGCCAAACTGCTGTTCACGCCCCCAAAATGCCGGCTGATTCCTGAGAAAGCTTATGGCCGTACAAGTTGAATGAGTTTGTAGCCATGGAAATCAGAAGCAAAGTGATGTGGAGACAGCTGCTAAATCCTCAGGTTGTGCTGGGTTGTGATAAAAGGGGCGAGACAGTGATGTGCACAAGTGTTTTAGGAAAACTGTGGGTGATATAGCTGAAACCAGCACCCAGCGTGGTGCCTGAGCTCTGCACCCCCAGGCACGGATGGGTTCAAATCACTGAGGTGGGCTGCAGGGGCTCCTGTGGGCAGTGGCTGAGCTCACCAGTGGGATTTGGGGAGGGGAACAGGGTCCGTCTCAGCACAAGCAGGTAAGCCTGTGCAGGTGCTACCAGCCCTGCCTGCCTGGGAGCTGCCTCATGGGATCCTCCAGGGTTGGATTTATCTCCCTTGGAGCAGCCTTGAGTGCTTTGCCGGTGGGACCTGACATCGGGACAAATGAAGCAGATCCCCATGTCTTCATGGTAATGGCATTAAGAGGGGAGAGGGGTCAGGCAGGTCCTTTTCAAGTGCCCAATCCTGGCCTGCTGGGGCAGAGGGAGTCTTCCTCAGGACCCCCAGGGCAGCCTCACTGTACTGCACAAGAGCTTGGCCGGTGCAACCCAGTGCCTCTCTCACACCCCATCCCTCCCTCCTTCCCACACCACACTTTAGCAGGTTGCACGTTGGGAAGGACTTCTCTTGCAGGTTGATCCTGCACCTCCCGTCACCTGCACAGGGCAGGGACCCATCCTGTGGATGGAGGATGTGGTGGTCACTGGTACACATAAGAGTAACTCTTGAGTCCTGCTGAGGAGTCTCTGGTGAACCAGGGAGGACTCGAGGCTGTGCAGCCATGTGCTGGGCTGGGAGGGACATCAGAGGAGGGGGAGCATTGCCAAGTGTGGAGAGCCGGGTGGCTGAGCATGGTCCTGGAGGGCAACGGCAGCTGCGATCACAGGATTTCTGGAGGGGTCCTGCAGGAATAACTTCAGAGGCGCCCGCAGATGAACCTTGGGGGACATCTCCAGACTTTGGCATCTCTAGATCAGAGCTGCAGCAAGGAAGCAAAGGGAGCCTCATTGCAATCTTGGCAAATGCTGGTGCAAGGCATGTTTTTGGATAAATATTTACTCTGAAGACTCCCACCTTTGAGGACTTCACGTTCTTGGTGACAAAATGTAGAGGTCCTCCTGCCTGTCACGCTGAGCAGACATCACTGTCCTAAGCANGGAAGCAAAGGGAGCCTCATTGCAATCTTGGCAAATGCTGGTGCAAGGCATGTTTTTGGATAAATATTTACTCTGAAGACTCCCACCTTTGAGGACTTCCACGTTCTTGGTGACAAAATGTAGAGGTCCTCCTGCCTGTCATGCTGAGCAGACATCACTGTCCTAAGCAGGTGACAGGAGGATAAGGACAGAGCTACTGGCCCTGTCACTCCCCATCCCTCCCAGGGATGGGATGTGCTGCTTGGGGCTGACCAGAGGCAGCCGGGAGCAGCTCCGCAGCCACCTCCTTCCCATGGCCGCGCGATGGCACGGGCAGAGCAGAACACAATGCAGCAGCTGGGGTCTCCCCCAGCACCCACGTAGCCCTTCTGCAGGCTGTGGCTGCCTCTCCTGCCTCCCCGAAGGACTAGTGTGAGCGCAGCATCCAGGAGGCTGCCTCTGCCCAAGTGCAAAGGAGGCCTGAGGACATGGATGGGGAGGGGGGAGCGGAGGGAGGCAGCGCAGAGGAACAATTGAAAAGAGGAAAAAGGAAATCCTCCTGGAGCTGTGAAAGTGTTTTCCCAGACTGTCTGGCCGCTACGATGACCTCATTCTCTGAGGTGATGTTAATTGGGCTGAGAGACTGGAGAACAGGACGTCCAGCCTCGCCAGCCCCACTGCCACGGTCACCTGCGCAGCCCCTCGTGTCCAGCATCTCTCCCTAAAACCCCGACCCAGGCTGCCCCTGCCGGGGACTCCGAGTCCCCGGGCTCCTGCCAGTGGCCCTTAATGAGCGTTAACAAGCCACAGATTTCCATGAGTTCATCTCAACTGTTTATTCTGGAAAATCCCCTTTGCAAAATCCAGCGGTGCGTGCACAGATCTGGAGGGAGGGGGGAGCACCCGAGTGCTGTGCAGGCAGAGGGACTGTCTCCGGGGTCTCTGCTCATCCCCAGGCACCGACACCCCGGGGTGCGAGTGCCTCCCGTGACAGCAAGGCTCAAGGGACCACGCACCGAGGAGCAGGAGCCAGCAGCCGGAGCTCGGGCTGCTGGGCTGGACGGGAGACTGTGGGATAGTTTGTTACTGGTGATGAGGAGCTCGTGGGGTGGATGTCCTGTTCCACGCAGAAGGTTGCCAAGGGGATGTCTCCTGGTGGGTCAATATTTTCACTGAGATAATGGATGTCTGAGTAACAGATCCCCTCCCGGATCATCTACTCTATAAAGACGTGGACACCACTGAAAGCTTTTTCCATATTCATCCCCGGTGGAATTTTATGGGGAGGGAAAGAAACCAGCAGAGCTTCTCTCCTCCCACACATTTGCCCAACTTTAAAAAACCCTTAAAAGGTACCTCCTAAGGCCCCTAACTGTCAAATTTGCCTGAATTTGCTTCACGCATTAGGAAGGTATTACAAACAGACTCGATGGCACAAGGCTTGCTTCCTCGCAAAATCAAAACACAGAGTACTCGGGGGCTCTTTTATTTAGCGAAGAAATTAATATAATGAGACCCAAAGGCTGGGACCTAAAGCTAGACCTGCTCAAATGTGGACTAGCGCATATTTCGACACTGACCATGACTGGAACGAATCGCAGAGGGCAGAGGTTGAATTCTCCTCAGTATGGTCACATGCAGACTGGCTGCCTGTCCGGCAGAGGAGCTTAAGCCAAAAGATAGTTCTTCGTCTATCGGTCGCAGGGCAACATTGTCCAGCCTCTGACGTTCAAGTCATATTTATGGGCTCATGGTCGTAAATTCAGCGCATCTGAAAGACCACAAGAACAGCAACGCTGCCCTGCTGCTGGCTCCCATTCAGTGATGCTCATCAGCCACCTGGTTGCCTCCAGGCAGTCAAGCAAGCAGATCAGTGGCCATCGCACATCTTCTGTGCTCTCTTTGCCTCCCCAGGAAAAATGTGGGTCTTTTTAAGGTGGGAAAAGGTTCCTATGGGCTTTGTATTCCTGTTAGAGAGGGCATGGTCAGAGCCAGTCCACTGGGACATGGGCTGGAAGTGGGAAAGCAGTGAGCCCATAGTCCTCCATAGTGCTGAGAGACCGTGTTCCCAGATGGATGAGCTCTTCCCGTATCACCAAGCTGCAGGCACCAAAGGAAAAGCCACAATATTTGCTAACTGCAGCCTTCACCTGTGTGCTGGAGTTGCTCAGGGCAGGCCACCAGACTGGGACCAAGCCTTGACAGTGATTTGGTTTTCTCTAGAAACCTGCAGTCACTCCTCTGGGGTTTGGTAGGCAGTAAGAGCCAGGTCAGGGTCTCATGGGGACTGGACTTCTCATGGGGGCTTCTGGAAGCTCCTGTCTGCAGATACGAGGGCCCAGGATGAGAGAGGAAACCAAACTCACAGACCAAACCCACAATTAGGAGGAGTGTGACTCAGCAGGGAAAGGAGCCGTCCCCATGGCTCTGCCATGCGTGCTTTCCTCTGCCTNCTGGACTTCTCATGGGGGCTTCTGGAAGCTCCTGTCTGCAGATATGAGGGCCCAGGACGAGAGAGGAAACCAAACTCACAGACCAAACCCACAATTAGGAGTGTGACTCAGCAAGGAAAGGAGCCGTCCCTATGGCTGTGCCATGCGTGCTTTCCTCTGGCCNTGCCTACCCTGAAACAATGATGAGCAAGAGCCAGGAGAGCATGAGCTGCCTGAGCCACAGCTTTTGGGGGACCAGTGGGCTCAAGCAGCATCTGCAGCAACCCACGGAGCACCCCGTGCAGGGTGTAAGTGGCTCTCTGCTCCCAGGAGTTGATTCAGTGCAGACGTACAGCCTTCACCTCCACATTCTTCGGTTTCTTCTTCTTTTACTTTTCTGCTATCCACTCATTTGAGATCAGCCTTGTACCTTCTCCGAGAGCCCCTAAACACAAAGTCTTTAGTGCTTTTCTCTGCTTTACTTGCTACTTCGGTGCAAATGTGCTGCAAGCACCTGCCCTCAGGTCATGATGGCTTATTTCATGGTCATCCCATCCAACCATCTCGGTCACTCATCTTCCCACACCGAGACCATAGGACATGACTGTAAGTACAAAGCATCTGAAATAGTTTTTTTCACTGTTTGTCTTTCAAGAGTTAAAGAAGATTCTTTTTACCATCAGTGCTGCTGATAAACACACTTTAAAGTACCAAATGCCATGTATTTGTAGCTTTCTTTAAAGATAAGAGAGGGTTCCCCGTGGTATTGGAGACTCCATTCCCACCCCAACTGGGCGCCTTTATAATGGTTGCAGTACCATATTTGTCTATTCCAAACTGCAAAAGGTCTTCATATCTTCTCCAATGTTGGCATGTTGCTATGGGATCTTAAATGCCAGTAACGAGCAGGGACTGATAGTGGCATTTTTTGTGGTGGAGCCTCATCAACTTTTCCTCCAGGACAGATAGCAGTAAGCAAAGCCAACAAGTCCTCTTGGGAGGATCTCTGCCAGACATGAGCTGTGTCTAGATTGCAGCTTTGGATTAGAGATCTGGCTTGCTGAAAGCAAGCTATGATACCACCGACAGCACTTGCAGTGCCTCTCATGTCCGTAGGAGTGGAGCTGGAGGAGATACTTGTGTCACATCCACGCAGAGCCACTGAACTTGGTGGGCAACCAGAAGTCAATCTGCTGAGTGTCTCATTCATGTCTCCATTTTCGTTCCCACGGGAGACACCTGTGTCTGCCAAAGTGGTCATAGCTCTCATCTGATCAATCCTAACTTTTCAGATAGTTGGGAGAAATCTTGTTAGGCAGATACTTTGCTGTCCAAACCTTCATTCTTCATATCTAGCTCTCATCTCCCGTGTGTCACTTTGCAACCCCCCCTATAGGACTGCTTGGAAAGTTTTGCAATGAAGTGCAAAACGTTCAAGTTTTGCACACAAATGAGTGCAATTAAGAAAAGATTTTAAGACAATTAACAGACGCCATCTGGTCCCAGTGCCCCCAGTACTTTTTTTTGTCGCAGGATCTCTTCTCCATTTCTGTGACAATCCTTAGGTTTTGTTTTTTGAATATCTTATTTTAAAGTGGGCAACACTGTTGTCATGCCCACGCTATTCTCTGGAACTGGGTAGTCTCTTCCAAACCTGGAAAGTTAGGATCTGCTCCTGCTGACCTTCAAGATATCTTTTCTGTTGTTGGTAGCAGGGAGAGCGTTTTCTCCACAGGACTGGATTCTGCCGGGAGGGTTTTATTTTTTTGACATTTGTCTTAGTTCTACCGCGAACATTTTGAGTTGTATGGCTTTCACATACTTTTTATTTCCTACTAGTTTTGCTGTTATTCCCTTTGGAAATGGCTTTAGGTTGAGACTTCAAATCCCTTTTTTTTCAGGATACCGCTGATTTTTCTTGTGGGATGACTTTAGCTAATGAGTTATGACTTTATCTCCATTTTTCAAACTACTTGGGAAGCAGCTGATGTTAATTGTTGAGTCTTAGTGATGTCATGGGATTGCATTTGGAACAGAGCTTTGATTATGCTCTGTCTCAACTTAAATTGCAGATCCTAATAGCAAAATCTTGCTGTCCGCTTTGCTGTCCAAATATGTTTGAAAAGCCTCTTGCAATACCGATGAGTCCATCTCTTCCTTAAGGATGTCACTGAAAGCATTGTTATTAGGCATGAGAGTATTGACCTCTGCATCTGGTTTTGTGTTGTTTTGAGACATAACTTGAGATCCAGATTCTTTGCTAATAAAATCATCATCTCAGGCAGAATTTAGAGCTGGCATATTTTGTCCTAGTACTTATGTTTTAATTTTCTCTATTTCTGAATAAACAAACCAGACCTGAATATGGTATTTCTTCTTTTTTCTTTTTTAGTTTTTTTTAGTCTATTTGAGCCAATAACTTTACATGGGTCCAGCCCACGCTGTTACTCACCTCTCTTGCCTAATCTAGATCTGAACTAATTGAGAACAGCCTCGCTTTCCCCTGATGAGCTACTGATGCTTCGTTAACAATGTTTTCTACTCCGGCACTGGGACACCACTCCCTCTCTGCTCTTCCCTTGCCAGCTTGCTGGTGGGCAGCAGTGGGTCCTCCCTGGCTGGAGAAGGGCTGGTGCTCTGCAGATGCTCTGGAGGTGGTCCAGCTGCCGCAGCAGGCAGCACAGATTCCACCACATGTACAGGCAAGAGCCTCCCTGGGCTGGTAGGTTGGTAGACATTGGCCAAACTGGCATGGAGGAACCACATGTCTCGAGCCCCTTTGCTCTAAAGCAGACAGCCATGCCTTGGAGAGGCGAGTGGAGCATCTCTTCCTGGTGACCATGCTCTGTTCTGCTGTGTTCCCCACCTTGGGGGGTGGGAAGCAGGGTGATGGTGGACTGGCTGTACTGAGGTGTCCTCTGGGCCAGTGCTTGGTGGTACCTGGTAGGAAAATATGTTGGGGCACCATGGAGGCTTGGCTCATCTGCTCAGGAAGCAGAACAGGCTGAGCTGGGCTTGCTCGGCAGCAAGGGCAGGAGAGAGGATGGGTTTTACATCTGGGTCTGTGCCCTGCTTCAGTGTAACTGGTGCTTTTGCCTATTTTCCGCAGCAGCGATGCTTGTGGCACTGCCAGCAAGAGCTGACAGACCCAGCCTCCAGCCCTCAGGAGGGTACCCAGGTATCCTCTGCTCTGGGGGGCTGCATCACTCCCTGGTGGAAGCCGGTATGAGAGGACCCTGACTGGCCAGGGGTCTTGTCCAGAAGGAAAGGCAGGTTGCCTAAAGAGGGATGGTGAGGTAGGAGGTCTGTGCTGGGGCTCTCCACTGCACTGCTGGTGGAGTTGTTGGGCAGGAGTGCTTCTGGGACATGTTTTCCTCACACCCCACTCACCCACGTGCCCTCTCACCATGGGGTGACCAAATCCAGGAGGTGCTCCAAAGCCCACCTGAGACCTTCTTGGCTCCTCACTGGGGAGCATGCAGGAATCCCAGGTAAAGGACACAGGCTGCGTGGGAAGAGGACCCCGAAGTCCATAGGGACAGCTGATACTAATGCCCAGGTCCAACAAGACAAGGGGCAGCTGGGCTGCTCTGGCTGACCCTCCCCAACCAGTTGTGCCCATGCCTTGCTGCCATCCTCCCTCTGCAGTGTGCTCTTGTCCTTTGTTCCTGTCCATCCATCCGTCTGTCCCTCCAGGGGTCACCCATGGGCAGCAAGGGGATGCTGGCAGGGCAGCTCATCCATCCTGGATATGGCGGCTGACATGGCACCTTGCCCCAGCTCTGCTGCTCAGCTGGTCCCTGCAGCCCAGTCCTTGCGTGCCATCCCAGTGCTGGGGACGGGGGATGACATCCTCCGGGGCTGGGAGTGAGTGGGGACAGCAGCACGCCCAGGTGTGGCTCTAGCGGGGAGCAGTGGCACCTCAGTTGCCCCAAGGTTGTCCTCCCTCCCGGCACAGCAGCAACACGCAGCCCTGCCCTCGCTGCTCTGCGTTCCGTGGGCAGCTGCCTGGACCTGCCTGAACAGCTCCAGATGTGCCGGCGGCCGACGAGCCAGCTGTGTGCTGCTGTTGGGAGTCCTCAGACCGGCTGTGTCCGAGGGATGCTGCCAGCACACCCCCACCCTGACACAGCAGGGGACCGGGGGGCACAGCCCCTGGGGACCCCCCTGACCCCAAGTGCTGCCTGTCCATGGGGAACCCCTCCGTACAGATGTGGGACGGGCTACACCTCCCTCCAGATGTTTGCGTGGCCCTTGACCCCCTGTTCCCTCACAGCAGGGCCTGTCTGGGTCACACGAGGGGCTGGGGCTGGGCAGGCTCCGAGACCGTCGGCTGTTTTGGTTGCTGAAGCGGAGATGAGAGGTGATGCAGTGCAGCAGCAGGAACATCCTGGTGGGCAGCGGTGGCCGGAGCAGCCCCCGTCTGGCAGCAGGGAGCTGGACCCCCAGGGCGCCATGGGGAGGGCATCCCTCTGAGATGTGCTATAGGGAAACGCAAGGTGCTGGGACACGGCAGGAGGAGCAAACCAGCCCATGGTCTGACCAGTGGATGGGAGCATGGAGAGCAGAGGGGCAGGACCCCAGCGGCCAGGGCCAGGCAGGGCATGGCAGTGGCATGGGGCTGCCCTCTGCACTGCTCCTCAGTTCCCTGATCCATGGCTTCGTCACCAGCCAGCGTCATCCTACTGGGAAGCCCCTGGGGCGAGTGCCAGTGGGTTCGCACCTTGGCTGAGGTCTCACTGCGGTGCCCTGTGGATCTCAGACCACCATCCCCCTCTAGCCCTGCTCTGCTTGGGTCACACAAGCCATATTCAAACCCTGGTGTCCCATCTGATCATGTCTAGGATGAAGGGGGAAACCGAGGCACACAGCACCACTGTGATGGTGCCAGACCATCCCCTTGCCTGCAGAGTGAGGGGCTGAGCACACCCAGCTGTTGGTGGACTAGTTGGCCATGGGCAGCATGGCACTGGGGTGGGGATGATCTTGGGGACGTGTTCAGAGGAGCCTAGGAGGAAGCCCTGGACTCTGGTATCCTAGACAGCCCAGGGACAACTGAGCTCTGGCCAAAGCCCCCTGTAGCTCCAAAACTCAGGGGTCCTGTGGGCAGGGAGGGAGGACAGAACAAACATGCAAGTGGTGCCCAAGCAGACCATGACTGCTCTTGTATCTTCACGTCTCTCGTGCACAGGCTGCTCAGGGGACCCAAGTGCTGGTGCCACCCCAGCTCCCCGAGCAAGGTAGGTTCATCTGAGCCAGCCTGGGCTGCAGGGACCCCTTCCCTGCTTGGTGAGGACATCACAGTCCCTCCCCACCAGGGCTAGGCAGGCTTGTGTCTATTCTCATCCTTCACCCCGTGGTGCTTTGACTCCCCCAGGCCAAGCTCCTCGTGCCCCTCAGCATCCTTCACCTGCTGCCGACCCTGTGATCCCGGCTGTGACCACGGCTCTCCTTGGGCAGCCCGGAGCCAGCCCCACGTCCCCACCCTCCACACCCTTTATCAAGTTCCTGCAGCCTTCCCCCCTTGCCCGCCTGGGCCCTCGGCCAGCTTGGGCCGGGACGGGGAATGTGGCAGGCTGCCTGCAGCCCACCTGCTCGCTCTGCCTGGGCACCGCCGGCTCCTGCCCGCTCACCATTTCGGCATGCAACCTGACGTCCACCCTGGCTTCTTCGGCAGCGTGCAAGCCCACGGGGGATGGATACCCTGGGCAGGAGGGGGTTCAGGCATCTGGGCAATGCACAGCCATGCTTAGGCAACGCGGGAAATGCCTCCAAACACCTTCTCCTAGAGGGGTGATAACGCGCCAGAGCAATCCCTGTGCTTGCTGCAACGCTGCGGCAGCGCTGCCAGGGGCTCCTTCCAGCACAGGGGTCCAGCCAGCACTTCCAGCGCCTGCTCCCCCTTCACAGATGCATGGCGGGGAGGCACAGCCAGACTGGTGTGGGCTTTCCTGGGGGCAGGGGACACCTGGCACAGACCCAGCCTTTCTTCCTCCTCGCTTGTGCCCCACGGGCACCTCCGAACGGCATCGATGGGCTTGGCACACTCTGAGCAGTTACTGCCAGGGCAGGCATGTGCCAATGTCTTGGTGGCCAAACAGTCCCCTGCTCCCACTGGGGACCCCTTGGCCTTTTCTCCTCCTTCCTGAAGCTCTTCTCCAGGTGGCCCTGCAGCCTGCATCCAAACCCTCCCCACCCTGCTCCAACCCTTTCCTTTGCATTGGGGATGTTTATCCACCCAGCAGACACATGACAGTGAGAACCATGACCTTGACCCCAGCTTTTGTTGGTTTTGGGGCAGCAGGATGAAGAGGCCATTATCTGCATGAGGGGACCTCGGGGGACAGGAGCCTTGGAGACACTACTGGAAGAGGCTGGGTCTTTCCAGGCTTTCTGCCTTCCCACGGCCCCGTGGCTGGCCGAAATGCCTATCGAGGGCTGTGCAGGAAGCTCTCCCTGCCCAGGAGTGGCCCCGACTATCAGGAGTTGTTTCTGGATGAGAAATTGTCCAGCAGTGGCTGCCAGGCGGGATGGGATGGGCAGTGTTCAGGGGAAGTGGAGCTGGGATGGGATGGGATGCCCAAAGTGTGCCAGAAGGACCACACACTGTCAGGCCACCTCCAGTCCCCTAAGATGCCCCTGGCAGCAAACAGAGGTTGGGCTGAGGCAGGAGCTGGTGCTAAAGAACATGTTGCTCATGCTGAAGAGGGATGCGGGGAACAAGTAGCTGTCAAGGCTGGAAAATACTGTGACCAGGCACTGCAGGATTTATCTGGACCCAGCTGCGCAGGGATGGGGCAGCACAGAGTTTGGATCCCTGGCCACTGCCAAGTCACAGAACCATAGAATCATAGAATCACAGAATGGTTTGGGTGGGAAGGGACCTTTAAAGGTCATCTGGTCCAAACCACCTGCCATGAGCAGGGACATCTTCAACTAGACCAGGTTGCTCAGAGCCCCATCCAACCTGGCCTTGAATGTTTCCAGGGATGGGGCATCTACCACCTCTCTGGGCAACCTGGTCCAGGGTTTCACCATCTTCATTGTAAAAAATTTCTTCCTTATATCTAATCTAAATATTCCCTCTTTTAGTCTAAAGCCATTACCCCTTGTCCTGTCCCAACAGGCCCTGCTGAAAAGTTTGTCCCCAAAATCGGTGCTGCAAGGCTGCCACCCTTGGGCTTCTGCTCACAGTCATGGAAAATCCCAGGGGGAGAACCAGAGAGACACCTCATAGTGACTTCCACCAAACTGTTCTCAGATGGAGAGAGTCGTGAGTAAGTCTGAGGACTCAGATGCTCAGTTATAACGAGTCAGGCAAAAGAAAAGTTTTTCAATTAAATAGCTGATCAAAAACCAAAGTAACCTCAAAAAAAGCACAAGACGTGTGGTGAGAAACTAAACCTAGAGCCTCACAGGTCACTTTTTCCATGAGTTGTGCCTCTAAACAGGCATGGCCCCGGGGAAGATGTGGTCTGTGCTGGCTGGGTTCCCTGCACCTGGCCCTATCCTGGATTTTCCTCATGGCTCCAGTCCTCCCATGGCTGGAGAGAACTCGGCCCACCCAGTGCTTTCTCCCTTCTCCAAACCCTCCTTGATGCTGGGGGCCTCCCTGCTGCAAGGAGCTGGGCGAGGTGGCCAGCCCTGGGGTCTACATCTCTGCCACAAGCTGGGAGGCAGAGGCCGGCAGCAATGGCCTCTCTCCTTTCTTCTCAGCTCCACCGTCCTCTGCCACCCACCAACCCCGCTTTGCAGCCCACAGGGGACACTGCAGCAAGGTGCCCCCGTGTCTCCAACAGCACGAGGGCATGGAGGGGGGATCTCCCCTGGCCATGACCTCCCTGTTCAGGACAAGGTGTCCCTGTGGAAGGTGCATGTCTTGAAATCTCCGGTCCCGGTGCCTTGGCAGCCTTGGCTTTGCTGTTATTTGCGTCTGGGCCCCTTATCTCGCTGCCCCACCTAGCACAGTGCTGGCCCTGGTGTCCCCGGTGCCAAGGCCATGGGCTAATCGCAGCCCCGTGCCCAGCCCGGCACCGCTGCTTGGGGGGGGACAATTGGAGGAAGCCATGTCCCTCGGCAAACCCTGAGATTTCTTCTGGAAGTGACAACTGTCGGGAGAGCTGGCAGCGGATGGCGCCGCACGCAGGGACCGGCATAGTCCCAACCGTCACAGCAGGAGCTGTGTCCTCCCTGGCCCTGCGTGCAGCCCCCTTGCCCGGACCCCCATGCCTGCCGGAGGGGTTCAGACATGGTGCACAGGAGTCGTTCACATGTCTCGGGACGCAGACACCACCCGGGGCTGTGCACGGGAGCACCCAGGCAAACGTGCACCAACGGGACCACGTCCACACACACGCATGTGTGCAGAGAAGGAGGTGCAGCGGTGTGTACGTGTGTGTGTGTGCTTACACACAGCCACGGGTGCCCTCCTGCTACGCCGCCCACTGCATTTGCCCCAGCGTAGGCACACAGCCCCAGCCCAGCGCCCGTATGCTCTACCCATGCACACCGTGGTGCTCAGTGGAGGTGTCACAGTGATGCACCTCAACACCTTCTGCCAGCGCTCAGGTCCGGAGAGCCCTCAGATCACTGCCCAGGCTCTTCCCCCCCCAGCAGACCCCTCCGCTGCCCGTGAAGTCCGGCTGCTGCAGGGTCCCCGGCTCAGCTGCGTCAGAGCTGCCTGCTTGGCAGTGCACGGCGTGCTGGAGCGCGGCCGGCCATGCCTGCGCCACCCCGTCCGGGATGCTCGGAGAAGGCAGAGTGAGTTCAGCTGTGGAGGACAAGCTCCTTAAAAGGCTGGAGACGTGCAAGCGGCCGAGGCTTTCCCAGGCAGCCAGGAGTTCCTGGAAGTTGGCTCCCGGTGCCAGAGAGCGAGTCCTGGAGAGCTGCGCGGGTGAGCCTTCCTGAAAGGAGTCACCCCGTGCCAGATCTTGCCCTGCCATGGGCTGCCCCGGCAGGGAGGGCTGCTCTCCCCACGTGCTCCCCAGCTCACTCCCGCGGGCAAGGGGTGTGCGCACAACCAGGGCCACGATCTCCACCGCAAGCTCGCCTCCCAAAGGAAAGCGACCTCGGGCCCAAGCTTTGCCCTGGCAGACATGTGGCCAAGAAACGCCGTCATCACCGTCCCCATCCCCAGCCTCGTGCCTCTGCTGGCCCTGTTCCCCGGCTGGGAGACCGTCCCAGGCGCAGGCTCGGGTATCTGCCAGCCAGGATGTCCTGCGGGTGATTATGCCCCTTAGCTCGTAGCCCTGTAGCTCCTTCTCATGCCCTGCACCCTCCTGGGCTCCCAGCAGCAAGGTGGGTCCTCACAACCTTCCTTCTGAGTAAGTGCCTCCGTCGGTTTAGTCTCCCCATGACTTGGGAGCAGTCCAGCTTGTCTCAGCCCCACCACGTGCTTGGGATGCCCAGCGTGCACCCTCCAGCAGCCCGTCCCATGGGCCAGAGACACCTCCAGTCCCACACGAACACTTGATTGGTCCCTGTTCCCCATCTGAGACATCCCTTGGCAGTGGCCAAGATCTTGTTTCCTTGGAAGCTCTGATGAAACTCCAACCATCAGGTCCCTCTGGTGAGCCAAGGCCAAGCGGTACTTCCGTACCCTCCTCTGAGTCGTCCAGATCCTCCCCTCACCAGCATCAGCAACCAGTCCAGCACATGGCTGGACAGGAGATAGTCATGACACAGTGGGCAGACTCCAAGGCCTTGAGGAACTTCATGGAGGCCTGTGCACAGCTCCACCATGGTTTTGTGCTTCCTAGGAGAGGGAGAGGACAAGGGCACATGGTGGACAAGCAGCAGCACAGAGGTGGCAGATCCCATCCCCCAGGATCCCATCTCCTTGATCCCAGGACCCCAGCCTGGGTGACACCAGGGTCCATTTGACCCTTTGATCCTCTTGACACAGCCACCTGACATTGCTGGCTTAGGGCTGACATCTGCAGCCTGGCTTTGCCTCAGGGGCTTCCACCAGACAAATCACCTCTTACAGCACAGCTCCTATGGATGGCTCTAAGCGCAAAACCTTCTTGCAGCATCACACCATGCCCGTTTTCTCCTACTCCAGTTCTCAATGCCACCTCTTCGCTGCTCCTGACCCACCATGTTCCTTGCCTCTTGTTCTTCAGGGATGTTGATGACTTGGCCCCAAAAATGCATTGTAAAGAGGTCTGCTAGCTGCTGTGTCTGGCCCTTCAGCACACCCTGTCCTCTCCCTTATAGCCCAAATGATCCCGTGTCACCCTTCTTCTCTTCCAGCCTTCCTTGTNTATAGGGGGAAAAAAAAAAAAAAAAAAAAAAAAAACCCAAAAAAACAAAACCCAAACTGAAAAATGAGCTTTATTTCTTTTTTTAAAGATGCCAAGTCAATCTGGTACAGTCTATCCCTGATAAACAGCCCTCCCTTGGGGCCTCTTGGGATCAGAAATAGCGCAGGGGCTGGACCTGCTCGGAGCAAACATTCCTCCCCGCACACGCACGTCTGCTTCCCCTGGCCGCCGGCAGCCCGCCCGTCCCCCAGGAGCCGCGGGGCCTCGGGGACCACTGCCATGATCGGTTCCTGCAGGTCCCAGCGGTGCCCGGGGAGAGGGAGCCGTCCACCTCCAGGCAGCTGCGTGTCCCCCCGGGGTGTCCCCCTCTGCCAACGATCCCTGCGGCACGGCTTGGCCGGGCTTGCCGTTTCTGCAGGGAAAAATATTTATTTATTAAAGGGTGCCACTGAGTCATGATAATCCCTGAGGGCCAGCCGGTAAAGCCCCACTGATCCACGCCGCGCTGACCCGGCGGTCGCTCGCGGCTGGTATGTGCTGCTAATCCCGCCGGCCACCTCCCGCGGAACAGTCATTGCTGGAGTTGGGTGGACCTGAGATGGTCCTGTTCGCTCCTGGGGGAGCAAAGCACGACCGCTCGGGTGCCCCCCTGCCCCCCGGCCCACAGGGCTCTCTGCTCCCAGGAAAGATGGGGGCTCTTTCCCAGAGCCCAGGAACCTACTCTGCCCTCGGTGCTGGGCCAGTTCCCTTGCTGGGACCACTTGCAGGGCACCAGGACCTTCCCAGTGCTCCCAAGAGGGGTTGCCTGTTTCCAGCCCTTGCAGCGCTGTTGGGTGAAAAGCTTTGGCAGTCCATACAACAGACTTTGCTCTCTGAATCCTTGTCCTGCTCATCCTTCTGAAGGTATTCCGTGATCTCTGTCCCCTTTACCTCCTGAGGGTTTCAGCACTGACGGCTCACCATGATGAGCTGTCCCTTCCCAGCTCCCTGCTGGGGCACCAGCTCCTGCCCACCTTGCTGTGCCTGGGACCTTCCCTCTCTGTCATTCCCCGGGGACAGGGTTTTGTCCTCTTCTTCAACAGGGGCTACCTAATGCAAACAGTCTCTTAAAGGACTGGGGGTGGAAGCCAAGCCCACTGGGGGGTTGCACCAGGGGCATGGTGGGTGGTAGCGGGGAAGGGTCAGTTCTTCAGGGTCTGGAAGGGCTTCAGATGCCCCTGCACCCAGGGTGCCTGGGGGTCCGTGCACTGGTCCTTCTTCTTGGTGACCAGGCTGCCCGTCCCCCCTTTATTTATTTATTTGTTTATTCATGACACTGTGAATAAAGACATGGAGCCCCCGTATACCGCCCATCACCACGTCTTTGTGGACACCATGAAGTGTCCCCTGTGGCTCCTGATGCTGTCTGCTTTCTTCTCTGTAGTCATTTCTGTGACTCTTCCCTGACTTTTCATCCAGCCAGCCTCCCCTGCCATGGGTGTGAGCTGAGCACAGCCCCCGCTGGGGGCACACCAGGACACTCGCAGCCTTCCCACTCCTGCTCCAGCTCCCCTGTGTCACTGCTTTGGGGAGTGTGATCACAAATCACCTGCCAGACCCCCAAGCTGCCTGCTGGGAGGGACCCCCTACCCGTGGGAATGGGGGTCAGGACCCTCGGTCTGCGGGTACGGGGCCAGAGCCCCTGGCCCACGTTCTGCTCCTGCTGGAGTGGCTTCACAAGCGGCTAGAAACACACTGCTTCTCACGGGGCACAGTGGTTGCTCTCTCCCACCGCAGCCCGTGCCATCTGCAGACAATATTAATCATGTTTTTCATCCATTAATCACTTATAACATTAATCATGTTGTCTTCATGTTAAATAGCGGAGGACTGAGACTGCAGGAACTCACTCGCAAGTGATGGGCCTCATCTCAGCTGCTTCTGAGAGCTGACAGCCAGCCAGCCTTCAATTACATTTCACGTATGCCATGTGGCTTTTATATTGTTTAGTCTCTAATCGAAATCCGGGGCCGGATTGAATTACCTGTCCCACAACAGCGCCCTGCGTTGACACAACTACCGCCTCTAGAATTACATCGCCGAGCCTTCGTGTTCGCTTGGAGGCGATCCCTCACCCGTAATTGCACAGCGGCTGCTAGGCTGTCAGCCGTCCACGCATGTCTCACGAAACACGGTCTCTTTGCCTGGTCTGTGGCTGCCCGTGACCAGAGCCAGGCTGGCAGGAGTGCGACTGTGGAGAAACAGCTGTATGAAGCGTGGTCCTCCGCCAGTGTGCACAGCACCTGTGTCTCCTGGCAGGAAAGGTCTGGCCTTTGAAAGCATCCCCCCGGGGTGGTTCCCCCAGAAACCCCCAAGGTGTGGTGGGAGCGGGGCCTCCTGAGGCATCGAATTCAGTCTCTGGCTCACAGCAGGACCGTCTCCAGCATGAGGTCAGGGTGGCCGTGGCTTTGTCTACCTGAGTCTTGAAAGCCTCCAAGGAAGGAGATCCCCCACCTCTTTTGCTTGTCCCCGCACTGGGATCCTTCCCAAGAGTCGATATTGCATCTCAGGCATGGGAATAAACACCCCAAATCCTGGCAAGAAAATTCACAATCTCTGCTTTTCTACCAAAAGCAGAGAAACCTTTCTCCTGCACTGAAAAGTACTTTTGGTTGGAGATCCTTTCCCTGTTTCATTGCCACAACAACATATATACTTCATGTCTTCACGTCAGAAGGATTTATGCGTATTACTGACACTTAGCACAGCTTTTTCCCACCTTTTACCCAATGTTTGTGTCTGAACCCACCTGGGGAAGACTGTCATTCCTTCAGTAGACAGAGATGGGGGGCAGCTTTCTCCTATCAGGTCCCTACACTTCTCCCCAGGGACCGAGCCCCTCACTGCTGCTCCAAGCTCCTGGAGCTCCTGGAGCCTGTTACCAACACAGTGCTCAGGGTCGCTGGGTTCGGGTCGAGCAGAAAGCCTCATTTCCCCCAAAAATCTGACATTTGGAGTTTTGGTTTTGTTTGGACGTAGAATGAACCCAAGACACAGAGCTTCTCCAGTTGACAGAGGTTTTTTTCGGGGGCGGGGGGCTTGGATCCGCAGCTGGCTGCCCCGACGCCCAGGCCCAGGGAATTCCTGGGAACGCTGACTTCACGCTACTCCTCTTGCTGCTCTGTCCTCCAGCCAAAGCTCAGGCCAGCCATGGGAGCTGAGCTTCTCATGGAGCGGTGAGTGGAGACCTGGGGCTTGCAGACTCTCTAGGCTCTTGGGTCGCTGCCCATGCCCCAGGCAGCTGCTCAGGAGCAGGGGGAGGAGGAGGATTGCCAGGCAGCAGGTCTGGCAGTTTCTTGGCAGAGCTCGACTGCAATCAAACTGTCTCCACAAAACATTGCGATGAGCCAGCACATTCCAATGGAGAAATGTCTTGTCTAAATGTTTCTGACCAACTCTCGTGCGGCGGCTTTCTCACTTTTCCTCCTGGCTGTGTTTCTGAAGGAAAAAAAATCTTCAAACACACAGCCCTGGCTAGGGATGCTGTAGGTGTGACTGTGCTGTCTCAGCCCAGGTCCAGACCCTCCACCTGGGGTCGGATGGGCCTCAGGAGAATCCCACCAGTGCTTGGCTGCCCATGGTGCCCTAAATGGACATGAGAGGAGCATGACGTGTGTGCCTTGTGGGTCAAGGAGCCCTTCTTGCAGTGGAGGGCTGCATGGACCAAAGCCTGAGGAGCCTCAAGATTGGGCTCAGTGTGTGTGTGCGTATGACCCAAGAGAGCTGAGGTGATGCCCATCAGCAGATGAGACCCAACCTTGAGGTGTGTTGGATGTGTGGAGGACAAGACGTCCTGTCCACAGCAAGACAAGCCCTAGCTCTTGGTGCTGGGGTCCTCTCTGGTGAATGTAGACCTGCTCTCATCCTCCCACTGCAGAGTCAGCTCCTCTGCATCCACATCACAGGGACTTGGGGTTTCCTCCTCTGCTGAGAGCTTGTAATGGTCCTCAAGCTCCTGCTGCTTCTTCAGAGATGTCCCTCACCCCTGCTGTCACTCCGGGCATGGGCAGCAGAGCAGGACAAGGGTGTTCTGATGCCTTGAGGCTGTTGGATCAGGTGTCCGTCACCCCAGGGACGGGTGATCCCTGCCACACCAACTACACCAGGGAGCAGGAGATCTTCCAGGGCTATCCAAGGGCACCTCCCAGCCCTGGCCTTTGGCACTGCTGTCACAGGGGAGCTGGACATGACAGGAGAAGATGTTGTCCCCATGCAGAGGGCAGTTCCACCATCAGCGTGGGGCCGGCTGGAGGTGTGCATGCATCCAGAGGGGACGAGGTGCGCATGAACACAGCGTGTGCTCGCGGGGAGCGCGTCGGGCAGCATGTGCCTGGCGGGGTGTGCGCGCACATGTGTCGATGCGCGTCTCTGGCGGCGGGCGATGTTGTGCTGATCTGCGCGGGGAGGGCGTGCGCGCCGGCCAACATGTGGTTTGTGTTTAGAGTGTGTGTCTGGTGGTGTTTTGTAAATGAGGTGCACTCGGCGATGTGTGTGTTCATTCTGGCACGCCGCGGCCGGTGGTGCAGCGTTCCCTGGCCAGCCGCGTGCTGTTTGTATAACGGGGCATGTGTTTAGCAACACGGGGATGCTCGTGCATGCGCCGCCCTTGCCTGCGTGCACCTCGGCGTGGCAAAGCGTGCCTGCTGCCCGGCCAGCCCGCCGCGGGACCCCTTCTCGTTTTGGAGGTGCGTTTGGGGCCGATAACCATTTTCCCCGTGTGGCTGCCATTCCGAGGACGGCAGTCCCTGCTCCCTCCTTCTGCCAAGCTGACCCCGACCGGGATGTGCGAAGGGGGGAGGCGCTCCCCTGCCGCCCCCCACCGCGCCGCGCTCCCCGGGGAGCTGATGAAGTGAGATGTTTTGCGGGCTGGTGGCCCCGGCTGAGCCCAGCAGATGGCCTCTCCCTCCGCAGCACCCTTTCCACACGCGAGACCAGAGCGAAAACACCTGGAGCCCATTCCCAGCCCGGTCGAGCCAGCAGAAAAACGAGGCATCCGAGGCCTCACTTTGCAAATGCGCGGTCACTGGGCTGTTTGCATTCCCCCCGCGAGGAGGAAGGAAGGGTGGTCCGGTGGGCTGGCTGGATGGTCCAGGGATGCTTGGAGTGAGATGAAGGGCGTTGAGGTGATGCGCAGGGCACCGCCGCGCCGTGCCTGGGGATGCATGGGTCTTTGGACAGAAATGGCCAGTCTGGGAATTGAGCAGCCGGCTTGTGGCTGGCTTTATAGCGCTTCGGAGAGGAGGAAACGCTGTCTCCGTGGCGGTGAAGCCGCTTTCCAGCGCTGGCAAAAGTTCAGATATCCCAAGCCCAGGCGGGGAGAGAGGCTGAGGGAAGGCAAGGGGAGAAGGTGGGAGAGGAGGCAGAGATGCACCTGAATAACCCTGAAAAAAGCCCCCCCACCTCTCCTGCGTGCTGCAGAGAGGCAGCGGGGCCAAAGCCTCCCCACTCCCTGGGTTTGGGGCACGGAAAGCAAGTCCCGAGGTATCAGCACTGATGGTGCAGCATGGGGACCACCAGCTTCTCTGGCGCCGGGACAGGTTGACAGCATGGGGACACAGCAGGGGCTTGGCACCTGGTGCAGACAAGGAGGGGGGACTCGTCAGCAGGAGCAAACCCTGCTCTGGCAGGAGCAATCGGAGAACCCACCAGCTCCTTGTGCCTGGCTCAGGAGGGGGAGCAGGGCTGTTGCACAACGTGGCATCTTCTGTGCTTCCTGGCCAGGTCCGGGTGGCATTGAGCTGTCCTCCTCCTGACTCGGGCAGCGGGCAGGCTGCCAGAGAGCAAACCTGGCAGGCGGTGGGCAAACCACCCCAGCGCAGCTCAGCAAGGCCAGGGGTAGGCATCAGAGGAGCACGGAAACTGCCCGAGGAGCCGATCGCTGCACTTGTGTAAAATCATGAGCAATGGCGAAAGCAGCAGAACGTGGGAGGGACGCTGATGCAGAGCAGCTTCAGGAACAGCGAAGGATGGAGAGAGAGTCTGGCAGTCAACATCCAGCTTTTATTCCTAGTTAAATAACAGAGCACGTCGTATGAGAGAAAGTCATTAAGTGTCAAGAGCCAGATTTCAGAGGAGCTCGGTGCCAGGTTTCCCAGCGCTCGGCACCACAGCCGGGGCCAGGCTTTCCGAAAAGCCAGCTCCCATTCGGAGCCGCCGCAGCGGCCAGGCTTGCAGCGGGGCTGGCTGGGGCTCCCGGGGGACGTGTCTGGATGGACTCGCGGGGGAGCTGAGTGCCTGACCTCCTCTGCTCTTCTCCAAAATGAATGACCGGTGCTTGGTGCCGACGGGATGCTCCCCAGCGCCGACCCTGTGAGGTGTCCCCACCAGGCGAGAGGATTCATGTCACCTGGAGGGCTGGGCTGGTTTCAGCCCCTCGTCGGACTGGCTGAGGCTTTTCAAGCAGGAGACTGACAAATTGTGGGTTGTCAGCTTCCTGTGGGAATTTCTAAGTGAATAATCATTGTGAACATCATGAAAAGCATTTTAATAGTCAGAGAATACCATCTGGATGTTCACAAACAAAGGCGATATAAATCCACAACTGACAGCGCACTGAACTCACTGCTTTTATAAGTAAAAGTATTTCCAAATTGTTTCCCAAATTATTTAAGCAAGTCTTTCCTCTAATGAAATTCAGAAAAGATCCTAACATAGGCAAATAGTACAGACTGAGCACAGCAGAGACTTTATACAGAGGGATTAAAGTTTGGGTCGGATGTAATCAAATGACATCCCCTGCGTACGAATGCAGCCCGTGTTCAGAGATAAGAGGAATCCCAAACACTTCTGCGATGGGAGGAATAAATCTGGAGGTGCCAAAAGGGAACCGGGGGAGAGAGCGGGGAGTAACTCAAACCAGTTTTCGTGGGTGTGAAGGCCTCGCATGACGGCGGCGAGCACCGCGGGGCTCGTTTGAGAGCGTACCAGGAGGGATGTGCTGGGTCTGGTTGCAGCCGCCTCCGAGGTCCTCGCAGCGGGGGACCCTGGGAGGGGCAGGAGGGGAGGGATGCTGCAGATAAGAAGAGGAGAAGCTGGCCAGGCACAAGTCTGCTTCGCAGGGAGGAGAGAGGTGCTAACAGCCCGGCTGGGTGTTGGCTCCGCGGTGATGTGCAGTGCTGGAGGGGAGATGGAGAGGAGAGGTCTCAGGAGGGGAAGCTGGCAGGGACGGGCGCGGGGTTGTCTCCAGCAGCAGGGATGGACCTCACCACCCACGGGCTTTGGGTCAGAGGTGCCCAAACCAGCACGAGTTGGGCTGGACGGGGCGGGGGTCTGCGGGAGTCCCAGCTTGTCCTGGGTGGTGACATGCGTGGGGCTGTGGCTTTCCTGGACAGAAACCCTGGAAATCAAGCAGCAGTGCAGATCCTGACCTCCGTGTCCTTACGTCCTGGAGCGCACCTCTTGACAGCCCAAAACGGCCATGGAGCCAAGGGCTTTGTTCAGCGTGGGCCTCTGCGGAAAAGGAGCTGGGAATGGAAGCGGTGAGCTGGAGCCAGTGGAGGCCACACCGACAGCAGAGCAACCTCCAACGTGTTGGAGGCAGAAACCGGCCAAACCAGGCTGTGAGCTCGCCACCAATGCGCTAGGATGGCCACCAGAGAGGGGATTTGGCCACCAGAGAGGTGATTTCGCTGGCAGAACCTGGGCGGCTGTGGCTGGCAGCATCGCTTTCTGACTGATTGTAGCCTGAGGACAACTGTGCCTCTGTCGCTCTTAGACCCTTGGCCAGACTTCAGAATCCTGGCAGATGATGCAGAAACATCTGCTCTTGCTGGCTTTTCCTGATCCAGCTCTTGCAGCAACGGTTGAGGGTCCTCCAAGCCAGCAAGGGCTGGGGAAAGCTTCAGGCTGGGGATGAGGGGTCCAAAACCACTCGTATCGTAGCATTTGCCTGCAGATGTACCCTTGCAAACATGGGACAAATCTGTCTTTCCCTCCAGGCAGGAAGACCACGTGTCTCTGCTCACTGGAGAAGCCTTGGATCGAAGGCGGGCAGTCTCCGACCCCTCCAAGGAACTCCAGCACTCCACCTCCTCTGCATCACCTCAAAGCAGAGGACGCCCCACTGTCCAAGGAGGGCAATGAACCCCAGGTCCTGGATTTCACCTGACTTCACCTTGTTCTGTGGTGCTGGGCAGCCTTTTTGAGTGAAAAAAGTCATGTTTATTTGTCACTGTTTCAGGCCAAGTTCTGAATGAGAATGGGTAAAAGGTTTGGAAGCAAAAAGAGTTTCTTGCAGAAAGAAACAGGAAATAAAATCAGATCTCTCTACTGTAATGGGATGCCTGCTCGTGACAGGACACCTGCTGACAGCTGGACACCCCCTTCACCAGACCCTCTCTGCTGGGGTCAGCCTTTTCTCTTTGCCCCAGATGCGCTGCTCATTTCCAACGTGAGCTCGGCTGAGAGCACGGCTCAGGGCAGGAACGCAGGAGGAGGACACGGCGTGGGGTCACTCGGTCGTGCTGCCTCTTGGCTCCCCATCCTCCCCACCTTGTTCCAGGGTTTGCCGCCTCCACGGGGCTTGGAAACAGCTCCGAGAGCTTTGCGGATTTCCAGCACCGTGCCTCGAGTTTCTCCTTGGAAACATTAATTGTACGTGCCTTGTGTTCAGCCCGTGGGCTCCAGCACGGTCTCGGCGTTGGACTGAGACACCACACTTGGTCTCCTTGGACGCATCGGAAAGATTCCAGACACAGGAATAAAATGTTTGCCCAGACATGTTACTGAGGGCAGGCTGCCCCACGCCAGACCGGCTGCCAGCTCGGGGGGTGCCATGTCCCCGGGTGGCCCCCAGAACACGGTTTCTGTGGTCCCCAGCAATGAGACCAATGACCAGACCACTTCTGCCCAGGTAAATGGGACAAGTGGTGTTGCTAGTGATGGAGGAACTGCCTGTTCCCTCGCAGCCACTTTGCTAACATGCCCCTAAACCTTCCCCCGGCCAGAAAAAGCATTAGTCACTGTTACAAAGTCAGGATGAGCAGACAGAAATAACAAGCGCGCTCGTCTAGAGCACGTCCATGCCAGGCAAAATATTGTGGCCGGCACTGTTCTGCGCTTGTTCTGGGGAAGGGGCAGAGGAACCTGCTCGGCCGGAGTGGAGGGCAGGGATTGTGGCACATCACCCCAACACCTGGCCAGCTGTGTGGGGCGCTGGTGACCACAGGAGCCGGCCCTGCCCAGGACCTTCACGGATCTGCAGAGATGGACCGACCTGGCAGAGGGGCTGGTGAAGTGGTTTGGCTCCCAGAAGTGCAGTGAGATGAAGACGGACTTGGGGAGGCAATGCTGTGACCTCCTGGCCATCAGAGACTCTCTGGGCTAGCTCATGGCCAACCATGAGCTGGTGGATATTTTGCAGGGAACCGCAGCTTGGGACCTTCTCCATCCCACATCAGCCCTGTCCATGATACCAACAGTCTCTCCCCACCCCAGTGCCAGGGGCAGGAGGGCAGCAGGCTGGCTGTGAGGAACCAGGCAGCCCACCCCCCTGGGAGACTCCTGCCCCTCTAACGTGGCCCGTCCGCCCGATTCAGCATCACCGCAGAGGAGCAGAGACTCTGGGAGTGGGACGAGCCAGGACCTGGATACCAGCCGATGAGGGGAGAGTATGAAGGGAGTTCTGAAGTCGGCGTGCGAAAAAGGAGAGCAGCGAGGATGCGTCCGGGTGCTGATGACGGGGGTGGCTGCAGACAGTATCGCAGCAACGTGCTGGCATGGAGCAGGGGCCAGTCTGAAGTCAAACATAGGGAACATTTCTACCAGACGGGACAATTACACACTGGAGCTGCTTGCCAGTGAGGCCCCATCATGAGTGGAACAGATCCCATAAGATACTTCTAAGTTTAGAGTAAAGGAGCCCTCTCCAATAGGGGAGGATGCGAGACTGGAGAGCTAAATCCTGAGTGTCGCCGCCAAACCGCACTCCCTGGAGAAGCACACACGAACCACTCTTGCAACACTCGAGTTACGGCTGAGACACACATTCCAGCCGAAACCCCTATTTTCAGTTGTTTATACATCGTTCAAAAAATATCCTTTTGGATTGAATTTGTTCATGCTTGATCTCAGCCCAAAAAAACGAAGAATTATTTGGGGATGGTTTGAACAAAATCCGTTCAGCTGTTTCTGTGTTATGTAAGCATCAGAATAAATATGTTTTCCTCTTTTCAAACATTTTTCTCATCCTCGCTAGCTGTCAGATAGCTCAAAATCAGCTTCATGATTTGGAAGTGTTGTACTTAGCCCATGCCTGCCTCTCAATGAGGGACCAGCCCGTTCATCAGCGGGACAAGACCTGCTCAGGGAGCGAGGAAACCAGAAGGGACTACAGCTCTTACGTGTGGCACTCGACATCCTTCAAGGTGACCTCCAGGGGCATTGGATCACAGCTGGGCACCTTCCGAGAGTGCTTGGCAAGAAGGGGTTGGCCAGTGCCAGCTGAGGGTTAAATAAATAGATATTGAACAAGGATGCGGAAAGGAGCCGGCAGGGTTTGTGCAAAGGGGAGGTAAACACTCTGCTGTTGCACAGACCATGCAGTAAGAGGAGGGCTCTTGGGCCAGTGGTCTAACAGGGGCTGTGCATGTCTCACTGACCATCTACCAGCTCCATGAGAGCTCACACTTCCCAGGTTGCGCTGGAGCTGCTCCCTGCTTTTTTTTTTGTGCTGTGCCCATGATCCTTGGTTGGTGGATTGTGTTTTCAGGAGCAGAGAAGTGAGAGAGAAGAGCTCACAGGCTTGGAAAGACTCTTTCACCCCAAGATCGTGCCTGGGTAGAGAGGTGATTGGCAATGGGCATTACAGAAGGAAGCCCAGTGAGGGCTTGGTGAAACAGATGAGGCCGATGTTGGGAAGACTTTGTGCCAGAATCTTTGGGGTGGCTCAGAGCTGTTGGAGATGAATACAGAAATATCCTTGAAATGCAGCTCCAAGGCAGGAGAAGACCATCCTCCAAGTTTTAGGGATTTGCACTAAGTCAGTGTAGAGGTGGTGCCTTGACCGAGCAGATCCACGCTTGCAGGACTACGTCTTGGATGAGGGGATGAAGAGACAATGTTCACCCTTATGATGTGCTCCACAGGAGTGAGGGTCTCCAAGACACTTGGGTGCTCATCAAGAGAGTGTGAAGAGGAGTTAAATACCTGAACACCTGGCAGCGGCTGGGACGTCATTCCTGATCCAGCACCTACAGACACCAAAGGAAGTCTGTCCAAGTACTAATTCTTTACTACGGGGCATTTGTTCAAGGAATGACATTCAAGTAACTACAGACAAAGTGCTATAGCAACGAAAACTGAGCTGCCAGTAATAGACACTCCAACATCGTGTCAATGTTTTGTGGAGAAACCATGGGAAAAATGAGAAGGATCACTCTGAGCTCGAGACGGGGAGTTTTCAAGAGAATCAGGAAGCTGATAAAACTGCCCTAAACACAAAAGGAATTAAATTAAAGTCCTTCAGCTGAATGTAGAGGCTGCTTCAGCATCTGTACAAGCCACTAAGGGCTCACAAAATTTGAGTGAAGAAAGAGGGCAGGAACAAGAATCTCTTTAAGTGTGTCAGGAGGGAAAAGGCTGTGAAACCATTAGCAGGCAAAGGGAAAAAAATATATCGGGGGAAATCCAGAAACATCTCGACTTTGACTGAAGTCCCCAACCCAAGGACTAGAGGAGCAGGGAAACGCACCAGTAGTCAAGGGGAGATCTCAGCCCCTCCAAGAGGAAACCAGAAGCCTCCTGGAGCTATTGTGAGCCCAAGATGGCTCCTTGGAGCAGAGGCATCACTTGGACCCACAAGAGGGTCTTATCCCCTCTGAAAACTTCCAGCACCTCTAGGCTGGCTGCACTGGTGAGAAACCAGTGTCTCCAGGGTCCTGGGGCAGGAGGAATGATTGAACTCAAAAGGGAGTGTTGAACGCTGGCCAGGACTAAAATGAAATCATAACCAGAGCTAGGTGAAATCTGCCTCTACCTCCTTCCTCCTTTCACTGGAGGTTCCTGTCAATGGCTTCAGCAGTAGAAAAGGACATGTGAACACCCCCAGATTTGCTTTAGGGCAGCAGAGGCATCTGGAAACCCAACTGTTTCCTTTTGACAGTTCAACTTACCTTGGGTGACTTTGCACTGGAGCAGATAAAGAGTGCTTCCGTGATCTATCCTATGAGCGGGGAGAAATATGTTCTTAACCCATCCCAGATGTTTGCAAAGGAGACGTATATCTTAGTCCTGAGCTAACAGAAGAAAAAGTGCTGGAACAAAATGATACGTTCAAAAAGAAAACGCCAGATCCACATGGTAGAGCTGAGAGTGCTCAGGGAGACAAAGAATGTAGCAGCTGCTCTGTCAACTGAAGCAGGCAATTTAACATTAAAGCTACTGCTTTCCAGAAGTCTGGAGCGAAGCAAATGTTGTACTGGTCTGCAAAAACGGCAGTAGCAATGATCCGGGGAATAGGCCGGCAGCTCTTTGTTCAGGAAAATGAGCTGAAAAGAAGCAATCATTGAGGTTTAGATAAAGCCACTCGGAGGGACCTTGAGGTCCCTCTGTCTTGTTGACAAGCTGGGTGGATGGGACAATAGGAACCTCATGAAGTTCAACAGAGACAAATACTGTGTCCTGCGTCTGGGAAGGAGCAGCCCCATGTGTCAGGACAGGCTGTGGACCAACCAGCTTGAGTGCATTAGCTCTGCAGCAAAGAACATGGGGACTGGGTAGACAAGTGGACCATGAATCAGCAGTTTGATTTTCCGTTGATGAAAGCCAACTGGTCTGCTGTGTAAGCAAGAACATAGCCAACATCCTGAGGGAAGATGTATGAGAAGAGGCTGAGGGAGCTGATGTGTCGTGTTGGGCAGCCCTGGCACGGGGGCCAGATCATGTTGCTTATGGACAAGGCCCTGAGCAAATGGAATTGGCTCTGGAGTTAGCCCTGCTCTGAGCACGACTGGACCAGAGACATCAGAGGTTTCTCCAAAAATAAGTTGTTTTCTGATCCTATGGTTTTCTGATGAGGAAAGGTTAAGGAAAATCACATTTCTCAGCCTATAACACAGCCTTGAACAGGTTGGCAGAGCCATGGATGGAGAAAGACTGCTGTTTGTTCCCTGCACTTTAGGGTGTGATTGTGCCACCACTGGAGAACACCTGAAATTTCTTTCAGACTCTGGAGAAGTGTCTCCATGTTGGGTGAGGCCACGACAGCAAATGGTCTGTTCCTTCTGCGGCATGATGGGGTGCTGCTGGGGAGGAGCTTGTGTCCCTCAGTGCACCCTGGCTCTAGGATGCCCACAGTGATGCTGCCTTCTTTTTAAATTCCCCCAGCCTGCAGCCTGAAGACAGAGTTTCTGAAGATGCTCCAGCCTTGGAAGAAGAAAGGGATGGTCACCATGCTTGCTCTGCTCAGTGCCTGTTCAATTTATGGACAGAGGCTCTGAGAGAGCTCTGGCATTGCCTGAGGAGAGGTTGGCACCTCTTGGCAGCACAGAATAAACTCTCAACTGAGGGACGCCTTCAGGCCTCTTCCCCCATGCTCAAATTTCTCTACTTCTTGGGCAAGGTTGCCACCCCATCACGTTTCTGTTGCAACACTGGAGAGGAGCGGATGCCACCCTGAGCACCCACTACAACATCTGAGCTGCAGGTTGTGCACAGGTAGTGCCAGCGACATCCTCACTCCCCTTCAGTGACCAGGATGGCAGACATGTCACATGCTGACTGTTGCTGGCCTTATCTCCAGGATCAAGAGCATATTTTTCTCCTTATGCCAGGAAGGACGAGTTTTAAGAGGCCCAGAATTGGAAACAGCTCCCCTCTCTTCCCATGCTTCCCACACATTTTTTCATGCAGGGGGTTGTTTACTGCAGTTATGCAAACGGAGAAAAAGGGCTGGGGTGAGAGTGGAGTCCTGGCCGCAGGGCACAATGTGGCTTCTGCCGCCCTGCACGCCCTCCCTGGCCCCTGCATCCCATGTGTCGCGATGCTGCGCTGAGCCAGAGATGCATGAGTGAGCAGCAGAAGAAGAAAATGTCCCACCTCCCTGGTCAGAGCGGACAGCCCTCCAGGACTGGAGAGGGCTGGATCCCAAGGTGAAACTCTGGGATGCGTCCCGGACTCTGTGGAGAGGACACCCAGAGGTGGCTGAGCTCCCCAGCTCCTTTCCTTGGCTGCCGGTTGCAAGCCAGTGACAGTCACCGTGCCAGGACAGCTCAATGTCCCTGTCCCCCCTGTGAGAGTCCCATGCTGAGAGCGGTGGAGGTCCGGGGCAGGTGGAGGGGACACAACACCCCTCCTGTGCGTGGTGGCTGGGCGAAGGGCTGTGCTGTGGGGCTGGGCATGGGCAGTGGGAAGGGGTCAGGGACATGGTGGCAGGAGTGGTGGCACACTCTGGAGGTGTCCCCTCCTTTACACAGAGTCCCCTGCCCATGCTGTGGGGTGGGTGGGGTAGCGAGAGGCACAGGGAGGACTCGTGGACCCCCATTGCCATATGGGAATGCAGCATCCCTGTGCCTGGCTCCCCACATCCCTGGGGCACTGGAGGAGGAGAGGGACATCCCACTGTGGGGCTGGAGCACAGACCCGTGCCGTGGGGCCACGGGAGCGGCGCTGGGGCACACAGCAAGTGGCTGGGCTGCAGCTCGGGGGCCTCGCTGCTCCATCGGCGCTGCGGAAGGCAGTTCCTCAGGCACATCCGTGCATTCACATCCCCATAGGCTCAGCCAGTGCAAGTTCTTGCTGCTGGGGCCAAAATCACCTCAACCATAAGTCTGGAAGCCTTGGCAGGAGCCGGCCACTGGCCTCAAGCAGCTGACCAGAAAACATGAGCTCATCCTCCTCCAAAAGTGGATGGTTTGGGGTGATGGACTCATGATGTCCATTTGGCAGGGGGCTGCAAGCCCTGAGGAGGGAGCGAGGAGAGGCAGGATGAGGTGGGCTCCTGCGGGGTGGGGGCGAAGAGCAGGGGTAGCTGGTGGGCAGGGGAACTGAGCCAGGGAAGATGTGACCCATACAGCCCAGCTGGGAGCAAAGTGGTTGGCAGAACCAGGACGGGCACCCAGATGTGGGTGGCAGCCCAGAGGATGGGGGTGAGGAAGGGAGGACAGCATCTGGACCCAAAACAGCCCTGGATTTGGGGTTTGGGGGAGCCAGCTGAAGGGTGTGCTTAGCCTTGCGGCTCCGTCTGGATGCCAAGGCATGACCCAGCACACATCTGGGAAGAGCTGGCCTCTGCTGCGGTCAGGATGACACGCTCAGCCTGCTCACAGGACTGCATAGCACAGGGCTCTCTTGAGCAAGAGTATTTGCAGAGCCTTGAAGTCAGCATGTCACTGCTGGCCAGTCTTCCCAAGGCTGTCCCAGCATGCTGCTCCCAGCACCCAGCTGTGCCCTCCATGTGGAGCTGAGCCCTCTCCCCACCTCCTCTGGGCATCCACTGCAGCTGTCACATGCCCAGGGACACTGCTGGCTCTGGCATCTTAAAGAGGACCACTGCTTCCCCACCACCTCTTGGAGGCAAAAGCATTTGGATTTATTCTTTCCACCAAGGGATGTATGTCCCTGGCAAAGGGACCATTGATGGTGCCAGCGTGCACTTGCAGATGTCCAAGCACCTTCAGTTATTCCCTGAGCCCCACGGAGGCGTGCATGCGGTGTTTCTCCTACAGCCCAAGCCAAGACAACATGTGACTTGTCCTGCACAGCACGGATGAAGCCCTCACGCCATGCCTAAGTGCAAGTGGCATGGGGACCACTGCCTCCTAGGCCAAGAAGTACCTTTGCAACAGCAGATGCTGCCTGAGGTCTCCTTCAGCCTCTGTTTGCATGTCCTACTCAGAGTGTCTGTCTCCTACTACTATCACTCCTGATTGTGTCTGGAGGGTGTCAGGGCCCTGAGGGTACAAATAGGCCTTAATTGCCCTGATCAGCCTCACATGGGCCCCATCCACACCCCAACCCATGGCCCAGGAGAACCATTTAAGCTCAGCCCTGGGTATTTAGGGCCTTCCTGTGGACTGTTGTAGATGTGCCTGTGGTCTGCTCTCTTTCCTGGATGGACCCTGGACCTGTGTTGTAGACAGCTTGTTTCCAGCCCTGTCTCCTGGGTGGGCCTTGGCACCATGTGGTAGGTATCCTGTCTCTTGGACGGACCTCTTAGGTGTATGTTGTAGCCATGTCTCAATCCCTGTTTCCTTTTGTTCTTGATGGAACTCCTTGGATACGCCTCAGACCTGGTTCACTGCTTGTGTCAGCTTCCCACCGTGCCAGGGAAGCGATCACTGCTCAAGACTGGGGTGTTCTCTCATGCTTGCTAGAAGAGTGTGAAATGCGAAGATTAGGACTGAGAGGCTTATAGGGTGATCACAAGGGACCTCTTTCCTCTGGGAGGGGCATGAGTGATCCCAAATTATGCTGAGGAAGATCTTCCAGCAGATACAGGAGTGTTAATGCCACTATGTCTGGCCTTGATACCTCTGTGAAGCAGGGCACAGTCTAATTAAGGCTGCACAGAGATGATGGTGTTGAGAGAAGCTGCTGGGATGTGACATGGTGGGGAACCTCTCTGAGCAATGGAAATCAGAGCCTGGCTTCAGCCGAGTGAGCCTCAGGCTGGGGAGGATGTGATGGCATGACTGCTAAGTTGACCAAAGACTGAGCCACCCTGTGCAGTGAGACTGAGTCTCCTGAAGGAGTTGTAGAGATGATAAAGCCAGACTGTCCTCAGAGGTGCACAGCAGAAGAAGCAAAGGAGACAAGCTGTTACAAAAACTAGCTCTTATTGGATATAAAGGTGATAGTTCCTATCTTGAAAGTGGTGCAGGAGGACAGGGACCGCATGGCATGGCAGCAGGTGGAAGGGGCGGTGGAGTGACAGCTATGGGAAACTGTCCTGGTCTTAGAGGGCGAGAAGGTGGCTGTGGATGAAAGCAGCCTGAGCACATGGCTGATATTGGCACAGGAAGAAATGAACGTTAACTGGCCATGAATAATCTGATGTGGAAAAGAAAGTTCCTAATCCTCTGGTGTCCTTTTCCTTGGGGAAATCTCCAGTTGAGAGGAGGTGGCACTTGTGAAGGTTGCCTAGTGGCAAAGTGGTGCGGGGCTCAGGGCCACCCCAGTCCTAAGTTCCCATGAGCATGGGGCTGTACTGGATGTGATGAAAGGGCACACTGACCCCTGCCCCAACCATGGAGTTGGTTTTGAAGTACCCAGAGGTAGACTCACTGGTGATGATGAGGACCTCTCCTGATGTGCTGGCCATACTCCTTGTGCAGCCCAGCCTGTGGCTGCCTCACTTGCAAAAGGAGTGCAATTCTGACTCATTCATGACTGCAACTTGGCCTTTCCATTTATAGATCTGCTACACGGATGTCTCTGCCCACCCGTGTACAGAGAGTGGCACAGTGGAGGGGACATTGTCCCTTCTGGCATTTCCCATCACCTCTCAGCATTGAGGAGCTCCATAGGCAGAGCTC
>RSEF01000019.1:799783-822265 GCA_003993805.1 Himantopus leucocephalus | reverse complement strand
TTCACAGGAGAGGTGCTCCAGCCCTCTGATCATCTTTGTGGCTTCCTCTGGACCTGCTCCAACAGGTCTATGTCTTCTGTATGTTGGGGGCTCCAGAGCTGAACCCCATACTGGGGTACCATCCCAATCTCCAGAGCTGGATGTTATTTCCCTGACATCCACCTGGAGCTGGCAGATGAGTTAGGGTGGACATGAAGGGGAGGGATGGGCCAAGCCCCTTGGGTGTTCTTTGCCTGTGATTTTTCTGGCTTTATGGGCTGCATCTGCAGAGCCAACACCTCCTTGCAGGCTGGAAGCAGCTGCTCGNGCTCCAGAGCTGAACCCCATACTGGGGTACCATCCCAATCTCCAGAGCTGGATGTTATTTCCCTGACATCCACCTGGAGCTGGCAGATGAGTTAGGGTGGACATGAAGGGGAGGGATGGGCCAAGCCCCTTGGGTGCTCTTTGCCTGTGATTTTCTGGCTTTATGGGCTGCATCTGCAGAGCCGACACCTCCTTGCAGGGCTGGAAGCAGCTGCTCGCAGATGGCTGGGCCAGGCTGACCCTGTGCTTCGGGTGGGCTGCTGGTCACCCAGGTGCTGACAGTCTGTGGACTCTCAGTGGGCTGCGATACAGCTTCTCCCTTGCTCCCAGGACAGGCTATACGTGGGTGCAGAGAGGAGGTGTCCTTGTAGCAGGAACCGAAGCCCCATGAGTAGCAACCTGCGAGATCTGGCGAGCCTCTGTGCCCGGCTCAATCGGGGTCTTGGAACACCCCCCCCACTTCCCATACACATGCATCCTCCTGCCACCTGCAGCGCAGCCAGGGATGGGGTGGGACCTGCCTCCTGTGATGTGATGCTCTTCTCCCTTCCTCCATCCTGCACTTGCCACGGTGCCCCCCTGCCTCGGCCCCCTCCCGCCAGCTCTGCTCTCCAGGGTGGGCAGCACCCCCAGAGTGCCTGTGTTCTTGCAGGGGGTGTTGCTCTGCCTCTGCTCCTCATCTGGAGAGCAGACTGTATGAGGGCAGGACTCTGTGCACAGCCTCATGGGGACCATCTCAGACCCAGCAAACTTCACCCTGACTCCTGCAGTGGACGATGTTCTCAGCTCAGTGCTCGCCCGGGATGTTTTGGGGGCTTCAGGGCTGAAGGAGGCAGATAGGGATGTTGGTAGTGAAAAGACCCACCACGGTGGGGTAATGTNATGTTGGTAGTGAAAAGACCCACCATGGTGGGGTAATGCTGATGGATCAGATGAAGCGAAGGGCAGTGGGGTGGTGACTCCCATGACCATGCCTGTGGGTCTTGGCCCCCTGAACCCTGCAGGGACCAGAGGACAGGGTGACCTAACCAATTGGTCTCATGTCCGCGGTCCTGTACTGGGAAGGCGAGCAGAGCTTGGAGGACTATTGAGAAAAGGCCAGAGCTTTTGGCAGCCCTTCTGCAGCCAGAACAATGGCTGACATCATGTTTTATTTAAGAGGCAGAAGGAAAAAAAAAAACCCCAAAAACTGCGACCAGAAGGACCGTGGCCCTGTAGCCCTGGGAGAAACGCAGTTTATTTTTCCTGCCTGCTGGTTCCTCTCGCACTCCCCTCAGCCCTGGCTCTGGCACAGCACATTCCTTTGCTGTGATCTCCTCCCTCCCATGCAACAGCACATTCCTCCTGCGCTGGCTGCTCCCTTTTGCTGTGACCACATTGTAGCCCTGCTCTGGCCACCTTGGCATGGCCGGGGTGGAGGGGACGGCAACCACCTCTGCTTGGTGCCTGTGCACAGCTGGAAGCTCTCTGCTTTCCACCATCGCTGGAGCTCAGGCTCAGCCATGGTACGTGTGGCCATGTTCCGTCTTGCTTGTGCTCTGGGTCCAGCTCCACCCCATGCATGGGTGTCTGTCCTGGTACTGGCCTCTCCCTCCCTGGAGAGCTGGGTGTCCTGAAGTGATGGGTTGAGCCTCACCATCTGTGTGGTTCCCTCTGCTGTTGTGGGCCATGGCGCTTGTCTCTGTGGCAGGCACATTGGACCAGGGGGGTCCCAGCGGCATGGGTCAACTCTGGAAGGTGGGGATTCCCATACACCCCAGCCCGGTGGGGCCAGGGGAGCGTGGGGTGCCAAGCATGGCTCGCTGTCTTCCCACGCTGGGTGGAGCAAGACCAGCCTGGGTTTGGGGTCATCTGTTTGGATCCCAAACAGGCAAGAGCACAGGAAGGTGCCTGCCAAGTCTTGTGAGCAGCGGGGAGATGAGCTAATGCCTTGCAGGGCTGAGTTCACGGGGCTGTCAGCAGTTCCCAGTGCAGGGGCCACCCCAGGCAGGACAGGTCACCCGAGGGGGTCTGGCCAAGCACGGGTGCTGCAGCAGACCACCCTGGGGTCGTGCTCCCCTCCTGGCCAGCAGTGGTGTGGGGTCGAGAAGGCCGGGCTGTGGGTGCTGGTGCACCCGTGATGGACCAGTGCATCCAGCACACCCAGCCCTTGCATGCCTGCTGGCCTCACTGGGTTTTGTTGGCAATACACTGCCGTGTCCCTGTCCCCTCCCAACAAGCTGCTGTGAGCCCAGACACAGGCCTGGCTGCTTGTCTGGGGCGTTTTCCCAGGGCAATCAGACAAAATGAGATGTTACCTTCTCCCAGGACGTGGACCTGTGCTCACCCCAAAGCCCCTTCCCAGCACTTTGCACTGGACCCAACCATTAGAGGGTTGTCCCTGTGCAGCCCTCTGGGATGTCCGAGAGGTGGGAAAGTCCCTTTGTCCTGTTTTTCTCACCTGTACCATCTCCACCTTGCTCCTGCTCCTGCTGGGGCATGCATAGGAGAGAGCTGGGGGGCTCTGGTGCAGGGTTATGGGGGGCGTTGCAGGGCTCTGGGCAAGGCTGTGGGGTCTGGACTAGATCACAAGGGGCTGAATGGGGCCATGGGTGCCCCATGTCCTGCCAGGCTGGGCTAAACCAGGGTTAACCAGCGGGGCTGCTGGGAGCTGCCACGTGCCAAGAATGTTTCCAGGCTGGGGAAGGGCTGGACATGAATCACCCGCTCCCTCCGCCAGACGCTGCGTGCAGGCTGGGCTCCGTGCTGTGCCGTGCCGTGGCAGGTCCTGCAGCTAGCCTGGGGACCCCTGTGCGGACGAGGGATCCGCCAGCCCCATCAGCATCACCCACCCAGGTGGCTCCAGCCCGATTTTGCGGCTCCTGGGGCGTACCAGCTGGATCTGGGACCCAGCACCCACATCTCTGCTTTGGGCACTGCTTGTTGCGGAAGACCACACATTGCAGCCATGGGACACACTCCTCCCACGTTGTTTCAGCTCTTTGTCTCCACCACTTGCATCTATACTCCCAAGTCTGTGTTTTTGGGAGCTGTAAATCAGTCTCTGGAGATCTCCCACTTTTGCTGGTTGGTTCCATGACCTTGCTCAGCCCAGTCCGCCTCTCTTGCTGCCTGCCCCAGTCCCAGTGCCCATCAGCACAGGGGATGCTCTCCCTTCACCTCTGACCAACACCAGCCTGGTCCTGCTGTGACCCTAGGGAATCCCAGCAGCTCGGGAGATGGGGACCTGCAGCCTTCCCACAGGCAAGAGGCTCCTGGAGACCTAGTGCTGGGGAAAGGTTTTGCACCCTGGGGTGCTCCTGTCCGTGCCCAGCACTGCAGGTCTCCTGCGCTGGCTGTCCAGCAAGGTGGGTGTCTGGTCCCACTACAGGTTTCAAAGATGCCCATACCCCTTAGTGCGTCCCATACCCAAACCAGTGCTGTAGCTTTGAGAAGGCAGGCGGTCCCACGCCTGCGGAAGTCCAGTTGACAGTGTTGGGGAGCCAAACTCTCCCCACAACCTCTGTCCTGGGCCAGGAGCAGCAGCCAGTGCTGCAGACAGAGCTTCTCCTCCCCGTGCCCCCTTGCCTTCCCCGAGGCTGCAGGAGGAGCAGGCAGAGCTTGCTTTGCAGCAGGGACACGGTGGCTGCCTGGCTCTGGCAGGCAGGGACGTTGGTTGGCGTTAGCTGATGGTCCTGGAGCAGCTGGCTGCAGACTCCAGCTGGTGGCACGGGCTCCAGCCGGGCCACGTAAACTCTGTCCATCATTTATATTGCAAAGTATGCGTACCCACAGGGATCTGGAGAAATGCCACCGTCTGGCGCACACCAGCTGCGCACCAGCAGCGTGGCTCTGGGGAGCAGGTTGGACCTGGTGGCTTGGAGAGGTCTCACTTAGTGACAGACCCTCTCATTGCATGCTCCTCACATGTGATGGGCAAGGGCACAGTGGCTGTTTGCCCCTCCACCTGGTGTCATCGCAAGGCTCTGGGTGGCATAATGGCCTGGAAGGACGTAGAGGGATGATTGTGGCTCCTTTTCCCAGCTGAACAGGAGAAACCAGGTGGGTGGGTTTCAGGGCTGCCTGAGGGGGGTGTGAGGATGCTGCAGCCACCTCTGTGAGCCTCAGGTGGGATGAGGCAGAGGACACAGGCTGGGTACAGAGAATAAATGCAGTGTTCCTGAGGGACCTGCCCCCTCTGCTGCAGTCTGAGCCCTCCCCAAATAGTTTGTACTACCTGTACACATCAGGAGGAACTGCAGGAGCAGGGAGTGCTGGCCAACGCGAGACTCCGCAAGCTTTTGCCCTTGAGAGCCTTCAAGGAGCTAATGTGCCGGGATGATTCATGCTCCCTGTGGTTTGGAAGCAGTGGAGATGCAGGTTGGAAAATTTCACACTTGGGGTTTGCGTGTGATGCAGCGCTTGGCCCTGCGTGTCCCTTGTTCACGTGTTTTGCTACCCACCTTCCCGAGGCAGGGAGAGGGGTCCCTCCTCCCTGCGGGCAGGTCGGGATCTCACGCTGCACACCTCAGTTTGCCAGCACCAGCCCCTTCTCCCCACCCCCTACCATCTCCACGTGCCCTCCTGGGTTTATCCTGCAGATAAACTTGCGGATCCTTCCGAGCAATGACAGGAGGGGATTAGGGGTAAAAATTAGGCTGCCTTGGACTTCTTGGCAACCAGAATTCCCCAGGCACTGTCCCTGAAGCTCCCGATGCACAGATGTCTCTAATTCACCCGCTCGCCATGCACAGCAAGGCAGTGAGGGGGTCTGAGCACCAGACCAGCCTCAGGGACATCTGCGAGGCAGTGGTTGAATGAAGGGAGCAGGACAAACACGGGGAAGAAGGGCTGCTGCTGCCCAGCGCCGGGCTCCGCTCCTCGCCAGCGTGCTGAACTGCTTAGGGCTAATGTCATGCTAACTCCTTTAATTCACAACATCTCCATTTTCATTTGAGGGGAAAAAAGAAAGAGGTTTCCACGTTTGCTTCAGGCTTGCTGAAGCTAGCTGGAATCGCTCGCCCTGTGGACGGTGCCGGGGACAAGTTCCCTGCCCGAGGATGCAGGGATGCTTCCTGTTGGATGTGGTGTCACTTCCTTCGCTGCAATGAGAGCAAAACCGTGTTGTGTTGCCGCAACAAGGCATGTGTTCAGAGCGTTGTGCAAACACAACAATCGGCCCTGTTAACTGCGCCTGGTGACCTCACTGCAAGGTTTCTGGCGAAGGACGTAATCTCTAGGACAGTATTTTTCCCCTGCTTTTCTAACACTTTCCAAACAAACTCATCTGAAAGCATTGACTCAAGGGTTTCAAGAAGCAGTGCTGAGCGTAAAGACATGCGTCCAGAGACTGGTGCCTGCAGACTCATCGGCTCAAGAAATAAACAATAAATGAAGCAGACCTCTAAACATCTGGTGGAAAGTAGGAGCATGTTCCACAATCTGAGTGTCTGAAGGATAAATGGGGCTGGACCGAGCCACAGCTCCTTTCTTGTCCGCATTGCAAACGGGGCAAGCGTGATATTTACGGGCTTCAGTGATGCTGTGACTACAGTATCTTGGCACTTCTCTTTCACCAGCTTCTAGGGGAATAGCGACACATGTGTGAAAAACATGCGGGGGCACAACGTCCCAGGTCCAAATGGCAGCAGAGACGGGGAGGGAGAAGCTCTGGGGACAAGCTGAGCTCTTACCCACAAACGTGATCGGGCAGAGTATGCTGTGCTGGGAGACGAAGTGAAGCTGTCAGTCCTGGAGAGCTGCAGCCACCTGGAGAAGACAGAAACCAAGCAGAAAGTAGCCTCGCAAGCAAGTTGGCTTGCTTGCCTGGTGCTATTGCTGGGGGAGACTTCCCTAGAGATGTGTATGTAACACATGGTCCTCACCAGGAGCAAGCAAGGGAAGCTGTAGTGAGCTTCTCAGGGCTCAACCCCATAGCTAGGTCCTGCACCTTCCTTGTTTTCATGGGTCTGGCCAAAGCTAAAATAAAATAAAATAAAAAATCAGGACCTCGAGGAGCATGTAGCCGAGGAGCAAGACTTGGAGTCTGGCATGGAAATACGTAAGCCAGTGGGTCTGGTGATCCTTGCCTCAGAGTTAAGTGCGTGAGTGGTCCACTGATTTCACTTAGGGAGGAGTGTGCACTTAAGTGCTTTGCTGGATGAAGGCCTAGGAGATGAGAGGGCTGAACTCCAAGTGGAGCTGGGCAGGAAAGAGCCTACGCACTTTGCTGTAATGGTTGGGATTTCCAGCCTGGAGACAGACAAGCAGGGCAGGCAGAGTGTGGAAATCCTGCCTCGGAGCCCCAGGCGGGGCAGGGACCGGAACCAGCATCTCGGACAGCCTGGCTGGTGGTTCCCTGGACAAATATGGTCGGGCAAGTCAGGCATTTCTCCATCCTGAGAAATTTCGCCTTCCAGAAGCTCCAGCAAAACTAACATAACAAGCTGGGCATGGGTGAATATTCTGAAAAGACATAGATAAGGATGGCAGAGTGAGGCAGAAACTGTGCCTACCTGCAGAAGAGCAGGGACAGTCCTACTGAGGACAGCATGAGGATGAATGAGAGAGTATGACTCAGGAGAGCCACGGTTAGCCAGGATGCTGGGGGAAAGACCCCAGCAAGAAGACTGATGACCAGATGGTCTTGATGTGGGGCCATGGTTAGGTCCCCACCTCTGTGAGTGCCTGTACTATGCAGGTGGGATGCTGTGGGTGCCAGCAATGGACATCTCCAGGTGACAGAGATCTTGAGGTGGTCCTGGGAGCTGAGCAAGTGGAAAATAGTAGGAAGGGACAATGTGGATTGGGCAAGGGTGAAAGGAGAAGATCTGGTGTCTTCTAAGGTGGGGCCAGGCCATCCTCAGGTTCTTTGAAGGTCACCCCATCCCTGTGCCCAGAGTGCTTCTCAGAGCTTCAGGAGATTTACTTGGAGCAGCACCCCTTGCTTAGAATCCCAGACCTGGGGCAGGGGTCTCACATGCCTCCCACAACCACAGGGAAACAAGGACAACCTCTGCTGTGAGCCTGTTTGGGCAAGAGCACCAGCCTGTTTGGGCAAGAGCGCCAGCCCCTTCCACTTGCCCCCCTGCCCAGATTCCATCAGACCTCCAGCCTCCCCAAGGCCTTGGACCCTGGCTGTTTCCCCCACAGCACCACCATGCCAGGCAGGAGATGCCATGGACGCTTCAGCCCTGTGCCTGCATCTCCCTGGGGGTTTGAGGAGCATGGCAGCACGCAATCCTCCTGCTGAACCACATCTTTGCTTATGTGGGCCAGGAGAGGCCAACCCGCTGCCACCACCAAGGCTGGGGATGGGCAGGACATGCAGAGTGCCCATTCGATGGGCTGTGCCCAGCAGCAGCACTGTGCTCAGTGGTGCGTGCTCCTGGTGCGGGTGGCCAGGGTTGTCCCTGCTGAAGTGCCCGAGACCATGGAGAGCTCCTCCACAAGAGGTCCGCAAGCTCTTGAGACCTCTTCAGGAGGGACATTGCCCATGGGGAGCTGGAGAACAGCTCCACTCACCCATCCACCAGTGCCTTGGCAGGTGCTGGGGCGGCTGTTCCCCAAACATCTAAGCGGCCAAGGGATGCTTGTGCGTACGGCGGGGAGGGAACGGCTTCCTTGCAGCTGGGACTTGGCAGAGGTGCAATCTCATGCACGGTGATGATACTCAGATATCATCTCTGGTGATTTACAGCTGGAGCATGCAAGCGCTGGTTTAAGAAGATCCTCATAAATAGCTCCAGCGTGACAGAGGGCCTTCTGGATAATGGAAAATCGAGGGATCATCCCTCGCCACGGCTCTGTGCAGTATCTGGTGGTTAACTCTGCCGTGACAGCTGTGAGGGGCACACAGCTCTTGCTCCAACTCTTCCCTATGGGAGCTGGGTCCTTCAGGCCCCCCCATGCCAGGCAGGAAGCCATGGCCCACCCCACGCTGTGACAGGCAGGACAACGTCATGCCATGCCAGGAGGCAGACCACATGGTGGGGTGACACTGCTGTGCCAGGCAGCGGGCCACAGGTCATGCCCCACCACACTGAGCTCCGGTGGTCGTGCCGTGCTGTGTTGCATTTCTCATGCTGCTCTGCTCATGTGCTGCCACATGTCCCCACTCTTTCCAGCCCCCTCTTGTGTCCCACATGGATTCTGCAGCATCGGCGTTGAGCAATTTTTGTCTGGAGGTTCTGACACCTGTAGTAAAACTCGTTGGAGCGTGGGCTTTCCCTCTCAAGGCAGTCATTACATTTGCCCTGTTATGTCCTTCTTGACAGCTTTCTGCTCCAAAGCTCACCTCCTCCTCCCTGTTGCCACTGGAGAGGGCTCATCCTTTGCAGGACTTGCACAGGGCCTTGGGAGGTCTCCCTGACCATGTTCACGGCTGAGCCACCTCCGCAGGCTGGTCCTGTCCCTGCACACCCTGGCTAGGACCCATCCAGGTGTTCACAGCCTTGACACTGACAATTGTCAAGTTGAGTTCCCATTCATGCTGAGGAGACCTGGAGAGATGCTACCATGGTTAAGCCAGAGGAAAAAAAGGAAACCAAGGTCTCACAGTAATGGAGCAACCTGCAGCCTTCCCTGAAGCCCCTCGCAGCAGCACTTCTCACCCCTCAGCCCAGCACTCCTCCCAGGTGTTTCCCCTTCCCAGCATGGACCTGGGGCTGGTGGCCACTGTCTGGGCTCTGCTGTGAGGAAGAGGAAGCATGGGGAGGAGGCACATGGCAGATCTCTGTGATAAGGGGTCTCCAGTGCCCGCTGGGCAGGTGCCCAGGCAGCTGGACCAGGATTGACAGCGTTGGCTCTGGTGCTCAGGGAGGAACAGATGGGATTCATTAGCAGAGATTATTTAGATATCTCCAAAGGGCTCCGTCACAACCCATTAAACTTAGACAAGCAGACATAATTAGGGCTTAACACGGCTGTCTCGGCAACACGCCTGGCACAGCTCGGCACCGGCGGAGCCGCTCAAGGACAGCGGCATGCACAGACAGCCCCTTCGGACCCCGGGGTCTCGGCACATCTGGACAGTGGTGAGGGGCCAGCCCCAGCCCTGGGGTGCACGTCTTGTCTGGTCCCCTGACGTGCACCTCCGCTTCCCAGCAGCTCGGGTGCCTGGCTGCCCTCAGGATGGGGGGACATCGGCTCTGGATGTGCTTCCCTGCCCCAGCTTCCACCCTTCCTCCCCCCCGGCATCGCCCTTCTGCAGAGAAATGGCAGGACACCGCTGTCCCAGTGCTCTGGTCTTCCTCTTGGCCCCATACTGGGTTCACACATGCAGGGTGTACATGATTCCTGTGCTGAACCTGGGAGCTTCCAGCCGCCCTGATAGCTCAGCCTCTGGCTTGCCCAGGCTGGCTCTCAGAAACACAACGGCTGGACAGGATCCCTCCACCCTCCGCCACGGCCCACGAGACCCCCCTCCATCACCTTCTTGACAAGCCCAGACGCCTCTGACTGATGGGCAGAGGAGCCCGCAGCCAGGAAAGGCAGCTGCCTCCGGCATCTCGCCACACGGTGCCATTTCACAGCGCCTCTAGCCCAGCGGGGTGGCTGGAGCCTGCCCCGCTCCTGCTGGGCTTCCCAGCAGAGCAGGGACGGTGCCATGGCACGCCAAACCCTTTCAGCCCCCGTGCTGCTCAGCTGCATCCTCGCCAGGTCCCGGCTGCCACCGTCCCTGCTTAAGGAACTAATTTTTGCTACTCTTTGCTTTCTTACAGCATGCCCTGTGCTCTGGGAATGCTGTACTTCTGAGAGAGGTGACCCATGGCAGAGAGGGCTCGTTGCCCTCTTTCGTGGAGGGTTTGGAGACCTTGCTGTCTCAGGAGATGGAAGGAGGGCAGGACATTCCCCAGGGATCACTGGAAAGGAGTGGATGTGTCTTAATTAATAACTGCCCTGCACTGTGTCTTAGAGCAGCCTTTAATCTAACAGCAGTTAGCAAACATTAGAGGGAAAAGGCTGGGAGGGGTTGGATGGAGATCCACCACACCACCAGGACAATTTTCGATGGGTGATTTATCCCTTGAACAAAGACGCTGCAGGAGCTGTTGCATGTTCAGTCCATCCTCCCTGCTGTCCTACTCCCAGGGATGCAGCAGAAAGTCCTGGGCTACCCTGACCCATGAGGACCACAGATCACATCTCCCAGGCGTCGCAGAGAGTCACCTCCGCAGGGTCCTGCCTGGTGTGTCCCATATACAGTGTCTGCAAAGCCTGGGGGAGCTGTCTCCCACCAGCGCGTGCCTTCTGTTGGCTTTCCCTGTGGGGTTCGTGAGGCTCCCCAGGTTTCAGCTACGGCGGTTTTGTAACCAGATCATCTGTTTCTCAGCCTCTGTGGGTGAAGGCTGCAGTTTCGAGGCAACTCTCCAGGAATTTAGCAACACTGAATGGGATCCGGATGGGATGGCTCAGGTATCTGAAGGTATGTCAAGCCTCCACTCAAGCATTTGACAGTGTTTTCCATGACCTCATTAGGCTGAGGATCGTTAGCCTGGTCTCTACAGAAACTCGAGCTCCTAACAGGGAATTATGGTTCATTATTTGTCGCCAGCACAGTAGGTATGTCATGTCTAGAGAGTGCAGCTTTTATATATGCCATTACATGACTGGGCGTCGTAGTCTCTAATAGTGCTATTTCTGGATTGCAGTAATGATAATTGAGAACTAGTGTGTCATTAATTATACAAATGACTTGATGCCAGCGCTGGATTGTGTCTCTAATTTCTGGAACTACTGTCCTCATTTGTTTTGTTTGACAACTTCTAGCACTCGATGTCTTGCATTATTTGATGTTTTATTCTACAGCCACCGTGAACCCTGGCCAGTGGGTCCCTGGACGTGCCTGTCCTTCTCGGGGCTCATCCTGCTTCCAAGCAGAGGCATCCTGGGATCCCTGCAAGAACTCCTGCCTGTAAGCGCTCTCCTCCTACGCTGCCATATGCCTACTGCCAGGACACGCAGCGTTAACAGGTTGGAGTTTCACCCCATGCATGGTCTCTGCTGCATCTCTGCCCATGCCGGGGAATGTGTCCTCCTCGTTGTTTACAGCTCCCTTCTCCCTTGCTTCTCCTCACAGCTCTGAAAAGAGGGTCAGCCAGCACAGAGACCTTTCCCAGGTTCCTGTCTTAGCCTGAAAGGACAGTCTGTGCCTTCTGGCTGGTTTAAGTAGCCCAAATCTCAAAGATTCCAGGTGGAGGGTTGGGAAGGATGGCTGTGCCGCTGTGCCCTGGCTTTGTTGCATGGGTGCACCACAGGACGGTGCTGGGGGCCCATCCCCAGTGAGTGACATCGTCCGTTTTTGTACATTTCCCAATGGGAATGAGCTGAATTTGGTCTGGGGTCAGCCAGCTGGTTCAGAAAGCATTGCTGACTTGGACTGGTGCATGGGTGGGAGACCAAGCGATGCCACGTGCATGACCACTGGGACAGCAGGGATGGTCTGTGAGGGCACCTCAGGCAGCTCCTGGGGTGGCTGAGGCTTAACCTTTGTTCAACCACTTTTTCTCATACGTTATTTCTTTAACCTGGAGTATTTTGCTGTTGTAAGTCCCTCCTAGAGCTTTTCAGGACTCTGGTTCTGTTTTTCTGGCATTTTTCCCTGTAGTATAATACGATCCCTGTGAACTCCACTGCCTTCAGTATCTCAAATATTTGCAGTATCTTTTTATGAAATATTTTGGATGCACAGCATAGCCCCAGGGAGTCCCGGGAAGCACCTCCCAGATAAGGCATTAGGAGCACACATGCAGGAAGGCTTGGGCTTTGTCCAGGGGAACCGGTGAGGATCCAGATGAAACATCCTACATCAGAACATCTGACCCCTGCCACTGGCTCCAAACCATCTCCCCTGCCAGGCGCAGCAGAGCATGCCATTTTCACACCAAATTTAATCGCAGACTAAAGAGCCTCTTCTTTTTTCCGTGTTGCGCAGACCCGCTCTGCAGTGCTTTGCTATCTACCGTCTCCCTCTTGCCAGCTGGTTCCTCTGTCGGATCTGCTGGAGTGCCAGAGGGACATTTTTAGCTGCTCTTATGAAAGGACAACGTTATTTTCTAAAATTACATGCTACCAATCACTTCCTAAGCTTCTACAGCCCTGTGCCTCTTCTCCCAAAGAGGACACTGAAGACAGGTCCAGGCATCGTCCCCAACCCTCCTCTCTCCCCAGGGGCCAGCAGGGAGGCTGGGTTGCCCAGCGCAGATGCACAGAGCCCTGCTGTACCCATCTGAAGGTCAGAGCGGTCCCACGCTGCCATCTGCATATTTCCCCCCCCCCCCCCCNCCCCCCCCCCCCCCGAAATTCTTCCCAAAACAGCCTCCAGCATGATCTTTTCCATGCTGCCTCTATCCCCCATGCAGCCGCTGCAGGATCATCCCCCCATCCAGCTGTGATGCGGTTGTGCTCAACATGATGAGTTTTTTCCAACGAGCTCCTTTGCGCAGTTTTACGAAACCTGCACGCCAGGATCTGGCTTACAGGCAGGGGGATCAACGGTGACCAAGGGGATTTTCCAGTCCCTACATACACCATGGATCGACAGTGCCCACAACGAATCCCTCATTGAGAGATTTTCCTCTCTTGAATAAGTGCTTGTTTGGGGTTTCCTTTTCTTTTTCTCTTTTCTCTCCCTTCCCTTCCCTTCCCTTCCCTTCCCTTCCCTTCCCTTCCCTTCCCTTCCCTTCCCTTCCCTTCCCTTCCCTTCCCTTCCCTTCCCTTCCCTTCCCTTCCCTTCCCTTCCCTTCCCTTCCCTTCCCTTCCCTTCCCTTCCCTTCCCTTCCCTTCCCTTCCCTTCCCTTCCCTTCCCTTCCCTTCCCTTCCCTTCCCTTCCCTTCCCTTCCCTTCCCTTCCCTTCCCTTCCCTTCCCTTCCCTTCCCTTCCCTTCCCTTCCCTTCCCTTCCCTTCCCTTCCCTTCCCTTCCCTTCCCTTCCCTTCCCTTCCCTTCCCTTCCCTTCCCTTCCCTTCCCTTCCCTTCCCTTCCCTTCCCTTCCCTTCCCTTCCCTTCCCTTCCCTTCCCTTCCCTTCCCTTCCCTTCCCTTCCCTTCCCTTCCCTTCCCTTCCCTTCCCTTCCCTTCCCTTCCCTTCCCTTCCCTTCCCTTCCCTTCCCTTCCCTTCCCTTCCCTTCCCTTCCCTTCCCTTCCCTTCCCTTCCCTTCCCTTCCCTCTCCTTCCCTCTCCTTCCCTCTCCTTCCCTTTTTTCCTCTTTTTTCCCCCTTTTTTTAATGATTCAGCCTTGAGGGATGGCTGCGTCTCGTACAAGCAGAGCAGCTCTGTCCGAGAGCAGGGCAGTGCATTTAGGTTTGCACGTGCTGCCATATACACATGACCCTTCACGCTGCATCTTGTTTTTGCTGCACGGACGTGCTTCGCTGGATGCCTGTGCTCCTGGTGCTGCCGCCTGACCTTCACCAGCCTGCTCTGCTGTGCCACGGTTGCGTTTAACCTAGGACTGGCAGTGCCGACCAGGTGCGTTCTGCAGGCTGGCAAAATCAGATTGGTTTTTTAAGCGTAAGCTGGGATTCCCCAGCCACCCCTTTCAGCTTTGGTTTTGGGATCCTCATTAATTTCTGGGCTCAATTAGAGACTTGAGTACCCTCCTGTACTCCCTTTGATCACTCAACAGCCTCCAGTTTGCTGTACGTGTCTCTAAACTTCCATTCTCCCTGGGATGTTTCTCCCTCCCTCCCTCCCAGCATCCCAGTGCTCTCCAGATTCCCGCGGCGCTGCCTCAGCCCCTTCCCTCTTCCCCTCCCAGCAGAGGCAGTCAAACAGCTCCGTGCATCCATCTCCGCACCGTTATCGTGGCGAAGAGACCAGTGAGGAGACCCATCGGTGCGTGGCTGGAGTGGTGGGACCTTCCCTGGAGGCTGCGGTCTCTGCTCCATCTCCAGAGCTCACCCCTCTTTCTACCCACACGCAGCACGTGTAGGGGCGATGAGCAGGAGCTTGTAACCGCCAGTATGTAATAAAACACCGAAGGAGCTGAGAAATACCAGTGAGGAGGGTTTAGGAGGGAGCTAGTTCTCTCTCTGCCCAGAGCTGCTCCCAAACCTCTGGCCCAAGCCTCGCGCACGGACTGTCCTGGGAGGTCTGTGGCATCAGGGGCATCTCTCTGGGAGGGGAACAGTCCCCTTTGCTGAGAGAGAAAGCCACCTCTGTGCCAAGAGGACAGATGAGGAGCCTGCAGCCCCTTCTGGAAAGCACATCAGGACGCTGGCAGGGTCTGTAGGGAAATTCCTGAGCTCTCACTCACAGGTTAGCAAGTTCTTACAAAGTCTAGCTTAAAGATCAGCACAAAGATCGTCCATGCTCGAGGCTTCTGTCCATCAGAGAGCTTCAAAGTCCACATATTGAATGTACCTCAGTGTTGCTGAGAAACTTTAAGGCCATGGGCTGAAGACAGAGATGGAGCTGAACAAGGTGCTCGGGAATCTTAGCCCTTCTTATTGTTGGATGTCTCCTTACAGGCAGTGTCACTTCTGAATCAGGGGCCCTCAGCAAACAGCTCCAAGTGACATGACGTTCGGTGACAACTCTGCAGGCATCCAGGAAAAAATAAGGTTGGAGAAACAAGTGGTTTCCATTGTGTTTTCTTGGGATATGGACCATGAACCACAAATAACTGACTCTTAGCCAGTTGCATTACTGTGGGCCGGGTCTTCGGTGGCTAGTGATGTCCTCAGAGGGTTGTACTGTATCGTCCACCTCTCCAACCCCTCCACCTCTCGGTAACCTATGCATAACTAAGCCAGTGCTCCCGTTTTTACTGTGAAGTGCTTTCTCTTACTGCATGGACACAAGTACACGGCCTTATCAGCACTGCCTTCACGGATTTGGTGCAGCATAATTCAAAATCCTTAGTCTGAGACATCTGTACGCTGTCCCAGTGGGACACCCAGAATCCAACAGTATTAAACTCTGGGCTAGTCATGATCAGGACCACCACTGTTTTGAAACTAATTTGTGCAACATCTGTCCAGAATAGTTTGAGATTGTGTTGAAATACTCTCAAGAGCCCCACAGCTGAGGCTTATGCAGGACTAAAATGTGCATACCCATGATGTAAGATGAAAGAGAAAGCGCTTCTTCTATGGAAGGGAGGTGTGTAATTGCAGAGACGTGAACTGGATCTGGTTTTAATCCCATTGGACAGATTGAACACTGTCAAGTGCAATTTCTAATCTCAGTCCTGCTCTGCTGCGTTGGAGTATGGCTGAAGGTGTTTTTCAAGTGTTTAGGAGCCTTTCCAAAGACAACAGTATCATCTGGATAACATCAGCCTCCAGGCTGGTTACTGCGAACGGGACGCTCTTTGAAAAGCCCTCAGTGCTGATGCAAGCCCATATGGCGCATGTTTAACCTGGGACGCGTCCATCTGTAATACATGCCATGAGGTTCCTGTGACTCTCGCTCCCTGGCTCGACCACACTCAGCCTGTAAGCGCGGCGCAGGAGTGCCGTCCCCTCTCCCAAGTCCCACAGGACTTCTCTGACCCACAGAAGCGGTCAGATGGGTCGCAGAGGGTTCCTGCTGTGCTGATTGTGCAGGTGAAGCCCGCAGCCCTCCAGGTGTCCCCAGCTCTGTCCGCAATGAACCCACCCAGCCTTTCCATGTCTGCGGCGCGGAGCTGGTCTCTGCCCCAGTACCCCCAGCAGAGGAGGAGTGTGATGGGTATGGACCAGCCCTGGCTCAGCACGGGAACGGGGTCCTCCAGGGATGCCCTTGGTGGAGCCTGGGCTTGAGCAGTGGATTCAGGGGGTGCTCAGTGTCAGCTCAGAGCCCAGGGAAGTGCTCTCTGACCGCTTCACCTTTTCAGTCTCCAGTTTCAGGCACGTGAAAGAGGTGGGGAGAGGTAGGGACTCTCCCTCCACCTTCATCCCCACGACACCCCAGTACCAGCCTGGGGTGGATCTCCTCCATCCCCAAGCAGCTCCTCCTGCACAGGCAGCGCTGTTCCTGCCTGGGCCAGTCCTGATGGACACACAGCTGGGAATCTCTTGCCCTGGGATGGAGTCAGCAGCCACCTCTTCATCCTCCAAAAAACAGTGAATGACACCCCTGTGGGGGATGCCATGCCTCCCGCTGGCCAAAGCAAAGGCACAGGGGGGGTCAGCATCCCCCAGCTGCAGGGCCAAGGGCTTGATCTGGCTGCAAGTCAGAGTCACACAGCTGATTCTCGCGGGGAAGAGTATCCGCTTCTCTCTAAACAACTCTGAAGGGCCTTTTTCCTCTGTCCTGCTGACACTTCGAAAGTCCTCGCGCTTGGCACAGCTGCGCAGCGGTGCGTTCCTGGGTTTCAGTTTTCCTTTTGCTGCTTCTGTAGCTCTTCCAGAGGTGAAGAGGTTTGGAAAAGCTGCGGGTGGAAATGGAAAAGTGCAATGAATACAGATCCTAGACACTCTTGATTTTTATGGCCGTGGGCAGTGGAGGGGAAGAAAAGAAAAATGGGTGTATGTTCCTGGCTGGAAACTTCCAAGCTGCAACTAACAAGGAGGTGTTTGAGGAGATCAGGAAAACCACCATAGTGGTTTGCAAAGCTGTTTTCTGACTCGCTTTAGCACACAGCCTGTCACTTCAGACAGCTCAGACTCTGGGTCTCGCCAAGAGGAGAGGGGATCAGCTATACAGCGCCTGGCATTGACTGCGGAGGAGCAGAGTTTTGCTTTCCAACCAAGAACGAGGATTCGAAGCGCGGCATGCCGAGGGAGGTATAGCGAGGGGCTAAGATCAAGCGTTCAGACTTCCCGGTGCTGTGTAGGGCTGGGTATTGGCACAACCGCATCAGCTTGCTGGGACACCAGCAACGCTTGGCGCCAGTGCAACAAGCCTCCAGCCAGGATTAACCTTGTGTCATCAGAATGTCAACCTGCATTTAGGTACCTGAAATAAATCACGACCCTGCAGGGCAGCTGAGCGAGAGACAGCTCTTTGCAGCTTTTCTTCCTGTTTACATTTGTTCTGGTGTCTCTCCCCTGCGAGTGTCCGATCCACATTTGCAGAGGGAGGACAAGCCAGGGAGGAGCACACATGGGCAGCAAATGCTGCAGCTGCGCAACGGATGCTCAAGCTCCTGCGGAAAGAGATTTCCAGACGCAGGTACCAGCACTGCTGTCCCCATGGAAAGGTAGAAAGAGGGTGCTCTGGAGCCTTTGGCCTCTCTGCTCTGCCCAGGCTGGGTGCACAAAGCTGGGCTGGGATGTCCAGCACCCCTACCTGAATCCTATCAGCCTCAGGAAGGGAGGTTTCCCTTGGGGCCTCCTGGGAAGGCACCATTGCTGATGGCTAGCTGGGAAGCACAGCTTCTCCCCCCCTAGACCTGCTCCCGCACCCGGGCAGGGGGACGACTGTCAGCGTTGCAGTGCTGGCAGCCACCACCCGTTGCCTCTGAGCAGCACCCAGAGCTCCCTGCACCCATCCCTGTGCCACGGCACCATCGCTGGGAGGGAAATGCTTGGCCACCACCATTGCACCTGGGCTTCCTCCAGCTCCTTCTCCCCACAGAGCAGATCTGGCTGTATCCAAATCCAGCCGCTCCCGTGGGCTTGCAGCAGCGGCGGCTGGTGGAGGAGCTGGGTGCGAGGACGTGGCCACTGCCATGGAGAACGGCAGAGGCAGCGCTGTTCGCGCACTGGCAGCTCAGCGGCCTCTGTTCAGTTCCTTGAGTCTGGCCTGAAACAAACAGGTTCTGCTTCTGGTGAAACCAGAGTGTGACAGCATCTCTTTAGGGGTCTGAACTCTTCTCAGCTCCTTCCCTTATTTTAATACCTTAATAGAAATTATTTCGATTTTTTGAGCAAAAACCTTATATTGCCTTGGTGAAGTTAAGACATTCTGGCTCTTTGCTAGCAAACAAATTTTTTTGGAAACACAAATCTTTGCTTTTCTCTCTAAGGTCGCACAGGCTCTGCCTGACACAGCCCCTGTCCCCGGGGACACGATGCCCACCAGCATTGTGCTGCCGCTGCCTTGACCAGGCTCGGGATAACCCGGAGCCGTCTCATACAGGTAGCAGGGGCAGAAATGAAATGCAGAGCGGTTGTATCTTCCCCAGTGACCACCACGGTCTCTCTGTGGAGGTACCTTGGTGCTGCTCCCACAGCCCAGCTGGGTCTGGGTGAGCTGACTCCCTGCCATCGTCCCCAGGGCTGGTGTCTTTGCTTGTTTTCCAGAATATGGTGCTGAGAGCTGAAAATTTATCTTTTCCCTTCCAGCATGGGACCTCTGTTTGCTGTATTTGTGTCTTCAGCTCACAGAGTAGCCTGCTCCCGTTGGGCGATGTTGCATCTGCACATCCATCCCACCGACTGTCCGGGATCGTCCTGCGGTGGTGGGGCCGGGTTGTCCGTGAGCAAAGGTGACACCGGGTGGCTGCCGAGCGTCCCTGGGGACAGGTCAGCTCTGCTGGGAACCGCTTGGCCAGGTGGGACACCCTGGGAGGTCCCAGTCTGGTGCCCCGCTGCCCCGGCCACGTCCCCGCTCGTGTGCCTGTGGGACACAAGTCTCTCAGGGCTCCCCAGGAGGTGCGGGCTCTGCAAACAGGAGCGCAGACAGAGCCGGGGGCTGAGCAAAAGGATGGCAAAACACGAGAGAAAACATCCCCTGCTGCGGCTGTTTCTCCTAATGAAGAGCAGGGCTTTGCCCAAGCCTGAGGGCATGGAGAAAGGGCTGAGCAAACCTTGGCTGGGGAAGCACTCTCTGTGCTGCAGAGCTGGTCCCTGTGCGGGAAGGCTCAGGCGGGGGTTCAAGCTGACAACTTTGATGAGCCCTGGGGGCAAGGACCTGCTGGCTGTTGCTCCTCTGAGCCACTTTCCCTAGAAAGCAGAGTGCGATCCAGATGGGCACCATCGGAGGAGAGCTGCCAAGGTCTCTGGCCGGGGGGAGAGTGAGGGACGTGCCGCTAGTCCAGGGAGGTCTGATGGGTCTCGCAATCGTTCGAGCTCTGCACCGCTGCCCCCCGGCCAACACTCGGGCTCTTCGGAAAGTATTTCTGAATGATTCCCAGCCATCGTTCCCATTTTGTTCTGTTTAAATTTTTCCTCCAAGACAATCTCGCTCGTAATTGTTCTCAGATTTAGGAAACTGGCTCTTCCTGAGACCCAGAAAACATCGTTGCTGTTTGGGACAGTATCCTTCTTGCTCACAGTGAGCTCCCTCGAACCACATTTCTGCCTCGGGCTTCTGCAGCGTCTCAGGACGGACAGTGACCTCCTTTTTGCTGTCAGTGTGAGGTCCACGCTACCACCACCCCGTGCTGGGCAGAAACGTTTTGGCTTCAGCAATCAGCTCTGGCTTTTGGAGAGCCACAGGCGTTTCATGGTGGTGGGGAGACCCTCCGGTGCGCTTCTGAGCATCTGTGGCACGAGGGTGCTCCTGCGGGTGCTTTGGGGCTGTCTGCCCCTCTCCCCAGGGACAAAAATACTTCTGCCATGTAGCTTCCCCGGCAGGAGGGTGATGCAGCAGTGTGCGATACCCTGAGCCTTCAGCAGCCCGAAACTGAGCTTCCCAGTCTCTGATTACAACAGCAGCAGCTTTCCTTTGAAAACACATCCTGCCAGTAACTGGCTAGAGCTAATAAGGCTGATAAATGCACTGCCTAAGCCCTGACGGGTATTTTACCACTGCCTTTGGTCTCCTCTTCACCACACTAAACCAGCCCAAAGTCCCTGCTCTTCCCTTGGTGGCTCCCAGGCTCCAGGATGGGGACCGCTGCGAGGGGAGGTTTGACCAGAGGCATCAGTCTCCTTCCAGCCAACACCTGCCAGTGGATACTGGGAATCAGTCCCCCGCTGTTGGGAGCCCACTGTCTGCATTAGTGACTGGGAGCTAGACCTCCTTCATCAGTCCGTCTCCGAGGCAAGACATGGAGATGCCCGTTCTCCTTTTGAGCCTCCGGGACATCCCGTTCCAGGAGGCCGCTCACGCTCCCCTGCAGCGCCGCAGCGACGTGCTTGCTACAGCTGCCTGGGGTTGCTGCCAGGATTTGTCCATCTGCCCTTCATTTGGCAAAGTGCATGAGAAAGAGCTGCATGGAAATAGAGCGGAAAGGTGGGGAAATGGGCACAGAGGTTGGACGGGGAGGAACCAAACGAGGGAGGGCAGCAAGCTGAAAGATGAGCTGTGGCTTGAAGGCAGATGCTGGAGCTGGTTCTGAAACTATGGCCTTGCTAATGAAATTTGCTGGAGTGCCAAATGGGAAAGCATCGTGGACACAGAGAAGGAACAAAATAGACTTCTGGAAAGGCTGGGCTGGGAGAAAAGTTAGGACAAGGTCAGATGTCTGCACAGCACCCCCAAAGGTGTCCATGAAAGTCGAAACAGAAATGGAAGAGGAGTTTGGGAACACAGGAGCCGCCAACATGGCCTTGGAAAGGACGAACCCTGTTGGAAGAGTGCTCGCAGCAGGGACTGGTGGGCATTGCCAAGAGCTGCCCTGGTCCCGGCTCCGGTCACCCACAGGCGCGATGAAGGGCTCAGCATGGGAAGAGGTGGGACAGGCGGGTGGAAGGAGAGATGGTTTTATGAGAGGAGCTTGAAAGTTCTTGGCTTGTTTAGTCTAGGCAAATGAAGGCCGGGAGAGAGTTGGTCTATAAATACATCTGGGAGTAAACAGCAGGAGGGAGAAGAGCTATTTAGGCTAGAGGACAGTGCTGGCAGAGAAGCAGACAGCTATCAGCTGGCCGTGAACATGGTTACGCTGCGAGTGAGAGGAATGATCCCCTCCCTGCAAAAGGCGACCCTCTGACAGCCTCTCCTGGGGTCAAGCCGGGGCAAAACCCACAGCTCAGTGGAAATCTTCACTCCAACAGCCTTGTGGAAAATCACATTGCATGTTCATAGCTCAAACATTTCTGTGCCAGCAGGGCGGCGATGGAAGGGGAAACCCTTGGTGGGACCAGCCTGGGTGGGTACCTGGCAGGGTCACCTGGGAGCATCGCTGGGATGATACTCGAAGCCCCAGGTGCCATCACGGCCAAGATCCCACCACGCTCGTCGCTGGTGTGAGCCGTGAAGCTGACAGGCACGTCAATTTGCTGAGCAGCTGTGGGGCTGGGAAGCTTGTGGTTCACCGGAAACTTAAAAAAAACCCAAAACGCTGGTGCGGATCCAGTTTGGCCCCAGCCCAGATTAAAAAAACAAACAAACACGACATTTCTGGTGAACTAGAAACCCTGGCGCCTGGCCAGCGCTGCAAATAGCCCGACTGGTTTCAAGATGGAGCTTGAAAAATTTATGAGGAGGATTACCCGAGCGGTTGCCTGTGGTAGCAGAGGATGGGAATGGGTCCCTCAGGAGTGCTTCCCGGGCCGGCGTTCGACCTGCGGCTGCAGCCCGGCGCACGAGGACACAGACACCCTGCTGCGGCTGAGCTGGGAGCAGTGACCTGGCCATCCTCCTACGGGTTCCCTCTCTGCCCCGTGCTGCCCAGCCCTGCCCTGCGGCTGCAGAGACCGCCTGGGGGAAATCATCCTTTGGAAAGCAGACTGTGAGACCCGATCGTGCTGCCTGGGAAGGTGATGCTGCCGGCAGACCTTGAGGCTAATGTAGCCAACGCTCAGGGCTGGTCCCTGCACAGCCACGCTAAGGTGATGCTCAAGGGCACCTTGCACATCACTCCCACTTTTCTTGGTCCCATTTTGTCCTCCAGCTCCCTTCTCCCATCACTGTTTTGCTGCACCCGGAGCCTCTGCTATCCCGGTTCCCTTCCCGATATGGTCTGGCATCAGTATCTCCCTTCACCTCTCCTTGACATGATGACTCAGGTGGCTCCTGCAGCATTTCACCACCCAATACGCCCTCACTGCGGCACTGCCTGCATGCTGGGGGTGCACGGTGCTATGCCATCACCCCCACCCTGTATCTCCCTCCAAGCCCCTTTCCCAGGTCTGATGTTCCCCCCTCCCACACACTCCTTTCCTCTCCTCCCACCACAGCCGTATTCTGGTGGGACATTGACCAAAGCTTCAGTGAGGGCAGCCCCCAGCAAGTCCCGCTGCCCCTTCACTTGGCTTCCTCACGGCTGGTCCCTGCCCACAGCGAGGTTCAGGGGTGAGGCTGTTGTGCTGAATTCATGGCTCCCAGCAGGATTTTGGCAGGGATGCCACAGTGCTGGGTACTGATTTGTCCCCAGGGGGGTCAGTACCAGCACCGCTGTCTTTCTCAGCCAGCATCAGTGATGCCATGCACACTGGCAGAGACA
>RSEF01000019.1:775143-799683 GCA_003993805.1 Himantopus leucocephalus | reverse complement strand
GTATAACGTGACATGCAAACCCAGCGCAAGCGATGTGCAGCACAACGTGCCCACCCGGCGGGAGCGCAGCCAGCTTGCGCCCGCGAGCCCCGAGGAAGGAGCTGCGCATCCCCGGCTGCTCCCGGTCGCACACTCTCACGTCGTGTCACCCAGGGGATTCCCACCCAGCTTTGCCACTCACAGCTTTCTCCGTGTGGCCCCGTCGCTTCACGTTTCTTACCCGTTTCCTCTTCCCTTCCATCTGATTTGGACGCTTTGTTCTGTTTTAACGGCTTGCCCCTTCCCCATCCCTCAAAGCCCAGGGGAAGCATGAACGAGCTCCGCTGACACTCTCGGCCGGGCAGTTGCGATGGCTGCAGAAAAGTGTTTTAAAAGAGATTTGAAGTATCGCTCACACTCGGGGGGCTCAGGGCCTCCTTCCAGCTGGTTGGGCTTAAAGCTCTGGGAAATGGGGCCTTTTTAAAGTGCCAAATACGCGGTGCTTTGGCGTTCCCAGAACATGTAAGATGTAAACCTGCTACCCGAGCACGGCACACTCCCGTCCCCATAACGTCATCGCTTTCAGACCCCTCGGAGACCCCTCTTTAGGATGGGCCCTGCCTGTCTTGGATCCACCGCTCTGCAGAGTTCCCAGGCACAACGACAGAAAGAAAGATTTTATCTCCCATGTGGAAATAAAGATAGATTTTATGTCCCACCAGTGCTCAAGCTGCCAGCGACCTGTGACCATGTCCTTCCTTCCCTGGGGGACCTTCAAAAGTCCCTGCCCCATGCCTGCATGATGTACTTCAGCTAATACCCAGCCCAGGCAGCGGAGAGCAGGGTGGGAAAGGATCACAGACGGCTTTTTGGGTCACCAGCCACTCCTGCCCCTTGCACCAGTGGGCTCTGCAAGTCCTGGCAGGGTGCAGGAGTCCTGACCCTCCATGCAGGGGGAGGACAGCCACCCTTGGGGGGCACCCAGGCACCCTGACACCCTGCCCCAGGCTGCTCAGGCGTCCTTGGCTTCACAGCCCAGCTTCAAGCCTGCTCTGGCTTTGTGCAGCACCGTGCACCACGAGGCTTTGGGTTGAGCAACCTGGTCTAGCGGGAGGTGTCCCTGCCCAGGCCAGGGGGGTTGGAACTCGATGATCTTCAAGGTCCCTTCCAACCCAAACCATTCTGTGATTCTGTGATTCTAATACCAGCAGGACTGGTGGGTGTCTTGCTCTGCAGCACCCATCGCCCAAGCACCCTCAGCACCCCCAGCTCCTCTGGGCTCCTGCACACCCAAGAGAACCCTGGACATCCCAGTCTCAGGGCTCATCCCAAGACTTCTCACACATGGGGATCTCCTCCTCCACAGCCTGGGTGCCCATGGGGCTGTATCGCTGGGCTGGGCTGGGTGACCCCCCTGCACCTCAGGGTGCTGGCCCATCTCCCCAGGCTCTGGGATGGTTGTGTCTGCTCAGACTGGTGCTCTGAGTCACTGCTGTGTTTTGTCTGTCCGAGGCAGCTCTGCTGGATTCAATTAGGGGCCGTGCTGCATCTCGCCTGCTTGGGAAAGCAACCGGGGCTTGGCCCACTTGGTGTCTGCCGCTTTGCCTCACTGCTTCCCTGCCAGGGTTTCTGCACCAGGGCTGGGCAAGGTGGCTTCAACCACCCTCGAAGCCATGGAGAACGCCGGCCAGGGCACTGCCAGGGGAAGCTCGCAGCGCTGGGGACAGGTGTGCTCTGTGAAATATGCCACCTCGGGTGGTGGCAAGGGCACAGCCCTGCCCCAGCAGCACCCGCTTCTCCTACAAAAGCTTCACCCTTGTGCCTGGGTCAGCGTCCCACGCTGCGCACAGCGGCTGGCTTGTCCTGCTGCCCCAGATGTCCTCGGGCTGCGCAGTGGGTACGGGAAAGGCAGCAGTGCCCGGTGCTCATCTTTGTGCGTGCTGGAGGACCACCAGTGTGGTCCTTTGTGCGTGCCACCCCCTGCCATGGCTCTCCTTTGGGACAGGGCAGGTCCTGTCCCCGCACACCCCGCGGTCAAGCATGGGTGCCGCAGGGTGCAGCACCCGAACCCGCCGGTGCCTGAGCTGTGCCTGCAACACCTCTCCGCTCGGGGAAGTCATCTGGCTGCTCGATGCCAACCCCTCTTTGTTATGTGCTAAGATGCAAAATATTTTAATCCACGATTCTCTTTCGTGTTTCTTTTCTTTCCCATGCTAGATTCCTAGAAGACAGGGAATTTATGGTGTGAGTCCGCTCCAGCCGCAGAGAAAGCCCAGCCAAGGTCAACACCACGAGACAGGCAGCTCCTGCCAAGGGGGGAAAGAGCGATCGCTTAGTGCTTGGCGGAGGAGGAAATCAAACCAAAACCCTTCCAAAAAAATCTAGATATAAAACACCCCCCGCCCCAAAACCCTTTGGTGGAAAAAGACCAAAAGCCGTAAGGACCGTGCCTGCGCAGTTCCCCTCGCCCGGCCCCAGCCTGGCCCCGCTTCGCCTCCGCCCCAGCCCTCTCCCCTGGCACTGCGGCAGGGAGGCCAGCGAGCGGGGATGCAGCCGGTGGCACAGGGACGTCCCTGCCACCGTGACCAGCTCCATCACCCGCCCAGAGATCAGACAGCTAGGACAGCTTTTAACACCCAGTCTCCAGGCTACCTTTTAGGGGCCGTTCCGGCATGGCTATTGGGTTCAGCATCGCTCCACAGCATCCTTCCCTGCATCCCACCACGGTGCCTCTGCCTGGCATCACCGGACACCATGCTGAGACCTGCCGTGTGCCCGGGGGCCAGAGATTTCAGCTTCTAGTGGCACGCACGTTCCCAGCCCCGTCTTGGCAGCCGTGGGGAATTCAAGCCATTTCGTTGCGTTAGATGACGTGTTTTGGGGTGTTCTCCAGCAAATGCCCTCTGTGCCCTTCCTGGGGTGTGTGTGCCTCTGTGAGTACCCACGCCAGGCTCTGCCGCACGGACTTGTGCGCGTGTCAGTGAGGCTGTGTGTCGGGACAGATGCCAGTGCACTGCCCACGCTGCCCACGCTGCTTGTGCTGCCCGCGCTGCCCGCGCTGCCCGTGCTGCCCGTGGCGTGGCGAGAAAGAGACGGGAGAGAGCATCTGGTCCGTGGGGTGAGCGGCTCTGGGGATCGGGATGGGGCTCGCAGAGCCTTGGCAAGGGCAGACGTGCTGGTCCTTTCAAAGACATAAAACAGCTACAGAGGGGAAGGGAACAGTCTGTTCTCCCCATTCGTGGCAGACAGGATATCAAATGGGCTTAAGTTATAGCGGGGGAAAGTCAGGTTAAACACTGGGAAAAGCTATCTGAGCAAAGCGGCTGGTGCAGCTCTGCTGGTGTGGAAGTGACCGGCCACGGGGCTGGGGCAGGGTGGGATGACAGAACACCCAGGAGCCCTCCCGGACCCACTGCCACCCCTCTCAGATCCTGTGGGCATCTCTGGGCACCGGCGTGGGCACCGGGTCCCGTCCCCCTCCCAACCTGGGCCAGGCTGCCTGTTACCTCTCCATCCCACATTTTTCTTCTGTGACGCCTTCCCTCACCCCAGGAGCTGGGAAGGGGTCCCTGTCCTGGCCAGGGAGCTACTGGAGATGGCAGGAGGATCCCATTGCCTATGGGAAGTGATGGGGGGGTGGGATGAGAGGAGGCTGGGGACGCGGAGAGGACCCACAGCCAGACGAGCGGTGGCTGATCCAAAGCTGCAAGGGTCGCTGCGCTGGCATCGCACTGCTCCCAACTCCCCTGCCTGCCTGCCTTTGCTGATGCCAAGGCCTGGACCTCCATCCCAGTCCCAGGGATGACCTACACAGTGGCCTGAGGCCACTCTCCAGCTCATGGGAGTTGTTGGGAAGGCGAAGCTTCACCGAGGTCAGGCTGGCCCCCACATGCTGTGACAGCTGCGGCGTTCTGTGCCTCCCACATCTGCTCACTCAGGGCCCTCGTCACCACCAGGAGGGACTCGGTCAGGCAGTGCCCACAGCTTGCTGCCCCGCTGTCTGCCCTCAGCCCTCGGAGGAGATGCCGGTCCAGGACAGAGGGGCTGAAGACCCCTCTTGGGCAGTGTGTTCTGCTCTCCTTCCTCATCAAGACTGCCCATGTGCTGTTCTTTGGGGATAAGCCTGGGGTGACCCACTGGGCAGGATTTCCACAACCTGCCCTGAGACACCAACTCCATCGTTTCATAGGATTTGTTTTCTGGAATCCAGAAGACACTGTCCTTTCTCCAATTCTGCTGGGTCATCACAGTAGCCTACCCGAACCAAGTCCCAGGAGCACAGGTGGGAAGAGCCCTGGTTGCCCAGACCAACTGGGCCAAAAAAGTGTGCTGGAAGTGTCCTCTGGCCATGGGTCTGCTGAGGGGCACAAGGGATGCTGCAGGAACACCTGCGCACATCTAAGCAGATGAAGCTGCAGCAGATGAGCAAAGCCATGGTCTGGGCTAGTGCCAGTGGTGCTGGTCTTCTGTGGGTTTTGTGGGGAAGAGGAGGCTCATTATCTCATCTACAGTGGTGGAGTTGACTGCTCAAAGCCCTTCAGTTTGGCATGGGCATCCACCCTCAGCCCCAGCAGAAAGCTGACCAGCCGTGATGTATTTCTTCCACCACGGGCAGCCTCACAGCCTCACAGCTGGACACCAAACCCAGCCCAGTGCAAGATGTCTGTTGTGAGAGGGGTCCCATGGCACGGGGGAACCCACTACCGCCGGTGCAGCACACCAAGACCAACAGTGCTGGGCAAAAATCTGCTGCCTTCTCCAGCTGGCTCTGCCACTTGTATGTGTGCCCTGTACGCAGCAGCTCTCGGGACAACCTGTGCCCATGGGCTGGTGCCAGCTTGTCCTCTGCACCTTATCCAGGGGAAACGACGTTTCCTGCGGGTGTCCTGCCCATCAGCTGCCGGCCGCTGCGGTGACTCATGCGGCTGGTTTCCTCTCCCAGCCCCTTGCACCTCCTGGCCTCTCCCGCCCACTCCCACCCTTCCTTGGCAGGGAAGGGTGTGAAATACCCAGCTTATCGCGGCCCTGCTCCCCGGCGATTGCTGTGCTTCTCATGTGCAGGCACCTCCCTGCTCCGCAGCGCCCAGATCACAGAGCCGGGGGGCACCGGAGCAGGCGATGGGTCTCCAGCCTGGGCACAGCCGCCCCTCGAGCAGTACCCGAGCGCCCTGCGCACCCTGAACACGGGCACCTGCCTGCGGGGGATGGCCTCTTGGGAAGTCCTCGAACCTGGAGACTCCCTTGGCCATCTCCTTAGAGAAAGCCCCCTGGCACAGCCCCACACCTGGAGGTGCCCCATGCCTCTGGGGTGGGGATGGAGACTGACCCCCCCGCAGCTGACAGCTCGGGCACAAAAGGGCAGGTCTGGTGGCAACCACACACCACCCATCTGGACAAGCGCGCTCACTTGTTCCAGGAACTTCTTTCGGTGTCTCGTGGTGACTGCTCATCCCATGCCCAGAAACTGCCGCAGGGAGCCGAGGAGGGGAAGGCAGAATTTTCCAGCAGCAACATTCATGCGGTCTCGACACAATTCATTAAGGGAAGAAAGAAGGGTTTTTTGGTTAAAAGTTTGGTGTCTAAGACATCGGCTTCCGTTCCTGCCTCCACCACGCTTCAGTCACACGAAACCCTCGGGGCTGCTCTGGAGCAAATGCCATGGAGAAAACTGCTCCCCACCACCTTGGTCTGCAACGGGGATGGTGAGTCCAATGCCATCCAAGCCGCTCGGCCATTTGGGGTGACAGAGTCCCCCTACCTTTGTCCTGGACCGGGGAAGGGACTGTTGCCTGTGTTTACTCCGTTTGACTTCTGAAGCTGACTGATGTCTCCCTGTTTGAGGCCCCCTCAGCTCGGCTCCATTTAAGGGGCTTAGGAAGAATTGAACATTGCTGGAATTCTTCTCTTGCTAACTTTAAACATTCATTACTTTAAATGCTAATCCCCCAGGATTATCCCATTGGAGAAAGCAATGTAAAGCAACGGGGGAGAGAACAGCGCGTCTTCTCACCCCTTGCACACCAGTCGACGGCTCTTTTGGGGAGAGAAGTGTGAAAATGCCAATAAGAACTTCTCCAAACCTGGCTTGGTTTTTACACCTCGGTGTGGACTCCCAAACAAGCCAAGTCTGAAGTCTCTTGCTCCAGCTGGTTTTGAGTCGTACATGTCCAAAGTGTCTCCGTGGAGCGCAAGGGGGAAATGTGTATTTTTCCATGTGTGTGACTCAGAAATGACTGAACCCAGTCGGTTCCAATTTCTTGAAAAATCTGCTTTTGGCTTGAGCCCAAGAGTGGAAACTTTCAACCAAAAAAGAGTTGATTTGAGCTCTAAATAACATAAAAAAAGGCTTAGAAGGGAAACTGGATTTCAACCATTATTATGGCAATCACTTCTCATGGCCCTCTGACAGCAACAGCAGAGCAAGTAGTGAAAGTAATTCCCAAGGAAAATTCACTTGGATTCCACGGGCAGATCGGGATTCGGCTGCAGACGCTTCGTACCGGCTGTTCACGAGCAGGAGAGGGATCAGCCCTTGGAACGGCGAAGGAACAGGAGTGCTCAGCTCCAAAACGCATGGAGGATGGAGGTCAGCCCCAGGCCTTGGCACCGGCCGAGAGCAGGGCAAGTGCTTTCGGACAAAGACACAACCCTGCCCGGGGGGACATTTCTCTCTCCCCCTCTGGGTTGTGCCTTCGCTGCAATACGCCCTGTTCATTCGGGGAAGATTTATTCCCTGAGAAGTGCCTGAATAATTTCAAGCCGCAATTAATTAAAGACTGCTGCAATCTGCTTGCAAACAGGAAGCGAGGCAGAGAAAAAGACACAATCTCTAGAAAACCGTCGTGTTGTGAATTAGCTCTAATCAGGCTAACAATGATGGATGCACTCCCCCAGTGGCTTTCATCTGAAAGCTTATTACGCTGATCATTGCGAAGGCCCTGCGCTGGATTAGGATGAGATGGACCAGCTGATAGACTGGGTTTCTCCTGCATTTCGAGGATGCTGGATCTCGGCACGGAGATGCCGTCCAACTTGGCCGTAGTCACACCAGTAAATCAATGGCCGGGCTATAACCGGCAATGTGGCTCCCTGGCTCTGAAGGGAGGCCGGCAGATTTTCCTGAAAAGAGCAGACTGTTTATATTTGGGGAAAAAAGCTCCATTAATTGGAATGAAAGCCGAGACCGTGCGTTGCTCACCAAAGTACGCAGGACATCGTAGTATGGCACAGAGCTGCAGGCTGGGAGGGATCTCTGGTGCCTTCTGTCCAACCTCCTCCTCAGAGCAGGGATAGCTCCCAGGAGAGACCAGGTGGCTCCAGGCTTTGTCCAAGCCAGTTGTGAACATCTCCAAGGAGGATTTTCACCCTCACTGTGAAAATCTTTTTCTTCACATCACGCTGGATTTTCCCTTGCAGCAACTTGTGCTGGTTGCCCCGGGATCCTTCACTGTACACCTCTGAGAAGAGTCTGGCTCTGCCTTCATAACTCATTAGGCAGTTGGAGACAGCAATTAGAGAGTCCCTTAGCTGAAGAAACCTGCCTCCCCTCATGCATCGCGTGCTCCAGTGCCTTACGATCTTGGTGAGCACTGGACTCACTCCAGCATGTCACTTTTTTATAGTCATCCCAACCCAAATACAACGCTAAGTCCTACCAAGAGCTAATCTGGGCATGGCACAAATCAGTGAAGGTACGAATTGCTGAGACTCTGCCCCACTGGTGTCACCACCTCATGGCCACAAGTTTCTGCTCACAACAAGCATGGTCACAGCTCAAGGGGATGAGACTCTGGGCAGGTGCTGGGGTTAAGGAGAGGAAAATGCTGGGCTCATCAAGCAATATGAATGAGGCCAAAACCATGGAGAGATGTGTGTGCTGTGGCAGGAGCCCATGTAGCTCATCACAGGATGTCTGGTGTGGGACATGGCTGTGGTGAAGGGAGATGTGAGGGGGGACACAGGGGATGAGTGAAGGGCACGGGATGACCCCCATGATGGGGAGTGACATGCAGAAACATAACTATACGTTGGCGTGAATATGCCAGAAGTCTGCTGAGATGAAAGGGCTTTGAGGGTCGATGTGGTTGAGGTTTGACTGGCTTTGGCTGCAGGTTCTGCTTTGGGAGAAGAAGAAATTTCTCCAGGACTGTGTAGAGAAACAGGCACGTCCAGAGCACTGTGGCTGCCTCCAGATTGGGATCTGCACCTCATAAACAGGAGGCTCTGGACTGAAGCATTGCATGATCATGGTTGTGCTCAAGTATTTCTGGGTCAACTCAGAGGCTTCCTATGCTGAAGTCACTGCAGCCACTGTGGAGGAAAAGTGATGGGTGGGATGGGGTCCTTGTCTCTGTCCCTGGGGATCTGGGGCAGAGAGGCCCTGTGGAGGGATGTGGTGGCTGAGCCATGCTTGTCCTAACACAGGCCTGTGGAGCAGGGGCCCAGCATGGTCTGGGGGGCTGTTCACGTCGGTTGTGCTCAAGTCCTTTTTTAGGCACCGGAGCAAGCAGTCTGGATATGTCCCTTAAGCATGACGGCTCATAAATCTTACTGTCACAGTGGGAGCCTTTCACTTCCAGATATAGATTGGAGAGCAAATGCTACCGACTATTCTGGGATGTGGCAGCTGATAGACGGCTCCAGAGTTTACTGTTTTAGACTTGGTCTTTGCTGTTGGGGAGACACGATAGAAAAGAAGTTGGTCGTAGAACATGCATGTTGACCGCATAGGTTTCACCTAAAACAAACTGAAGAATAACGTCTTCCAGATTAGCAGTTCAGGTGGAGTATTTCTCTTTCGCGTATTGGGAGAAGTTTAGAGACCCAGCCACTGAATACAACTGAACTGAAGAGCTCAGAAGCCAAATGTGCCAGAGGATGACAGGGTTTTCAAGGCAAAGGTAATAAACTATTTGGTACACCTTGCAATAGTGGCTCGCCCACCAAAAGTCACAGTGAGAGTGAACCGAGCTTAAAGAGACCAGGCAGATCTGCAGGGAAAAGTGGGTTTGAGGATCTGGAAGTGTCAGGCGTAAATGGCAGTTGCCAAAAGTCAAGCTGAGCTGGACCTTGCGACGGCAATTCAAACAAATAGTGAAAGACTCTCTAGCTAAGTCAATAAAGAGAGGAGGTCAGTATATGGGGAGAAGAGTGGAGATTAAACGTCATCTCAGGTTGGCCCCCATCCTAAATGCATTGCATTTCTTGTGAGGTCAATGATGCACCCATCATAAGGGTGGCTCATGGCGATGTCCCCAGGAAACCAAACCCAGTGGTGGTCTCAGCCCAGGGGAACCCACCTACCCCCATCCCACAAGAAGAATTGGCTACAGCTCAACGCAGCTCCCGTGGGAACAGGTCAGTGTGGGCTGGGGAGGCCCAGCAAGGGCAGGGGCTCATCAGCCACCCCCAGCCCTGAGACAGCTCTCCCTGGAGCCCTGGGAGCCCCCCGTCCCTGTCGCTGTGAGGAGGCTTTCTCTGGGCAGCAGCTTCTGGAGGTGTGGTGACATTGCATGGGGCAAAGGACAAAATCCTGCACTGTGGAACTAGCAGGAAGGATTTTGAATATACGTTATTTTCTCAGTTGTAAAAGGCAATTAAGGGGAAAGGCTGCGGCAGGGGAGCAGCATAATGGGATGTTGGCTAATTGCACATGACTATGAGACAGCAGCAGGTACAGGAAGAGTCAGGACAGAGGGAAACAGCTATGAGTTGTACCAGGGCTTTGTGTGAGCTCTTCGGGAACATGGGATGTCTGATTAAGACAACAGTTCTGTGCTCCAGCGGACACAGATGGGGCTACTGGGAAAGAGGCTGCTCCCCTCCAAGACTCAGGGGACTGGAGGAGCATGGCTTCTTGCAGAGGCTGGGGGGGGGATCAGACTCTGCGTGGCAGCAGATGGGTGGGCTCTGCAGCTGCTGGAAGGGGCACAGAAGGGTTCAAGCTGGTGAAGGACACTTCTCTGCTGCCTTGAGGCTAGGAGAAGGTAAGGGCTGGAATAGACCTTCCAGGAGAGCGGTGGGAATAGGGAGGACCGTAAGACGGAGCATGCTTGGTTTATGAGATACTGATGCTGCTGGGAGGCAGCAAGGTCTGGCTCATGAGATCGTGGTCTTTATAGTGTGGATACTAAATCCAGAGATACAATAGATTTTAGTAGAGGGGATTTTCCCCATGGGGCTCATGCAGGACATGGAAACACTGACCTGGAGGAGCTATTCTGAAGGAGCCAGCCGGTAATGAATTTTAACTGTTAAGGCCATAAACAGGGATACTTGTACATCCTTGGGAAATTCACGCACTGGCAGGAGTGAGTGTTTTGTAGATGTTGGGAGGAAGAAAACTCTTTTCAGTGTGCAGCAGGAGACTGAATCCTTGCTCTAGTTGTAAAGGAGAAGGACCAAGAGGCGCAATCTGCCCCCTCTCCCCTTGGCCCAGGCTCAGCTTAGCTCTGCCACCTGCTCTCAGCTCTGTCCCTTCCAGCACCCCAGCAGTGCTTTGCAGTTTAGCAAGCCCCTCACTGCTGTCCCACCACAGCTCTGCTGTGGGACTTGGCCCTACAGCCTCCACCCCTTCATGAAGCGGAGCTTGCACCAGGGTCCAGGCTTGGTCCCATGTGGCCCCCGTGCACATGCACATCGCCTCCAAGGAATGTGCTTTCTGGGTGGAAACTGTGTCATCGGAGAAATATTTCATATTTTCGTTTGTTCGCATTCCCCAAATGAAAAATGAATCGTGAAGTCTCATAAATAAGGGGCCGAGTTTCTCATTTACATATTTCTTGTGGTTGTTGGAGCAGGGGTGGCCGCGGCCCTGCCAACCATGTCCTAAGCCTTCCCCTCGTGCACCTTCGCTCCCGCTGGCAGCTGCCTGCGCTCCCTGGAACATGCTGCCCCGAGACCCGCGCGCTCGGATGGGCTCTACGTCTCTTAGGTCACCCTGCCTCTTGCCAAGCGTTTCGTGCAGCCACGGGCTGCTGGCACGAGTGTGGTGGGGAAAGCATGGGTAGATGGGAGCCTCAGAGAAATCCCAGCCCCGGGAAGGTTTTTGGGATTCAAAGAGGGGTTTGCACAGACTGGGAAGGTGTGCCAAAGTGGGGAAGCCCCACGGTGTTGTCCCAGCTTGGCGCTGGTGACAGGACACCGGGGTGAGGACAGGAGGTGGCTGGGGAAGGGGTGACTGGAGAAGTACATGAGAGATGGAGCAAGTGGAAGAGAAGAGGGCGGGGAACCGTAGGGGAGGAGGAGGTGAGTGAAGGGGAGAGGGAAGGAGGGATGGGCAGGCACAGCCCAAAGCAGCAGGCAGACGAGCACAGGCTGATGTGGCTGGAAACATGTGGTTGTCCCGTGGCTCCCTCCTTGGGCACAGACAACCACTCTGCCCTTGCTGACCATGGCCCAGCTCATCACCTCTCCATCTTCCCTCACCTTGACCCTCTCTCCCTGCTCCGTGGCCAGGGCCACTCTGCAATTTGCCTTGTCTGTCCTGCTCAAGTCCCCTGTGGGGACTCCGCACCCTTGGGGTCGAATGCGGCAACGCCCCTGAGTGCCTCCTCTGAGGTCCAGCACTTGACACGGGCGGGTTGGAGGGAGGAGAAGGGTCTCTGGGCATCCCCTGTGGATCCTCCAAAAGTGTTTGTAGCAAGGTGTGTCATGGCTTCTACCTGGGGCATATGTTTTCCTCTTACTTCCTCCCAAGAGGTTTGCGGGTCTCCAAGGGCGGGTGCAGGGCAGCAGGGAGCCCTTCTAGGTGCACAGAGAGGCCATCCAAGGGCATGCACAGGGCTGGGAGCCCTCCTGGGCTGGGAGATGCAGCTCCCCTTTGGGATGCTGCTGATGGCAAGCTGTGCACACCAGCGACCTGACCTTGTCCTGGTGCACACCTGGGTTTGGGTACAGGGCTTGGCAGGTGGAGATGCAGCACAGACACCAGCCGTGGCCACAGCTGTCCTCCAGACTTCCTTCTCCCCAGGCCATCCTTGGGGTTTCAGGTGGGCCACCTTCTCCTGGCACTGCAAAGGGAGGCCAGTTCATGTCACCCAAGGGTTAATGGCTATAAACTGTGCTGCTAAAGCCATCTTCTGGTTTCAATTTAACTTTGCATTTGCGTGTGGATTAGACTCAAGGATGTTCATAGTCACTTAATAATCTCCCCACTTAGGCACTGCAGAGATGAGTGCTCGGCTGCCAGAGCCAGAGGAGTAAGGGGAACATTTAACACTTGTGTCCCTGAAAGGTCACCCCAATTTCCTAGGCTTCAGCAAGCAAGGAGAGCCAGAGACCTGGCCGTGAAGCTGTAATGATGTTCAAGGGGCAGACATGAGCTTGGCAGAGCCCCCTGTGCAAGGACTTGGGAGAGATGCACCTCTGAGCTCTCCACCTTGCTCTTCCAAGGGTGCATCAAGAGCAAAGGGACATGGGGCAGCCACAGTCTCCCTCTCCTCCATCCAGCAGATCATGATAGGGTGCCCCAAGCCCTGGTGGTGCTGTGTCCAAGACAGAGATTATCCACCCAAATCCACTGAGAAAGGATCAAGCTGAACCTGCTAAGCCCAGGGAAGCTCAAAGCCAACGTTGCTTGTGCTGTCCGCCTAGCCCAGGCACACAGACCCTGGGACCTTGTCTTGGCGTTCGCCTGCCCCTCTCTTGTCAGGCTTCAGAATCGTGCAGAAAAAAGATGTTTTTGGAGTGGGAGCAAGTGTGTCCTGCAAAGTTGTCTAAACATAGCACAAGGAAACAGGAACGCGGGGCAAGGCTCTGAGCACAGCAAAAATAACATGGGGCTCGCTGCTCACAGCTCTGCCTCCTCGCCTTCTCTGCAGCCAGGTCCCAGGGATGCTGGGCAGGCAGAGCAAGCCAGCACTGTCCCGGAGCCAAGGAGCATGCCGGGTGCCCGACTGGGCAGGGACGCAGTGTACAGCTCTCTCCAAGCCTCCTCCCCTGTGCTGGGGACACTGCTGACCCTGGAGATTCAGAAATCCTTGTCAAAAGGGGTCGTAACGGCACCAGGAGCGTGCTGCGTCTCTGCTGGGCTCCTCATCTCTGTGCACATCTTCCCAGCAGGACTGGTGCTGTCACTGACCCTGTCCCTGGAGAAGGGCAAGGTGGTAAGGCCCTCCCTGCCCAGAGTCCTCCCCAGCAGACCAGTACTGAGGACGTTCTTCCAGACACCGATCGTAGTCCTGGTGCTACAGCAAAGGGAAGTCACGGTGCCACGGGCTTGCAGGCAAGAAAGCCACTGTGAGCCCCCCACAGGACCAGGAGGATTAGCGCCGCCAGAGGATGTTGTCCTGGCCTTTCTGAAGTGTCCCAGGCTACAGCTTCTCTCCACTATCCATCTTGGCAATGGGACCTGGACGTGGTCCAAGTCACGGACATGGTCCAATGGACACTGTCCATGCGCAGCTTGCTCTAGGTGACCCTCCTTGAGCAGAAGGTTGCACAAGATGACCTACAGAGCTCCCTGCCAACCCAAACCAGTCTGTGATTCAGTGACTCACCCTCTCTTCAGCCCCTGAACATGCTCTTCTCAGCGCTATCTCCATCCTCCAAGCCCAGGTTCCTGGTGCCTGGACCAGCAGGTGGTTCCTATATCCCTGTCCTTCAGTGCGCTCAGAGGACACAGGAGATACATGGCCTGTGGTGGACCTTTGCCAGGGTGGCCCTGTCATTCAGCCTGGTGTGGCTGGGCTGGCACACACGTTGGGGAGCAGCAGACGCACCACTGGGAGGATTTTTCCCAGTTCAGATCCCTGTGCAGGTGGCTGCCAGGTCCCTTTCCCTGGTGACCTCCTTGGGCCACACGGTCTAACAATACCAGTGATTGTCCACAAGTCTGGGCTCCTTGGGGCAGCCACATTGGCTTGCAGGACACCACAGGGTCTTACTGCAGCTCTATAGCTCTCCTGCTCATCAGACATGCACAGCCCCCACGCTTCCTTGCTGAGGGCTGTGCTCCGTCTCATGTTCAAATTTTGGGTTGACGGCAGCCTGGATATGCCTTGTGCCAAAAGGGAACTGATCAGATTAGGTGGTCCTCACCAGAGCAGACAGGGTCCTCACCTCCCCGTCTGAGACTCTTTAAAGAAAGCGGAAAGGAGAAAAAGGGAGTTTTTAACATAAAACATCTGGCATGTTATTCTGCCTTGCACACAAGGATGGGAGAGAAATGTGTCCTCCAGGCAGAGGGGAGAAAAGAGGAGATTTCTGGACATACACCGGCACAAGAGCAGCTGGACCAGCCGTCTCCATGTGCTCACTGCTCCATGCTCCCGTGTCCCCCGGGATGCGCTCAAAGCCATTGCACGGGGACGTGCCCTGCACCCTGCGTGCCCCAGGGGAGAGCAGGCTGCAGGGTCCGTGGCCATCTAAAAGAGCCTCAAGCCCTCTGAAGACCAAAACCAGGGACGCACCTGCTGACCGCTGCCGCAAGCCAACGTCAGGCGAGGTCCCGAGTTTCGTTTGGGAGACGGAAACTCAGCACGCGGGGCGGGAGGGAGCCAGGAGAGTTAAGCAGGGACAGGCAGGCTGTAGGAGGGTGTTAGAGAACAAACCGTGCCTGGGAGAGAGCTGTAAAATACTTGGTAGTCTCTCAAGCAAGCTGGCAGGCAGGCGAGTTCAGATGGGCTCAAACATCGTTTCCACCTGGTCTGAGAGCGGTCCAGAAGAGCGAGGCAGCGCGCGGAGCCGAGCTGAGATCAGAGCCTCGCAGTGACCCAGACTAATGCTCCCTTTTATCACCCGGCTTTAAACACACGCTTTTATGATGTGCGAGAAAGGGGCATATGGTTCTCTAATTAACTCAAGAGTGCTGAGTTGTGAAGTGCTGCGAGGAAAAGCAGCTACAGCAGAGATGGCAGGGCGCATCGTCAGCACCGCCCGCTCCCTCTGCCAAGCAGCCCCCGCTCAGCTCGGGGTGGCGGGGGGGGGAAAGATGCCTTTGCCCAAGGGCACTGCCTGCACCGCGTCCGGAGGGGCTTGGCCAGCCGTGCCCCAGCTGAAATATTTACCCTGGAAAGTTTTGAGGGAGTACACCTGAAAAACCTCCGTCTGACGAAAATTAGGCTGATACAGAGGATGTCCTCGTGCGGTAGTCCCTGGGGAAGTTTGGAGCGTGGCTGTTCCTTCGTTACGCTCGCCGTGCTGGGGCTTTGCTCTTGGCATTTGCATTTGGATGCTCTTTGCATCCAGCTGGGTTAACGCGTGGCAGCAGCGGGGTGACCTTGGCCCTACAGTGACAGATGAGACGGACGGGTGGCTTCTCACCCATCACATCTGCCCACACGGGCTCATGGGGCTGGTGGGGACCTTCCCGAAACCACCGCAGAAGAAACCATCCTTCCGCCTGCCCAGGCTGGGGCTCCCCGGACCCGGCACTGGGGCACCTCTGGGACTGGGAAACACCTTCAGCACTTCCAACAGAGCTAAAAGCCTGATGTCTCGCTGTTTTACCTAAGAACAGTATTTCTGTGATTTCTATTCCTGAAACCAAAACTAAATCCCTAATAATTTTCATTGAAAGTGAAATGCTTGTTTCAGTCTGAAACACGCTGGCCGGGTTTGCTTTATTTGGTCAGCCACGAAATATAACCCAGTTCCATGCTAGAATGAAAAATCCTCCCAATTTTGCTTTGAAATGGTGAAATATTTTGTCAATATTCTTTTTGTCTGAAGCCTCCTCAGTAATCACTTCACCTGACCTGAGGCAACGTTCTGCAGTAGAAGAAGTATTAATTAAATTGAAATATTATCCATTTGCCAGTTACAAATGATGTCTTAATTGGCCGAGTTAAGCGCAAGTATTCCTCTGGGCAACAGGATCTGGGTGGCAGAGCAGAGGTGAACGTGAAAGCCATTCAAGAGCTTCATTCATGCAGGTCCCCGAGGCAAATGGCCCCTGTTTTGGGCACATGACCAATGCCAGGGCACTCACACCATGGGGAGAAGGTGTCTCCAACACCAGCTTGCAGGAGCACATGGCAGGTGGAATTGTCTCTTGTTCAGACCCTGCTCCTGGGAATAAAGCCGGTGAGGACAGCGAAGCCTCTGTTATCTCAGCAGGAACAAAGAACTGGAGGGATGGAGACACCATTGCTCCAAGCAACAGCTGAAACTTTGAGGCTGGGAGGAAAATTTAGTGATGGTTGTGGCCCCGAGCAGAGGGAGATGTGGAGGTAATGGGTGGTTTTTATCTGAAAGTGAAGAAGTTCTGGCCCTAAGAGAAATGCCCCAAACACCAGGGGCTGCTGAGGGACCCTGGTGAAGGACTGAACCAGAGACAGCCCAAAACCTGGAGGACAGGATGAGCGGTGTGGCCGGCAGCAGGACTCCCCAGCATCAATTCCCACTCCTGTTTGGTGAGACTTATCCCCGGCACCATCCAGCCACCGAACCCAGCCCGGTGCCCTCCGTTACCCCCTGCTTCCCCTACGCCTGCCTGCACTCCCAGCTCCTCTCATGTCCTCATCTGACTCCTTTTGGCCAGCCTGCCGGGAGGAAACAGCGTGCGTTGGTGGAGGGCCAGGGCTTCGCTTGTGCTGCAGCTCGCTGCCAGACTGCACGGCGAACGGCTGATCCCTCCCGGGGGGCTGTGTTTTGGGGCTCGCTCCTCAGCCCAGATAGGCCGATGGGAACCGAAGAAGGTTGAGACCTGCCAGGTCTGGGCAGCGGCTCGCAGGGCTCTTCGGGAGGGGAGCCAAAGCCCAACAGACGGACAAAGTCACGGCTTCCCCTAGGAAGCTGAGACCTACGGTGGGGCTTGGTGGAAAGGGAGGAGCAATTCAGTCATACAGCCCCAAAAATGCAAGGCATGCTGACCAAGGGCTCTTGCCAACCTCCCCGTCCCCCCAAACCAGGGGTCTAGCAGTGTTTCTCACCTCCATCTCCAGGAGGACATAGCAGGAAGAGGTTCTGGATTAACCCTCACACATCCCTGTCAGAGATACAGGGGCAAGCTCCTCAGTGTGGTCCCTCACGACTGTGCCAGGTGTCGGTTGCAGTCTGGAGACATGGGGGTCTGCAGGCTGATGGCAAACTGGCTGGGGTCCCCCCTCCCTTCCCGTCCCACAGAGCAGACGCTCGGAGGGAAACATGGGCTGGGGACGTGTCAGGAGGGATGTTTCCAGCACTTCTCACAATGTCTCATCCCATCTCATTCCCTCAGTTTCCAGCTCTGAGGGCTGGACCCTTTCATCCCACATGGTGTCTGAGCTCTCCTCTTTGCCTTCCCATCCTCATGCCCCCATCTTGGACCGGACCCTTGCAGGGATGCTGGTGTTGCCTCTTTGGTCACTGCTCTGAAACACCGGGCCACCCATCCCTCTCCTCATTCCTCCATGGTGCTCTCCTTTCCCTGTCTTCCCACGGGTTTTGGTGCCTGGTTCCCACTACTCCTTGTCCCGCTAAATCTCTCCTGCATCGATGACCCCTTTGCTGATGCAGACAACCCAACTGGAGGCGCTGGCTGGTTCTCCCTTGCTGCAGGTCACACCAGTTGGCTGCCAGCTGCAAGCCCTCCTCCAGCTCTCCTTGTCCTGGTCCAGCCACCTTCTCAGCCCAACCTCTGGTCCCCTCCTGGCCCCACACCTGCATCACTGTGGAAACCCCCCGACACGGCTGTCCCACAGACCCACAACCTCCTCCACCACTTCTCCAGGTTCCTCACCACGTTATTTTGTTCGAGCCATTAAACCCCGCGGTCACATTTCCAGTTGCCCGGGCAGAACCAGGCCAGCTGTGGGCCACCACGCAGTGCAGCAGCGGGTGCTTCTCCAACGGCAAAAATAATGGAGAAACTCTCCATGGGGGAGCCACGGTCCCTGGACAGCCCAGGGAGGGTGGCAGAGGGACCCAGCCACCAGTCTTGCACGTATGTAGCCAGCTGCAGCCCTGCTGGAAAGCACATTTTTAGCTTTTTGGAGGATTTCTGTCATTTCCCAGCAAGGAGATCACGAAATGCCAGATCTCAGGATTGTGGGGCTTTTAATCGCACATGTGGTGCCTCTTTGGGAGTCAGACAAGAAGACTGGAGATTACTGCTGAACCAAATCCCCCCCTTGACAAGCGTTTTGGCACAGGGAACTTATCTCAAGGGGACCCCCCGGGTGAGCTGGTCCCTCCCAGCCCCCAGGTCACCTCGAAGCAGGACGGGCCGGTGTCCTCCGGCCTCTGTGGGAAATGACAATTCACTGCAAGGGGACTTTTTGGGAAGGGACATCCCCAGGGCGCTGCCTCTGTGGATCCACAGCCTTGTCGCCATTAGCGAATGCATCACTCGCCTTGCAGGTTTTTTAATCCCCATCTCCTGGAGTCATGTGCCCGGGGGAGACTCAGATTTCACTTCGCTGAAAGGGAAATGCTAAGCCCTTCTGGATGCACAGAAAAGCTGGAGGCATAAACCTTATGGCTTAAAAAGCAGAACACAAGAAACCATACCCAGCGTGTGCATATTTTTTTTTTTTAATAATTCTTAATTTGAAGCTCTGCTCTTGCTCTTTGGGCTCTGACTCATGCTCAGGATTATCAGGGCTCTGGGAGCCATCGCCTGGCATTTGCGGGGTGCGTTGGGAAGGGAGGGAGACAGCCCAGCCCTGCCTGCTATATGTTTCCCCTCAACACCACAAGGATCTGGCTGCGAGATAATAGAGCTCCACCGCCTTTTCCTTAGGGCCCCTCTGTGCTACAGACACAAACTGGAGCACAGGCAGTGTCTAAAGTTCATGTTCTGGCTGAGCGTTACCAGTTACATCTCTGTGCTCAGTTGCCCACAACTTGCTTCAGTTTTCCCCTTCTGGGTTGATATTTTCCAGCCTCGGTCTCTGCACAAAAGCGATTTGAAAGGAAAGTCTTTTTGAACATGCTTTGGCCATTTCAGAGTACGCAGGCAGTGAAAAGCAATATCTCCATAATAAACATACCCTCCTTTTTATTTTTTTCTTTCGAGAATACAAAACAATCTTCCAATTTTTAAGCGGCTCTACTGCCGAAACTGCTGGGGGTCAGGGCTGACATCTGGCAGGGAATCAGTCCTGACCGAGAACGACCGTGGCGCGTTCCAGTAAACACTGTGTTTCAGTTGCTGAAAGCTATATCCACCCAGGCACAGCATGTTTTGCAGCGATGGTACCTTTTAATCAACTCTTGGAAAGCTCATGAGCAGTCCGGAGAAGGACGAAAACAGCTACTCGAAAGGTCTGCCCGAAGGTCCCCGGCAGCGGGGATGGAGGCAGGCAGAGGAGAGGTTTCACACTCGAGCTGGGAGCGGGGCTCCACCACGGCCTGGAGTTACCTATCGGCAGCAGATGTTCAGTTGTCCTTGAGAAGGACAATGTGAATGAGATGTATAGAGCCAGGACCACTAAATCCCTCCTTGGCCAGCATCGGATTATAACGGTTCAATGATACATCACTGAAGGCTTCCCAGAATTTCATAAATACCAAAGAGAACTTGACATAAATCATGGCAGGATTTAGGTTGGGAGGGATGTCTGGAGGTCTCCAGCCCAGCCCCTGAGCAAGTTAGCACTCCAAAGCTGGGTCAGGCTGCTCAGGGCCTTGTCCAGGCATGTTTTGAACATGTCCAAGGATGGAGATCCCACCACCACTGTCCCAGGGCTGCACAACTCACAACACAACCTGAGCCTCACAGGTGCTACGCATCCACATGTCTTCTCAGCCCAAGGAGAGGTGGGGAAGGGGAGAGGAGAGGATGAGAAAGAGAGGCAAAGCCCGCAGAGAAGGCACCATCACGAACGGTGATGGTTTGTGGTGGTTGCTCGTGCGTGGCAGAAAACAGGAACCTGGGTTAGGTGTCTAGCCTAGGGGCTGGGGATGGTGTCTCTCCTTGTTTCCCCGAGGGCATTCCAATGACAAACATTCCCGAGAGACCTCGGGGTCCCTCCATGGCCATGGCTGAATGATGCTGTTGCTGTTGCTCACGCCAAGGAAGAGCATCCCACCACCACATGTGGCTGCGGGTCCAGCGCCGGTCCCACCGAGCAGCATCCTTGTGTTGGCAAAACCTCATCCCATAACAACGGCGGGAAGCAACTGCCAGAAAACGAAGAGCTAATGGAAAGTGAAGATTGGGCGGGGTATGGCTGGGGTCACACGAGCCTCGTTAGTTACTCAATCAAACGCAACAGACACACGTACAACGGATCCTGCCAGCGATGGGCGGCTGGCAGGGAGAGGCTGCCTCCCCCTGCGCTCCCCCGACAGCCCCCGCAGCGCTGGCAACGCCTCCCGTGCTTTGAGAAACACCCCTGCACTGAGCGTACGTGGGGATGGCTGAGGAGATCCTGCCCACGATGCTGAAACGGGTCTCTGTGGTGGCTCCCCAGCCTCCTGCTGGGGACGGGATGGCTCCCGCGGCAGCGCTGGGCGGGTGCCAGGGGGATGTCCCGTGGGGCTGCGGATGGGCCGCGGGCGGGGTGGTGCGATGGGATGCACAGGGGAGTGAGAGATGGAGACCCCGTCCCCGCACCACGCTCGGAGTAGCCAGTGGTCCTCAAAAGGGGTGTCAGTCTTTTAACAGCCATCCATCCAGCCCAATCTCGAGACCACAGCCGTGACCCTTGGATGGCATGGCGAGCAGTAGGGTGATGTTCCCCTGCTCCGGAGCTCCCGCTGTGCCTCAGCCCAAGCACACAGTCCACCTCCCGCTGCTGCCCTCCTGCCTGTCTGCCCCCAGCGTGTGTCTGTTGACAGGCAGGGGTTATCCAGGTTTCGGGCCAGAAAACACCGGAGCTACAGCCGTAGCCATGTGCTGGGGTGTTGGCTGGTCACCTCCCTGCTGCCCACCGCTTGGACCCAGCTGCAAATGTCAGAGCTGGTTCAGGGGAGAGCCATGGGTACAACCGTGGGCTGCTGAAAATACCTCTGAATGAGGGACTTGACAAGCCTGATGGTTTCGCTTGCCAAAAATAAGACTGAGCGGAGACTTGACTTGATTCCCAGGTACTACAGAGCCCCATCCGTGCCTCAAAACCTGCCTCCCCTTCCTGCCCCGTGCCCTGGGAGGCGTTTCTCTGGGACGCTGTAGCAGGCAGACTTACAGAGGTCTACATCGCAGAGTGTCTCTTTAGTTCGGAGCTTTCTTTTTGTAGCATGTACGGGGGGGATAACCTGTTAGTTAGCAATTAACAGCTGGTGAACCAAGGCGGGAAAACATAAGGATGCTCAGCCATGGGAAGAGGCAGCTTCCCTGGTCCCTTGGTGCCTTTCTGGAAGACCCACCGTGACTAAACGCAAGGCACTGGCTCAGTAGAGGGAGGAGGAGGTGCAATGAAGATTTNTGGGAAAACATAAGGATGCTCAGCCATGGGAAGAGGTCCCTTGGTGCCTTTCTGGAAGACCCACCATGACTAAACGCGAGGCACTGGCTCAGTAGAGGGAGGAGGAGGTGCAATGAAGATTTTGGCCCACACGATGCCAGTCAGGCTGGCTGGACCAAACCCACGTATCAAACCTCAGCTTCCCGGAGACCGTGACGAGCCCCCCCCTGTTTCAACCCCAGCAGCAGTGCGCAGCAGCAGCGAGGACCTGCGGTGGCTCCAGTGCGTCCCCAACCTCTCCCTGCCCCTCAGTCCGTGCAGCTGCACCTCTCCTGGCACAGGCACCGGCCACCGTGCCTTGGTCCCTTGCAGAAATGTAGCTGCAGGACACAAACGTGATGTGTCCTGGTCGTGGCTATCCCCTTGGGGGTCCTCCAGCTCACCAGGATGTCTGCATCCAAACGCAGAGCACTGGGCCCCTTCCCATCGTCACCCACCCCACGCATCTCCTCTCCCAGCCGACACAGGACAGGGCTTCCCGTGGGCGCTGCCCTGGGCATTTCAGGATATCCCCAGCTGCAAACACATCTTAGGTCCAGATCAGGAACTGTTCTACCCCAGGAGGGCTGGTGCAGCCTCTTGGTCCCCAGAGAGGCGGGGGGATCCCCGTCCTTGGAGGATTTGCAGCCGAGACCGCCCGGAATTGTGACGATGCTGCCAGGAGCCAGCACCGGGGCTGGACACCTCAGAGGGCCTCTTCCACCGGTGTTTCTGTGATCTGCCCCTCACACATACCTTTCCTTTGAGCGCATCCCGTGCAGGCACCGTAAAGCCCCGTCACACCCCGTTAGCGAGCGCCGTTTCCTATGACAACGTTGTCAACAGCGCGCGGAGCAGGATTTGGGTCGGGGGGGGATGGGGGGTGGGGGGTGGGGGGCAGGTGCGGGGTTTCTCCGTAGCTATGGCAAAGGGGTGTTTACTTCTGTGTTTTGCGTGTCGGTGTTACCCCCGGGACAGCTCTGCGCGTGCAACCGCAGGGTAAGGCTGTTTGGCATCGCCCCCAGCGACTACGTCAGCATTTAGGGGAACCGCGGGTGACCTACACCTGCCAGTCACCGCGACGGGACCCGCACTGGGGACCGGCCACACGAAGCATCCTCCCCGCAGCTGCCACGGCTCCCAGCAAAGCCCCCAGCCCTTCACCCGCCTCCGCGCTGGTGCCGGCAGGTCCTGGATGTGTTCCCAGGTACTCCCGCTCCAGCCCTCGCGGTGGGTTTTCTCACCCAGATATTGCGCTACGCAGCAAAACCCCTCTTTTCCTGTGGGAAACGTTTTCTGCCTCCCCCCCTTTCTCATCGGACCGTACCCATCTCTGTGCCTTCCCGGCGAGGGCCAAATTGCGCCGCTTTCCAAAAACACTTTGCAAAACTTCGGGGAATGCTCCCAGCCCTTCCCCGCGGGCAGCTCGTGAAGCACTCGGCTCTGCCCCTGGACAAATCGCAAAGGGCTTTGGATGCCGTTCCCCGGCTCAAGTGCCAGGGGCGGGGAGATCTTGCCTCGCGTCTATTCTTTCTAGGTACAAAACGCGCTTTCAAAAGTCGCAGCCGTTTCACTGGCAAGAGATGGAAGCTGCTGGCGACGGCCAGCTGCCCCAGTTACGATTCCCAGCAAGGCTATTTTCCCAGCCCTGCTCTCCGCGTGTTTCGCAGACACACGCAGCGAGGATGCATCGCCCGGACCCCCGGCCAGCCCCGACCGGGGGTCTGCATCCCCGCAGGCCACATGGCAGCCCTGAGGCCGCTGGAACCGCTGCAAAGCTGCTCGTCCCCGCATCCATCCGCTCTCGCGTCAGCTCCTCTCAAGCAGAGAGCTCGTGTTTAACGACCGCGTGTGTTTTTGCTCAAGCATTACGTCATTCGGCAACGCCAGCCGGGCAGATGGACGGGCCAGCCCGGCTGCTCTGCCCCTGCCCATGCTCACCCCCTCTCCGCATCGCGGGGTGCTCCGTGGCCCCCAGCCCTCAGCCTTTCGCAAGGATGCAGGGGAACAGAAAATCAGTGTCCGAGGGACAAATGGCACCTGCAAAGTCCCCCTCCATTGCCTTGGCGCGTCCCAGCGCTGGGCGTGGAGGGCAAAACGCTCCGTAATTTCCACCTCCCGGATTTCCTGCGGCCGTAGCCATCAGCGCTTTCCCTAAAATAAAGTGGGAGCTGAGATAAGCCAGACAGCCGGGCTCCGGGGGGACCGTCCTGAGCATGGATTTAGCTGACACTTCTTTAAGTGGGCGTCCAGGTTTGGGACTTCGCACCTCTCGCAGGCGGAGAGGAACTGGGTGGATTTGCCGATAATTTGCTGCCAATTTCCGCAGCCGTGGANTGATAATTTGCTGCCAATTTCCGCAGCCGTGGAAGGAGAAGGAGGGAATGGCGGGGGGGGGGGACGACACGACTGCTCTCGGGGAGCCCCGTGGGAAGGGGGTGCAGACAGGACATTTCCTTGCACATGCTCTCACGGGTTGGGGCTCACGGGGAGTCGGGTACCAGGATGAGCAGCGTCTCGGCTCCCAGCAAAGAGGGGAAGCCGCCGTGTCGGACCTGCAGTGATGGCACGCAGCGCTCCAGCATGGCCAGCATGGCCGGCGTACCCTCCCGCTCTGCGGGAGAGGGGTATTTTGCGCTCCTTGCTTTTCATCCCCCCTGTTTAACTCACTGCCTGCCCCAGCTGCTCCCTGACACTTGTCCAGAGACACCCCGTGAGAAGGGGGACGAGGTGGCCAGCGGGGACACGCGGAGACTGGGTTTGCACTCAGAGCGGATGGGGGGCCGGAGTCTGGGTGGCCCCGAATGAACTGGGGCTGGAAAGAGGCGAGCAGCCCGGCTCAGCAAGAACCCCCCACCCCGACCCCCGACCCCGGGCTCTGGAGGTGGCAGGGGGGGACGCGGTGGCCACCACTAGCCACGGCCAGCCCGGGCTGGGCGCTGCGTGTCCCCAGGACACCCCGGGGCCGGGGAGGGGGCACATCTCCTGGGTCCAAGCAGTATATTTTTCTGCAAACCGCCTGGTTTCACCCTCCCGCCGCCGGCCGGACACCCCGCGACCGCCACCTAACGGCCACCGCCGGGGGTGTCCCGCCGCAGCCGGGCACCGGGGCCGGGACCGCGCCGGGGCTCGTCCCCCGCACCCCGCTTGCACCCCCGGACCCCCCCATCCCCTTACCCAGACGGTCCCCAACTGCCCCCCCGCCCTCATTTTCCCGGTGCCACCCGGGATGCGAGACATCCCCCTCCCC
>RSEF01000019.1:753293-775043 GCA_003993805.1 Himantopus leucocephalus | reverse complement strand
CCTTCCCCTCGCATCCTTGGAAGCAACAATTAAGCAGCTCTGGGATAAAACACACTGCCTGCGGGAGCACGGGGGCATTGCTTCAAGAGATGGCAAGGCAGGCAGCTGCACCCCTCCTTCCCGGAGTCCTCCTCCTCCTCCTCTCCATCCTCCCGGCTTCTCAGCAAGGAGGTAAGGAAAGAAAAAGCTCCTTCCCCTCAGCCCCGGCCACCGCTTTTCCCCAGCTCTGCCCGGCCCCTCCACGGGTACCGGGGTTCGGCTGCTGTCCCCCCCTCCTCCTCACCCCCCAAGGGCAGCCCCACGCCTGCCCCGGCTGCGTGTCCCCGAGCAGGGACAGGCAACCNCCCCCCCCCCCTCCCTTGGCCTGCCTTGGGGACATCCCTGAGGGTGGGAGGGTGAGAGGGCAGCACCCCCTTGGGTGCCACCTCTCCGGAGGGCTCTTTGCCCCCCCAACGCGGCGGGTGGCGTGCGGCATGTCCGGGTGGGGCGGGATGTCACCAAGGGGGGGTGACACAGGGCAGTCTGGGAATGGCAGTGCTGTGCGAAGCACTTGTCAGCGGGGAGCTTCAAGGTGCTGCATCCTGGAGAGAGGTTCGGGGACCCGAGGGGCTTGGGGACACAAGAGGCTTGGGGACACGCCGGCAGGGCTCAGGGCAGGGCAGCAGGGGGTGGCCACCAAGCTCCCAGGGGGACTGCAATTGCAAGGGACAGGGGGAGCTGGCACCCGTCACCCCCGGGTGCGATGGCGGTGTGAGCTGGAGGGGCAGCGGGGGTGTGGGTGTGTGTGTATCCCGTAGTCGATGTGTGCGAGCTGCTGCGCAGTGTGTGGCCGTGACACAGCCCGTCGGGCTGCGGAGCAGCTCGACCTGCCCGAATCGCAAGCTCTGGGTGCCTGGGCTGGCCCTCGCGCCGTCCTCCTTGCACTTGTGTCACCAGCGCCGGGTCCAGCCCGCAGCGCATGGGACGGGTCATGGCTTGCTGGCCGGTCCCTGGCCGGGCGGCAGCAGGGGCTGTGTGACACCCCGAGCACACGCACACACACACGTGCAGCAAACCCGCTGCCGGGGTGGGGAGGCGAAAGCCAGCGCAGCGGTGTGGTCCCACAGTGGCGTGTGACGAAGCCGGAGGCGGCCAGCGCAGCAGGTGCCTGTGGGACGGCGCGCGTCGGGTGGTCGGGCCGTGAGCACGCACCGAGAGGGGGAGAGCAGCTCTGAGCACACGTTTATATCCCGCTGCAGTGGACAAACTGGGCTAAGGTCCACGAGGTAGGGACAGTGGGATCAGGGATGGGAGAGCCACCTCTGGAGAGCCAGGCGGTGGTGGCCCCCTGCCATGCCATGGAGGGCGCGTAATGGGCAGAGACTGCATCAGCAAATGGGGCCGGTGCCAGAGCCATCACATGGGGCTTCTTGGCCACGGGGGAGTGAGGACCAGAGGTGGGCAGAGGACAGGATCCCGTGGGCAGGGGAGGGCAGCGGCAGGGCTGCGTGTGGCAGCAGGTAGCTGCAAGCTGGGCCACTCCTTGCCCAGGGCAGAGTCCTCTCGGGGCTGCTCACCGCAGCATCCTCTGCCGGTGCCCTGCAGCTCCCCGCTCTGCCCCGGCGTGGTGGGCTCCGGCAGCATGACCCCGGAGCGGTGCCAAGCCGGGCAGCCGTCTGGAAAGCTGAGCCGCTGGCAGTGCCTGATGCTGGGTATTGGCAGCTCGGGGTCAGGGTGCCATCCCTGATGGGATGCAGCTCGGTCCTGGGCACTCTCCGCCCCCGGCAGTGATGCTCTGCGCTGGTTTGCTGAACCATGGCGGCTTTGCTCGCCCACTCTCAAGCAGCGGCCAGCTGGGACAGTCTCAGGAGGATTTTGGCCTCGGGGTGAGATCCTGCGACAGTTTCTGAGTAGTTTGGGGGGGTGCTGGCCCCGCTCCAGTCCCTGGCTCGGTCTCCAGGGGTGTGGGCTGGTTTGGGAAGGAGCTCATAGAAGAGGTGGCCCTGGGGATGGACCCAGTGCTGATGGGAACACCGGGGAATGCTTCCCCATGGAGGAGTGACCAGTGTCTCTGCAGCCTGGTGTGCTGCGCGGCACCGGGCAGGCTGAGCCGTGCTCCCTGCCCTGCCAGCACCGGGGGACTGAGCCGGGACAGAGGCACGGCCAGTGGCACAGGGTCGGGGGGATGCCAGGGTGCTGTGGGGGGCACCCATCTGGAGAGGGCTCAGGACAGCATCCTCCAGCACCCGCTGCCGGTGCAGCTCCAAACCAGCCTGGCAGGAAAGGGACCCTTGAGAGATCCCAGGGCCGAGGGAGAAAAAGAGGGACACCCCCCCACACACACACAGACTGTCCCCATCAGAGCAGTGCCCCCGCCGAGGGGCTGAGCCCCGAGCCTGCGGCAGCTGGTGGTACTCGGGAAGCTCCCGGCAGCGGGTCAGGATCAGCCCCTGCTGCTCTGCACCCCCCGGGGGAGCAGAGCTGTACCGGGCACCGTGGGGAGGTGCACGGCCGGATCCAGGCCGCTGCGTGGGGAAGCTGCCGTATGTTTCCCTAAAAGGTGCCAAGTGCAGCACATCCCAGTGTTCGGAGAGGGGCATCCGTCTCTCCGTGCTGTCATCCATCCCTCACTGCTTCCCGTGCCGCAGCACGGGGGGGTGCCCAGGAAATGACACCCCCAGAGAGGGGACAAAAGGGACGCTGTGGGGTCCCAGCGCTGCAGGCTCTGGGACCACGGGGGGCAGCTCGGGTGGGTGCAGAGTGGCTGGCACGGAGTGTGCTGGCATCCCAGCCTGGGCACCGCCGGAGACCTGCCAAGGACACCCAGAGCCCCCAGGGTGCCCCAGGGCCGGTAGTGCCATTTGTAGGGCTGGGATGGCATCTCCCCTTCCCAGCCGGGTACCCCCCTCTGAGGCACCGACCTGCTGGAGCTGGTCCATCTGCAAACAACTTGCAGGGTGCAACTTGTCCGCCAGCACTCAGAGATGAAAGCCGAAGCCTTGGGGGCTGGAAAGGAGCCAGGCTCTCGCCAGCAGCCCCCCTGCCTCTGCTTCCCCCCCCCTGAGCTGCTACCAGCGAGCTCGGGCTGGGATGCAACGCGGCTTCAAAGTTGCTTGGAGACTGCATGTTTCCAAAACCGATTCTCTCAAGAACAAGAAAACAGCAGCGTGAGGGAAGAGGGGAAATATCTGTGGCGGTTACGCACTGAGCTTCCTCCAGCAGCGGTCGCCCACGGGTGCAGGGAGGGCGGCGAGGTCCGCTGGCGGGTCTGAGGTTTGGCCGCCCGGCGAGGGTGTGAGCTCGTGTCCCGCGGTGGTCTCGACCCGGTCTCGGTCTCGAAAGCTGTCAAATAGAGAAAACATCTGTATTTCTGGCTTGCAAAGGAAGCTGCCAGCAGCGATGCGGGTTAGAAATGGTGCAGATGATACAAACAGTCGTCAATCGGAAATAGCGCAGGTGCTAAAATAGTGCAGATATTGCAAACAGTGACCTGTGGTACAGAGCTGTGGAAGAAAAGGTTCAGGTTCTATAAACGAGGCTCCACATCTGGGCATCTCCAGGGGTCAAACCCTACCACAGGGTGCAAACTCTCCTGCCCCTGGCTTGAGAAGACATCGCTGGGGTGGGTGCTGGGGGTCAGCCCCATGCTCTGCAGGCTTACAGCCAGCCCCAGCCCAGGACACAAACTGGGATTTAGGAGAACTCCCCCTTCCCGGAGTCCTGGCAGGCTCAGAGAGGAGGCAGAGGCAGCACAGAGCTCCTGCAGTCCTGGGAGGCTGGTGACTCAGTTTCCCCTTCCCCTATGTGNCTCTGCAGGCTTACAGCCAGCCCCAGCCCAGGACACAAACTGGGATTTAGGAGAACTCCCCCTTCCCGGAGTCCTGGCAGGCTCGGAGAGGAGGCAGAGGCAGCACAGAGCTCCTGCGGTCCTGGGAGGCTGGTGACTCAGTTTCCCCTTTCCCAATGTCCCAAGGGAATGTGGGATGGAGAGGCCAAAGGGGGGGCACGCCACGCCAGGGAGCGGACCCCGAGCTGGGCTATGGGCTCCTGCCCCCGAGGCTGGGGAAGGGGAGGGCTGGGGCAGGACAGAGAGTGGCCGGAGGGCGATTGCCGTAGCCCTGTGCCGCCTCGGGGAGCCCACGGTGTAGCCGGCGCTGAGCGCGTGGGCTGCTGTCAACACCCGAGTCGCAGCGGTGCTGCCGATGGGTGGGACTGGTGATGCTGGGGTGAATTTGCCTGCTGGAGGCTGGTCCTCAGCCAGAGAGCCGAGCGGGTCAGAGACCCCCGTGCCCCACAGCAGCGCCCACACCGGGCACTGCCTCCCTGCCGGGATGAGCCCGTCTCTGCCAGTGCCAAGGCAGCTTGTGAAAGAGTTTCAAGAGAAGCGCAGAGCTGGCTGCGTTTGGCATCAGAGCTGGCCAGGGAGAGCAACAAGCGGGGAGCAGCCTCCGATGATGCTCCTGAGTGCATCCTTGGCTCCCCAAAGCTGTGCAGCATCCCAGCCATCCCACTGCCCCCCTGGCCATCCCGCTGCCCCTTGGCCAGCCAGGCTCCTGCCAGGGCTTGCGGATCCCTTCTGTCTCCTGATCTGGGCATGGAGACGGTTGATGAGCGGGCACATCCCCTGGGATCCTCCGATAGGTGCAGACCTGCCACGCAGCACTGGGATGGGCACAGAGCCTTGGCCCTGCGATGGTGTCTGGGGGATGCCCGGGGAAGGAGCGGCAGTGGCGCCGCAGTAGGACCCCCCCGCCAGGGTCCACAGCACCCAGGAGGGTGACAACGATGCAGGGCTGAGTATGGCAGCCATGGCTGCGGGCAGATGTCACCTGGACATTTCTAGGGTCCCCATGCTGTGAGCCATCCTGCCTTGTCCCAGCTTCCCCGGGGGTCTCTGCCAGGCAGCGCTGGCACAGGGGGACACAGGGGTATGGGAGCTCAGCCTGAGTCCATGAGGTGCCCGGCATCACCCCAGCACCAGGGACCTTGCTTGGCCATGGGGGGCTGAGGCTGGGGGGCACCATGGGGGGCTGAGCGCAGCAGGGACCCTCCTGCTTGGTGGGGAACGGTGGCTGGCCCCGGGCGTGGGGGTCCCCGGCCGGATCCTGGCCATCCCACCGGCTCTCGCTCCCAGCGGCAGTGGGGTGTCCCCTCCCAGCAGGGCGGGTGGGGGAGGACAGGCGATGCGTGGAAGCTCGGAGTTTGTTTGGAAACAGGCAAGAAGTTGGGATTTGTTTTTCCAAGCTGGGGGGGTTGGGCGGGGGAATGTGCCGGGAAAAGGAGCCGCTCCGTAAACCCCTGGCCGGCAGCCGGGCCGGGCTGTGCCGTGCCAGAGGGGTGAGCCGGCTGGCCGGGGCGATGACCGAGCACGTGTCCCCTCCATTCCAGGGGACATCAGCTGCTCCAGAGCTGGATTCGGCCCCCGGTTCCCGGCAGAGCCCTGGGAGGTGGTTTTGGGGGGGCAGAGGGCTGAGCCCCGCTCTTTGGCATTGCTGGGGCACGTGGGGGCTGCGTGACGGGTCCTGGCACGTGTCCTCCGCCTGCGTGTGCACCCCGACGGGTTTGTGGGGGTGTGTGTCCCGACGTCTCCTGTGCACAGCCTGACACCACTCTTGGACGTGTGTGTGTCCTGACACACGTGTGGGTGCATCCCGGTGCCCGGTCTCTCCGTGTGCCTGGGCTGGGGGACCGTTCCAGGTGCCCTGGGTGGTTGGGGACACACACATGAGCAGGGCCCCGGGGGACACCCTCGTCCCTGCCACATTGCAGCAGGCAGCTGTTAGGGTGAAGGGGGGGCTATGGGGCACAGCGAAGGGGGGGTCCCCCAGATTTTGCACCACATCTGAGGTGGAGAAACGATGTACAGCACAATGTGTCCTCCCCGCCGTGGCGTGCCAGCTCTGCCACCTGCCTGGCACCTGCCTGCGCTGCCTGCCCTGCCAGCCCCTGGGCACCGCGCAGCCGGTGGTGGTGCTGCCAGGGCTGTGCCACTGCCTGCACGCAGCTCCTGGGGGTACTGGGTCCCCCCTACCCTGGCCGGGGTGCTGGGGAGGCCACTGCAGCCCTGGAGCAGGACAGCAGGTCTCCAGGTCCCAGACATGCCACCGCAGAGTCCCCAGTGCCCATCCACCCTGAACTCCATCCCCTCTGCCCAGAGCAGGCAGGAGAGGCGGGTGCAGCTTGCCGCGGGGGTGCTGGCCACGGCAGCCCTGTGCTTGCCTCTGGCAACCCCCAAATCCTCCTGCCAGCCTCACTGCAAGCCCTGCCAGCCGTCCTGCAAATCCCATGGCTTCCTCCCCCCGACCGGTGCCAAAACCATGCTCCAGCCGAAAGCAGAGCATCCTTCTGCGTTGCAACCTCCTTGTGCCACCAACCCCCCTGTGAGCTCCACCATGGCCCTGGTGGAGAAGGGGGGACCACCCAGGGGATGGCTGCCTGGTGGTCTGCAGGAGACAGACCTTTGCCAGGGTCCAAAACAGCCAAAAAAACCTTGCCACGGTGTGTGAGCGCGACCTCTGAGCATGGGCTCCAGATGCCCTGGAAAGCAGTGGGACCCGGGCGCTTAGCTCAGCTTCGCAGAGATGGGCAGAGGGATGCAGGTGGTTTCGGAGGGTCTCAGCGCTGTCCCCCAGTCCAACACCCCAGTCCTGCTGGCCTGAGCTGGCTCTTCCCACTGGCAGCCCAGCAGGCACGGCAGGGCAGGGCAGGCAGCGTGGGCATGGGGCAGCCACGGCCAAGCATGCTCAGTCTCCGCTGGGACCAGTGTGGGCTGCAGGGATGAACTGGGACAGCCTCACCCCGCCGTGCATGACCACGCCTGGACCCGTGTCCCCAGAGCCACGTGAAGGTGGAGGTGATGGAGATGGCGCTGGCTGCGGTACAGGACAGGTTTTGAAAGCACCAGCCAGCCCCGCTCCGTGCCAGCTCCGTGTCCCTCCCTCCCTCCCATGCAGGACCAAGTCCTGCTGACACCCCCACCGATACACCCTCTCTGCCTCCCGGCTGGGGCACCTCCAAGCCCTGTCACCGCTGTCACAAGGGGGAAAGTGAGGTGCATGAGGAAAGGCAGAGACCTGCCCTTGAGCCCTCACCCCAGGGCTCTGCGTCCCACCACCTCCGCAGGGAGCAGCTCCCCGTCCCAGGAGGTGTGCCCTGCCCCCGACCCCCCAGACACACATGGATCCCCGGGGGGGGTTTAACGAGGGTCTCTTCTTTTGCAGGGGTCCCTGGTGCTATCCCGGGAGCAGGAGTCCCAGGAGGAGGCTTTTTCCCTGGTAAGGGGGTCCAGGCAGCCTTGCAGGGGACATCACCCTGCTTGCAGGGACGGGGCAGGTGCCTGGGGGGGTCCCCAGGTACCTCTAAGCCCGCACGGAGGGCTGGGGACCTGCCAGGCAGGATCAGGGGACGTGGGGACACCCTGTCTGGCCACTCAGCCCTGGGTGGCTGCCCCAGCGCCAGCCCCACGGCATGGGGACAGGAGTGGGTGGCAGTGCCAGGGTTACCCTGGGGGTCACTAGCCCAGGGGCTGGCACCTGCACCCTGGCCACGAGAGGTGCTCAGAGGTCACAGCCTGTCCCCAGGGCTTCAGCCAAAAGCCGGGGAACAGCCCAGAGGGGATGCCCCATCCCCTTGCACCCTTGTGACCCTCTGTGCCTCCCCGTGGACCCCCAGGGGCCTGGGGTGGGTGGTGGGTGCTCACAGGGATGGGTGCTAAGGCTGTGCTGTCGCTTGCAGGTGCTGGAGTTGGAGGTTTGGGAGCAGGTGAGTGCTGGGACCCCTTTGCCCAGGGTGTGCCGGGACGGGGAGGGGGGCAGCACCCCCAGCACAGGTGCCTTGTGGCCAGCGGGGGGTCTGCCATGAGGCTGGCCCTGTCCCGAACGGTGTCCCCCCCTCGGGGGATGCTCAGAGGAAGGATGGCTCTGACCCCTCTCCACTCGCTCTCCCTTAGGACTCGGGGCTGCAGGAAAACCTCTCAAACCAGGTAAGAAGTCTTTCCGTGACTCACTCGCCATCTCTGGCCGTGCCAGTGGCCAGGGTATTTCCCAACCCCTGTAACCCTCGTGTTTCTCCCACGTGGCCGAGGGGACCCCCCCCCAACCCTGGGCACCCCCATGGCCGAGGCGCGCAGCAGCCGGCGCTTTCCTCCCTGCCCTGCCGCACTAACCCCCGCCGAGACCCCACAGCCGCAAAAGAACCCCGTCCCCCGCTTCGGCGCACCCCTCCAGCCCCCCCGGACCACCCTTTCGGGGTTCTTGCTGCCCACAAACCTGCGCCAAAGCTCCTCGGGGAGACGCAAAGCCTTGTAACGCTCGCTCAGCCCTGCCAGGAGCCGGTGCCGGCGGGAAGCTGGCAGCACCTCCGCCTGCCTGCGTTCGTGGCCGAGCAGCTTTTGCTGGAGCGCCTGCAGCCCACGCTGGGGTTTGTCTGAGCTAGAAATGAGGGGGCGAGAGGGGGCATCACCGGGAGAGGATGAGACGGTGGCAGGAGGATGCACAGCCCGAGGGCACCGGATCTGGGGAGGTGCCGGGTATGGCTGGGGGGTGCTGGGGCAGCAGGGACTGAATGTGCAGGGGGCAAATCTGGTGCCAACGGAGATGCCCGGTGCCAACAGAGATGCCCGGTGCCCACGCAGGCCCAGGGAGAGATGTTGTTTTAGGCAGAGACCCGCGTCTCCCCTCCCTGCCCGCCCCAGGGGTACCCGCTGTGCCCTGGGGCAGGGGCACGCTGCACCCCCCCCGGCCCCCCGAGCCGGCCCGTCTGCGCGGCGGGAGCGCCAGCCCGAGGCGGGGGCCGGCAACCTCCGTTTACTCAGATTTCAGCTCGTGGAAAGAAAAACAAGGCCCTTTATTTCGGCATAATTAAAACCAAACGCGGCGCGGCCGCGAAGCCCCAGCCGGAGCAATGTCCGCGCCCTGAGCCAAAGGCAGTGGAATTTGCGCCTGGAGGGAGCGAGGGCTGATTAGCCCCAGATGTTGGAAGGCAGCGCTGGCCGGAGCCGGAGGGACTCATTCCTCAGCCATAAACATTTCGGCTCCGTCCCCTCGTGGCCTGGCGGGGTGGGGGGCGGGCGAGGCAGAAAGGGACGGGATGGGGGACCCGGATGCTGGCAGGCACGTTTGTCACCCGCCGCTGTGCCTGTTCCCGGGGCGCGCTCCCGTCCCATGGGGATGGTGCGAGCGGGATGCTCCTGTTCCTCTGGCCCCGGCCGTGCACCCCCCTACCTCACCCCGCTTCTCTTTCCAGGGGTCGGAGGCCTCGGGGGACTCGGCCCACTTGGCCTGCAGCCAGGTGAGCGCAGACCACCGGCCACCCCCCACTCCGGACTGGCCCCAGGGCGATGGTCCCCAGAGACCCGCCTTGGGGACGGCACATGGCTTGTCCCCATGGGGCGCTCTCCGTGTCCCGCCTGGTGGGTCTCACCTGGGCTGGGCGCTCTTCCCAGACCTGCGAGACCGGTGGCCACCCGCAGGTAGCTCTGCGGTCCCCCGACATCACAGCATCACCCAGGGCTGGGTGACCTCAAGCAGCGATAGGCGAGGAGGGACTTTGGGGACCCCGCGGGGTGTGCAGCAGAGGGACAGTGCCAACACATGGCCTTCCCGCGGCCGCAGGGGACCCCGGCGTGTGCAGCAGCGGGTGACACCGCAGGGTGCCCCGGAGTGGTGTTGGCACAGCTGGTGACAGATGGGATGTGGATGGGAGAGGGCATTTGGGGGGGACGCAGGGAGAAGCCAGTGCGGGACAGGGCAGTGCCAGCTAACCGCCGCCTTGCCCAGCCTAACGCCAGCCCCCGGCACCGCCGCGCAGCCCCCCACGGCTCAGCACCCCCTGCGCCCACCGTGGCCGGCGCGGAGGGCGGGACACCTTCCAGCCGGCTGCTTTTTGGGGACGCTCACGCCGGTTATTCTCCTCCCCGCAGGTGCTGCGGGTCTCTTCCCCGGAGGCGTCTTCCCCGGGGGCGTCTTCCCAGGTGCTGCCACTGCCGCTGCGCTCAAGGCTGCTGCCAAAGCTGGTGAGTGCTGGGGGTGTCCCATACGATGCTGGGCCGGGCAACCACGCCGGGCGAGGCAACGCTGGGGCTCGGGCAGCCCCTGGGGACTCCCGGTGTCCCCCGGGAACCTGGGTTAGGAGAGCATTCCCCCTGGAGCTGGTGGGAGGTGCTGCTCTCGCGGGGATCCTCGGATGGACCCTGGCACATCTTGGTGTGTCGGGAAAGGGGCATTGGCCAAACCTGAGCCCCCAGGAGTGGAGAGCACCGAGCTGGTCCCCATGCCCGTGTTTGGGGGACCCATCCCTGGTACTGCCTCGGGGCGTCCCCTTCACCCCCTGAGAGCCGTCCTGAGCTTGTCCCTTCCTTTGGCACCTCTCTGGCCACCCGTAGCCCAGCGGTGGCACCTCACACTGGTACACTCCTCTTCCCAATGCCCCCAGGTGCTGGCATTGGCGTGGGTGGAATCGGTGGTCCTGGTGGCCTGGGGGTCCCCACAGGTAGGAAATACCCCTCGTCCCCAGCATAGCCAAGCCCAGGACAGACTTATCCCTGTGCCTGCCAGCGCGGGCAGGAGCCGGTGCCCGGGGCTCAGGGGGTCTCTGCTGCCTGCAGGTGCGGTGGTACCGGGCGGGGTGCAGCCCGGGGTTGGCGCGGCAGTGAAACCCCCCAAAGTACCAGGTAGGTGCACGGCCCCGAAGCCGAGGGCCGGGGCGGGGGACGGCTCCGGATGGGCGTTCATCCCTACCCTTTCTCTCGGCCGGCAGGTGCTGGGATTCCTGGAGCTTTCCCGGGCGGCGTGCTCCCCGGCGCAGGTGAGCTGGGGATCCCCACCCCACCGGCAGCACCCCGACCTCCGAGAGGGTCCCTACCTGGTGCCAGCACCCCGGTTTAAGTCAATGGCCTTGTGGCCAGCGGCACCCTGGGCATTATATTGCCCATTGCCCACGCAGGCAGGGCACCCTGCTCGGCAGAAGGTGGGGTGCAGCCCCTCGCTGCCCTCCTGCCTAATTCCCCGCCTGCCCCATTGCTGCTGCCTGCGGTTTCCAAACCCTTTCGCTGGGGCCCGTAGCGACATTTCCACCACGCCAAAGGCGGGGGGACCCGGCGTCTCCGGGGGTCTCGTGCCAAGCTCCGTGGGAGCAGGCGGCATCAGCGCCGGGAGAGGAGCTGGCACGCACCACGGCAGGGCCGGCGTGCCCGGCCAAAGGCGGCGTGGGAAGGAGGGGGAGGAGGTGGCGGGGCGAGAGGAATTCCTCACTGCAAAGTAATTTGAGGGAGGAAAACTTGTGAAAACAAGATGTTTCGACATTGTCAGAAGGAGAAGTGTGTTGCTGGTCAGGAATGTCTTTTCCATGTCTGAAAATGCGTGAGTTATAATGAAAGACATTTGTAAAAGGGGGGGAAAAAAAAAAAGAAAACACAAAAAAAACCCCAAACCCAACACCGAAAACCCAACCCAAATGACTGCAAGTCCAAAGTGCTCCCTGTTGCCCCTGGGGGGTCGGGGGGCAGCGGGCAGGACCCCCCCTCCCGCTCCCCAAAGAGCCCCAGCTTGCATGAAGCCACTGGACATCACTGGGGCAGAGAGCAATGCCCGGGCTTGGCTACACCGTGGCGTGGGCTGGTGCTTTGCTGTCACGAGTGGGACCCACTCTTGGGTGCCTGCAGGCACCCCGAGCTCTTGTGTGGGCAGCCCGGGCGCCCCCCAAAGCACGGACAACCCCAGGGCTGGAGCAAACCCTTCCCTGGCAGCTCTGCCCGGGGGGTGCGAGGAGGCTGGCGCGGGGCGGGGGTCCCAGCAAGCCCCCAGGGAATGAGGGTACCCTGTCCCAGGGTAAAAGGGATGGTGCTGAGCCAGAGATGGGTGACAAGGATTTGGGAGGCGGGTGCAGGGGTCTCGGGTACCAGCAACGCCGCGCTGCCCCACCGCGCTCACATGGCACCTCTGGTCTCTGCCGCAGGTGTCCGCTTCCCTGGCGTAGGGGTGCTGCCCGGAGTACCCACCGGTGCTGGAGTCAAGCCGAAAGTTCCAGGTAGGTCCCCTCGATGCCCTGGGGACACCGGGGTGGAGGGCGGGTCCAGGGCTGGCTCCAGCTCTGCCCTCATCCCCGTCCTGCTGGGGCCGGCTCCAGCCCATCCTTTGGGGTCGCAGCCCCATAAGGGCACGTGGGCATGTGAAGCCGACCTCCGGCTGAGCCCACGCAGCCCACACAGACTACTTTGGACCCCGAGGACCAGCCCCGAGGCTCATGCGGTGCCTTTGTGTTTCTGTCTAGGAGCAGGAGCCTTCGCAGGAATCCCCGGTGAGTGTTCCATCTCTCTCGCCCGTCCTTCTCTTCCTTCCCAAGCCTGTTCATCACAGCCACGGCCTCCCCCTGCCAGAAGATGCCTCAGGGCTTCCCACGCCACCCGCTCTCCTCTCTCGGGGTGCCCCGGGGCGCTCCCCTCTCGCAAGGACTGGTGGCAGCCTGGGCGCGGGCTCCAGGTGAGAGTCTGCTGTTGGCTTTGCAGGACTGGGAGGTTTTGGAGGTCAGCAGCCCGGTGTCCCTCTGGGGTATCCCATCAAAGCTCCTAAGCTCCCAGGTAAGCCGCCACAGCCAGCGGGGCTGGGGGTGAAGGACCCCCAGCAGTGCCAGGAGAAGGACCCGCCGTTCCCCAGGGCTGAGCCGCGGTGGCCCCGGGTCCCCTGGACCTGGCAGTGCTGGTGCTGGCCCTGGGACACGAGGACAGAGCAAGGGGCACTGGGCAGGTGAGTCCAGCAAGAGCCCTGCCTATCGCAGCCCCGTGGGCAGCTGCCTGGATGATGCTGCTGGTCTTGTCCCCAGCCCATGAGGATGATGCTGTGCCTCTCTCCAGCTGTTGTAAGGTAGGAAAGAGCATGTTCTGGGGACATGCTTTGGGCCAGGCCACCCCAGGCTGTCCCTGACAGCTCCTCCTGGCACAAGGCACAGCCCTTGTAGGGACCGTCTGCTTCCTGTGGCTCCTGGGTCGTGCCGGGCATCGCTGGCCATTCAGCTGGGCCAAATGTCCCGGCTCAAGGAGCTCTAGCCAATGCCACCAACAGCAGGCAGGCGGTGGGGATGGAGCTCCAGGCAGGCCTCCCTCCCCACTGCCCGCCCAGACGAGGCTCAGCCCCAGGCCACGGAAGCCTGGGGGTGCTCAGCACCCCTTTCCCAGGCTGGGCTGTTCCAGAGACCTCCATCTCCCAACCCTGTGCCAGCTGCCGGCTCTGCCCATCCCCAGTTGGCTGTGCCCACGCAGGGACAGTGGCCGGACGGGCAGTGCCAGGCAGCCAGTACAGAGTGCTACCCCCCAAGGGCCACGCTGCCGGCTTGCTGGTCCCAAGAGCATCCCCGAGGAGGAGGGTGGCCGTATCCGGCTGAGGGCCCGCATCCCTGGGGTGCTTGGGAGCGAGTAGATCCATGGGCGTTTTCCCACTCGCCAAAACAAGTTGCTGCAGGCAGGAAAACCTTGGAGGGGGGAGCCCACCCCTGGGGAGCAGGTCCCACGCCGGCACGGGCGCCAACCCCGGCAGCTCTGCCGGCTTCCCCCCGCCGGGGGCCCGTCGCCGCAAACGGCGGCAGAAATACTTGGCCCGCTCCGGCTTCCTCCCGCGGAGGCAGAGTTACGCTCGTTAGGGCGACTCGGCCCCGCCGCCATCGGATACCGTCTGGCCTCCCGGCCGCAGCCTGGCCCCAGACCGCCTTTCATGGGGTGCCCGGTGCAGAGAGCAAAGCGCCGGCGCATGGCGCGGCCATGCCTGGCTCCGTCCCGCGGCGGCCCCGCCAGTGACCTGCAGCCCGGACGGGATGCCGCTGCCAGCTGACCCACTTTATGGGGAGCCTTCGTTAAATAAATCAGGGGAGGACACCCATCCCCTTGGCCAGGGAGCCCTGTCAGCGCATCACGCCTCTGGCGGGGACCAGCAGGACAGTGGTGGTGTCCCCAGCTGCGGGGTGCTGCCTGGCACCCCGGTCCTTCCCAGCAGGGAGCTGGGGGATGCCAGTTTGTCACCTCTGAGGTCTTGGGGCTGGCAGTGCAGGGACACACTGGGCTGGCTGTCAAGGCTGTGTGGACGGACCTGGGGGATGCCACACATCCCCACGTCCCCTGCGCTGTGTCCCAGCTGCAGTAGGTCCGGGTCGAGAGCAGACGAGAGGACAGCATGTTTTCAGTGGAAAGTCTTCTTTTTGGATGATTTGCTCCAAATGCCCTAGCGAGCTCCTGCTCTGTGCTGTCCCCGCTCAGGAGGTGTCCCCGGGGCCACCCCGCTCACTGGGGGCCCAGCCTGAAGCTGTGGCTGAAATCAGGGTCCCACCCGATGCCATAGGGATGGGGACCGCTCCCCAGTGCCCGGCTGCACTGGGGTGGCATTGGTCTGGCTTTCCATGCCAGCCAGTGTGCCCATCGGCCCTGAGCCCCACCAGCGGTGCTCATGGCATCCCCGCACCGGTGCAGGATGGGTGCACACAGCTCTCACATCCAGCTGGGGGTGGTGGGGAGCTGGGCTTGGACCCAGCAACACCCTCAGAGACCCAAGGGCTGGGTCTCTTGAACCTTGGAGTCACCACCACGTGTGTCACCCAGTGCTGGAGGTCACGGCTGTCGCAGCCTGGAAAGCTTCTGTGTTCCAGCAACGCTGCGCTGGCGTGGGACGCGATGGGACAGCCTGGCAGGGTGGAGGGAAATCTGGTCCCCACATGCTGGCTGGCGGGAGGGGACGGTGTCCCGCGCTCAAGGAGATGCTTTGCCATGAGCAATCCCGTCCTGGCTGCAGGCAGCCACATCCCCGCCCTGCCCGCAACCCTCCGGCGGGAGTGCTTGGTGTGTGAGACACCCTCCACCCTACATGCTGCTCGAGGTGTCCCCATTGGGGATGTGGCAGCCCATCACCCCTCCTCAGGCCGCTGCCAGCTGGGATGGGAGCTCGGTGCTGGCAGCTCCCACACGCATGGTCCTTGCCGAGTCACGGGCATCCCTGCGCCGTCCCGAGTGGTGGGATGCTGCTCTTTCGCAAGGAGACGTTTCCCCGGCCGCGATGTTCCCGCTCGTAATCCCTCCCCGTCCCTTCACGCTGACCTCCTAATGAGGTCACGTTTCAGCGGAGGCTCCCAAGCCCTGATTCCAATTAAAACCTTTCATTTGGAGCTGGCCGCGGCGCAGCCGGCTGGGTACAGCTCNGCCGCGGTGCAGCCGGCTGGGTACAGCTCTCGCCGCGGGGCTCCCGGGGGACCCCCCGCCGAAGCGAGGTCACGGGAGGCTCCTGTAAAACCGTCTTCAGGCACCGCAGCCCGCGGCACAGGGCTGAGAGCGAGCGGCTCTTTTTTGGAGCCACTGCTTCCAAGGTAATAGAAAAGAGCATCTCCCGGCGCGGCTCCATCATGGGGGGTTGTATCCCGGAGGATTTACTATCCCGAAGGAAGGAGCCCCCAGGACTGGTGCCACACAGCCGGCTGGCAGAGAGGGGCTACACCGCGGGGCAGAGGGGGCACGGCCACCGGCAGCCAGGTGCTAACCCGCCACCTTCTCTCCTCTCCAGGTGGCTATGGATTGCCCTACAGCACTGGTAAGCTGCCCTACGGTGAGTGCTCGTAGCCCTTGCTCCGCGGTCGTAGCTCCTCGCGGCTCTGCCGGCTGTCACCGTGGCCTCGTGGCCACCGAACCCCGTGGTGGTGTGAGGGGCATCCCGCTCCCAGGGTGAGGTTGTCCCTCAGGGGGACCCGTGCCTTGCCCTGCCGTGAAGCCTGTGGAACTGGCTGGGAGCAACCCGGCTCTCCTGGCGTCCCGCACCGCGGGGCCGGGAGGCGTTAATCCGCAGGCACGCGGTGGCACCAGCAGTGGTCGGCTGCTGGGTGGCTCTGCTGGGACACATCCTGAGCGGCGGCCAGCTCCAGGCAGCAATCTTTGAACTGGCATCTCAACCCGGGAGGGTGCTGGCTCCGGCATCCCCCCCACCACATCCCTCGACGTCGCAGGGGGGAAGATCCTTTGGGCCGAGGGAGCTGCTCCATCTGCCTCGTCCCCCTTCCTAGGGCCAGCGCCTGACCGGGCTTCGCCTTTCTGCTTGTGATTGCAGGTTTCGGACCCGGCGGGATAGGAGCTGGCATCGGAGTAGGAGGAAAGGCAGGGTACCCCACCGGGACAGGTATGCTCCCTTCCCAGGCAGCCCCAGGGTGGGGGACTGGCACGGGCATGGCAGGGGGACCGGGCACCCCCATCACTTTGCCGGTCCTCGGATGGGGTTTTGGGCACTGTCCGGCTGTCTGGTGGCCCCAGGGTGGCAGCGTCACCCCAGGGACAGCCTGGAGGGCTGCATCACACCCCAAAGGAGAGGGAGGCAGATGTTGACAGGAGGGACCAGTCCCCAGGGTCCCTGCGGGACTGGGGGAGCTGAGATGGGAATGGTCTCGGGACCTCAGCAACTGCCTATGTCCTTCCCCAGGAGTTGGAGCACAGGCGGCAGCAGCGAAAGCAGCAGCGAAATATGGTGAGTCACCCTCCACGGGCACATCCATCACCCGTCTCCCCAGTGCTCCCTCCCTCCCCTCCATGCTGGGGGGGATGCTGGTTGTGTCCCTGCATCACTGAGCTGATGGTCCCCTTCTCCCCTGTGGCAGGAGCCGGTGTCCTGCCCGGGGCTGGTGGCATCCCGGGAGTCGGTGGAGTGGTACCCGGTGTCGGAGTTGTCCCAGGAGTCGGAGGTGAGGCGATGGCGGGCTCAGCCCTGGGGCTCGGGGGGGGGTCACGTCCCCCCGTCCCGCACCCCTGACTCTGTCCCACTACCCCGGCAGTTGGAGGGGCGGCAGCGGCAGCGGCGGCAGCGAAAGCAGCGGCAAAGGCAGGAGCTATCGGTGAGTTCCCTGCTCTCTCGGACAGACCCGGCGGCTGCCTGCGGGGCCGGGCTCACGCTCGGGGCACGGAAGAGTCGTGCATTGGTGCCGGGGCTGTTCGGCTTCCCCGCCTGCCCCACCACCCCCAGCCCCAGCCCCTGGGGTGCTCTCCCAGTCCCCTGCGCCGGCACCAGCGGCTGCTTGCTGGAGCTTGGGGTGAGGTGAAGTGACCCTGCTGAGCCAGCGGCTTTTGCGGGTGGAAGGCAGCAAGGTGTGAAACCTCCCCCAGAGCTGCAGAGGGGCTTTACCCCCCCTTGGGGGCAGCTTCCAGCAGAGTGTTGGGAGAGCCAGCCTCGGGCGTAGCAAAGCCTGGTTTGAGAAAAGCGGCTTTCTCGGCGGTGGCTGGCCGCCTCGCAATGCGGCCGCCCGACACGGGGCAGTACGTCCCCATCACGCATGGTTTCCCCATACGAGATGTGGTTTTGCCGTGCCGGGCTCCGGCGGCGTCTCAGGGGGGATGGTGTCTGTAACGAGCCATCATTTGTTAGCGAAGGGATGCGCTCGGTGATGCAGATCTCGTCTTCGCTGCTTCCCTCGTTGGCTGTTTTGTGGGAGAAAAGCAAGTAGCAAACAACCAGTCATTGAAGAAGGAAGCGCGTCAGCCCTGGGAGCAGCTGGGATTTACAACCAGGGCCTTGGGGGAACTTCAGCGTTCCCCAAGCTCCTGGGTGACCGGGTGGGCTCCAGCCCCCTGGGTTGGGTATAGGGAGCTGGGGATCCCAATCCTGGGCGCATCCCAGGTCCCATGAGCAGCTGGATTGGGAGGTGTGGAGAGCCCACCTCAAAGCCAGGCGCCCCAGAGCCTCCCATGACACCAGGGGGAGACCGTGTCACCAGCAGTGGGATGGGGTGGTTTTGGGGGGGTCTGACTGTTCTGCTTCCCTCCAGCTCCAGGGGTGCTGCCCGGGGTTGGCGGCGTCCCAGGCCTCGTGCCCGGCGTTGGTGGTGTCCCCGGCTTGGTGCCCGGTGTCGGCGGTGTCCCCGGGGTAGCAGGTGACTGTTCCCACCACCCAGCTCTGCAGGGGGCACGGGGTCTGGTGGCTGAGGGTCCCTCTCTCCCTTGTCCCCAGGAATCGGGACGCCGGCAGCAGCAAAGGCAGCAGCAAAGGCAGCTAAGTACGGTACGTGCTGCGCGGTGCAAGGAGCCCCCCAGCAGCTCCCTGGGGACTCCTGCTGACCCTCTCCACCCGCGGCACTCAGGTCCCCCCAGGCAGGCAGCTGTCCCCTGGGAATCGCTCTGGATGGCTCATTACCAGGGAACATCCCAGGTCGGGATACTCCCAGCCCAGCTCCCGGCTGCCGCATCCAGGCTTGGCTTCATCCCCAGGGCGGGACTTTCTCCCTCTCCGGGGTTTCTGCAGGTTGCTTCATGGAGATGAACGGATGAGACTGAACTCACGTCTTTGGACCTTGTCTGAATTCTTGGGTTTTGTACCAAATCCGTTTTTCCAGCAGCAGACCTGACCCAGGGTCTGGTGCCCACGGGCTCAGCATCACTGCCCGGGTGGGCAGAGATCCCTGGCAGAGGGACCCCTGCCCAGGGTCACCGCCTTCCAAAAACCTGGTGGGATCCAGCGAGTGCATCCAACTTGGTCTAGCAAGAGCCAGGTGCCCAGCAGGCATAACCACCTCCAGCGAGGAGGAGCCCAGGGGGGACGAGGGACACGGCCAAGCAGCAGGGAAGCTGGGAGCCCAGGAGCAGAGAGGAGGCAGAATTGGCCCTGAGGCTCCACGCAGGGCTGGGGGATCCATGTGCTGCTCCAAAAGGCAGTGCCAGAGATTAAGTGGCCAGGTCCCAGGACCTTCTCCTCACTGCAGAGCCCTGGGAGTCCCCCTGGGAGCAGCCATGCTTGACAGCAGCTTTCCTTTGAGGGCTAAACCATTGCTGGCCATTTCTTCCACTTTTCTTCCACATTGTGTAGAAAAAAAGTCCCACCATGTGCCCAGGGAAGGATGGGATTTAGGGAGAAACTTGACAGTGACAAGTTAACGAACGTGTGCTCTGTGCTGGGGTATGAGGCACCTACTGAGAAGGGGGCCATGAGGACTCAGCGCTCAGCCCTTCCAGAAGTGATGAGTGCTGGCAGGTCAAGGCTGTCACTGCCCCGGGCAGCTCCCCAGTCTGGCCAGTGCCCAGGGCACCCAACCCTTCCAAGCAGCTACTGGGGACCGCCAGTCACTCAGCTTCCGTGGCCTGTTTGGCTGCAAGGCTTAAAGTCCCCATGATGAGGACCATCTGGAGCCACCATGATGACGAGGATCATCATGGTCCCCTGTGCTGGTGACTTCCCAGCCTCTCTTTTACAACAGCAGATTTACCATCCTCGCTGGGGCCCCTTGGGAGACACGGGACCAGTCCCCCCGTTGCACCGCTGTGCATCTCTCCTGGGACAAGGCGGTGGGGCGCTCTCTCCTCACCACGGCACGACAACAAGAGCAGACCTATGGCAAGGTCCCACCTTTCAACTGTTGCTGCAACGAGATCTAACTTCTCCCCTCTCGTTGCCTGCAGGAGCTGGTGTCGGTGTTCCCGGCATTGGTGGTGTTCCTGGTGTCCCTGGTGTTCCTGGTGTTCCTGGTGTCCCTGGCGTCCCTGGCGTCCCTGGTGTCCCCGGTGTCCCTGGTGTTCCTGGTGTCCCTGGCGTGCCCGGCGTGCCCGGTGTGGCTGGGGTTCCCGGCGTGGTGCCCGGCGTCGGAGGTGAGCAGATGGGCTGGCACAAGCCGATGGGGTGATGCTGGCCTCATCGGTCCCCTGACTCTCTCCCTTCTATCACCACAGTGGGTGGCCCAGAAGCTGCGGCGGCCGCAGCGAAGGCTGCAGCGAAAGCTGCGGCGTTCGGTGAGTCACCGTCATCCTTTCCCAGGGAGGGAGGAGGGATGCTTGCAAATGGGCAGGGTGGGGGGCACCCCTGGCATGCTGGATGGCGGGGAGGTCAGCGGGACCCCTGCCTACGGCACGTGCCTGCTCGGCCGCATCCCTGAACCTCTCTGCAGGAGCAGGGCGCGTGCCCGGTGTCGGCGTGCCCGGAGTTGGCGTGCCCGGTGTTGGCGTGCCCGGTGTCGGTGTGCCTGGTGTCGGCGTGCCCGGTGTCGGCGTGCCTGGAGTCGGTGTGCCCGGTGTTGGTGTGCCCGGTCTGGTCCCCGGTGCCATACCAGGTGAGATGGCATCTAAGGGATGCTTGGGATGTCCCCAGCGGTGCCAGCTGAGGGGAGCCAGTGTGGCCACCACAGCCCATTGCTGCCCCTCACGGTCCCCCTCTCCCCCAGGAGTCGGAGTTCCATCAGCCGCCGCTGCTGCCAAAGCAGCCGCCAAAGCAGCCAAGTACGGTAAGCCGGGATCTCTCCAGGGTTATCCCACATGTCCTGTCTCCTGCTGTCTCCCCATCCCAGGCTGCCCCCCTTATTGGGAGGCCACAGTGTCCCTGTGGGTCAGGACGAGGGATGAGCTCTTAGCAGGGCTGTACACGGCATGAAGTATTGGCTGTGTCAGGGGATGCTCTCCAGAGCTGGTCTGCATGGAGGGTCCTAAGGTTCACCATCCATACAACTTCTCATGCATTAATCCATCCACCCTTCCTTCTACCCACCCATCCACACAACCAGCCAGCCAGCCACCTCAGCATACATCTGTCCATCCATCTGTCCATCCATCTGCACCTCCATCCATTCATCCATCTCACCACCCACTCATCCATCTCACCATCCATCCATCCCTCCATCCACCCAACCTGCCATCCATCTATCCACTCCACGTCCATCCAGCTACCCGTCCACCCCAGCATCCAGCCACCCCACCATTTATCCATCCATCCATCCATCCATCCATCCATCCATCCATCCATCCATCCACCCACCCCAGCCTGCCATGCCTTTTCAGCAGGCACCTTCCACCACCTCTCTTCCCTAGCTGAAGCTCCAATCCTTCCCTCTTTCCTTGCAGGAGTGGGCGGCCTGGCTCCTGGCGTAGGTGGTCTAGCTCCTGGAGTGGGTGGCCTTGCTCCTGGCGTGGGTGGCCTGGCCCCCGGCATTGGAGGTGTCCCAGGTGAGGAGGAGAAAGGCGGGTAGTGGTGGCAGCCTGGCTGGTACGGGGGCGGGACAGGCGTGAGGAGGACCTCAGTGGTCTCCGCCAACTCGTGGCCATCGCTTGGGGGATGCAGACAAGGCGGGAGGCATGGGCTCTGCCCAGCATTGCTGGAGAGGACCCCCCTGGGGGACACTGACCCCCCTCTTGCTGTCTCCACTCAGGGGTCGGAGCTCCGGCCGCAGCAGCAAAAGCAGCAGCGAAGGCAGCCAAATTCGGTGAGTCGGCTGGAGAAGCCCATCGCTCGTTGCTCAGCCCACAGCAGGCAGTCCTGCCCACCCAGTGGACATCTGGGGTGTCCCCAGTAGCCCCGGCCTGTCACAGACTGGTCCAGGGGGAGGTGGGGAGGCTTCGGGGGGTGGGTGCATCATCCCACAGGTGTTTTGGGGATCACACGGGAATCACCCCAACGCTGCTTCACCCCCTCTCTCCGCAGGTGCTGGGGTTGGAGGGGTACCAGGTGCGGTGCCCGGTGTCGCCGGAGTGCCAGGAGTGACACCCGGTGTCGGCGTCGTGCCTGGGGTGGTGCCAGGCGTGGGAGTACCCGGTANGGCGTGGGGGTACCCGGTACCGGCATCCTCCCTGGGGCAGGTATGTGCTTTGTCACACCCTATTGGGGACCTGTTTGGGGACAGAAGTGGCCGGAGATGCTGAAAGCCACTGAGCCACGTGGAGGGATGGCAGAGGAGGATGCAGGCAGGATGGGGAACGGTGGCACATGGGAGGGGTGCAGGGGTGACTGTCCTAACCGCGGTGTCCTCATTCACTTTGCAGGCATCCCCCAAGTAGGGGTGCAACCTGGTGCTAAA
>RSEF01000019.1:740897-753193 GCA_003993805.1 Himantopus leucocephalus | reverse complement strand
GAACATCTCAAGAACCTGAAGAAACCAGACCGCAAGAAGCGGTACACGGTGGTGGGGAACCCGTACTGGATGGCCCCCGAGATGATCAACGGTGAGCCTGGCCACGGTGCCGTGAGGGGGATTGTGGCTAGCCAGGGCTCTGTCCCCGAGCAGGGGACACTTGGTGGGGCAGGGACAGGAGATGCGGCATAACCTTACCCATCTCTCCCCACAGGGAGGAGCTACGATGAGAAGGTGGACATCTTCTCCTTTGGCATCGTCCTGTGCGAGGCAAGTACCGTTGGGTTCTTCCCATTGGGGTTGGGGTTCTCATTGGGGCTGAGGTCTATGGGGAGGGTCTTCCCTTAGAGCTGGGGTCCTCATTGGGGTTGAGGTCTCCAGTTGAGGTCTCTCCATTTGGGTTGAGGTCCCCAGTTGAGGTCTCCCCATTTGGGTTGAGGTCTCCCCACTAGAGTTGAGGTCTCCAGTTGAGGTCTCCCCATTGGGGTTGGGGTCTCCTCTTGGAGTTCGGGTTCTCAATGGGTTTTGGTTCCCCCCTTGGGGCTGAGCCCGTTCCTCCCTCCCGCTGTCCCCCAGATCATCGGCCGGGTGAGCGCTGACCCCGACTACCTGCCCCGCACCACTGACTTCGGCCTCAACGTCAGGGGCTTCCTGGACCGCTACTGCCCCCCTGCCTGCCCCCCCAGCTTCTTCCCCATTGCCGTCTGCTGCTGCGACCTGGACCCTGAGAAGCGGTGAGTGGTTGGGATCCCCCCCGGGGGGGACAACTGGGGCTGGTGGGGGGCGGGGGGGGCTGCTATGGAAGAGGGGGACACGGGGCCAGCAGAGCTGCCACATGTACCCCCTTCTTGCTCAGGCCGTCCTTCGGCAAGCTGGAGCAGTGGCTGGAAACCCTCCGCATGCACCTGGAGATCCACCTGCCGCTGAGCTCCCAGCTGGAGCAACTGGACCGAACCTTCGGGGAGACGCACCGGCGGGGCGAGGGCGGGCTGCCCGCGCCCCCTCGATAGAGACCCCCCCCTGCCCCGACCCGTACCCCCCTCTGAAGCCACAGGAGAAGGAGCTGCACCCACCGCCAGCGTCTCCTCCAGCTGCCACCACCCCCGGGGCTGGATCCCTGGGGTCCCCGATGAGCCCCCCGCCCCGTCTCCTCCTCACGGGCTGCCCGTGCCCCCCCTGGGAGCTGGCTCTCCCCCCTGTGCATCCCTCCCCCCCCACGCCATAGCTCTTGCCCCCAGGACAAGCCCGGCTGGCCGCATTGTGGGGACCATCCTCGTCGTCCCCAAGTCCCCCCGCCATCCCGGCTCGCTTCGCCTTTGCACGCCCGGGGGCTGCGCGGCCGCCGTACTCCCACGAGCCCCGGGGGCTCCCCCGTACAGAGCCGCGGCCTCGCGGCGGTGCCTTGGCTTTCTGTGAACTTGCACTGCGACACAGGAGGGACACCCTGGTTCCTTCGGGGGGGCGGAGGGGGGGGTACATGGCCCCAGGCGCCCCCACCCCCCCCGGGGGAACACGGGTCCCGGGGCAACCTCGTAGCAATGCCCTTGTCCTCGGCCGGACCCTCTCACGCTGCTTCTACCGGCACCCCGGGCTCGGGGGGTTGCCGGCACCCCCTGGCCGAGCGAGGGTCCGTAGTGGGGGGGGACGACACCCCCGTGGCATGGGGACAAGTACGTAGCAGTCCCCGCTGCCCCCACGTCCCCGCTGCCCATGCTAGTTGGTGACCACGCATCCCTGGGGACAGTGGCGGGTGGTCCAGAGGGATGCAGGGATGCGGCTCGTCGCGGTCCCCTTCACTTGGGNGGGGGGGGGGGGGGGGGGGGGGGGGGGGGGGGGGGGGGGGGGGGGTTGCGCCACGCGGTGCTTTTCATGCTCTTTATTCAGGTTCATTTTTCTGTAAGATATTTAAAGAGAAGAGTTTGTATTATTTTTTCATACGACGTAGCGTTTGCCATTTGTCACTGCCTCGGTTCTGCTTTCCCGAAGGGATGAAAACTGTGAAGCCTCTCCGCGCACTTTTGCCCGGGAAGTCCAAGGCGACGTCCTCTCCGGAGGCGGGAAGGGAGCTCAAACTGTGATGTACCCCGAGCCGTGAGTCAATAAATCCTTCCCTGCTCGCTGCCCGGCCTGCTTGGGAATCGCTCGCCTCCCCCCGGGGGGGGCTGGGAGCTCTTGGGGAAACTGAGGCAGGAGGGGCTGGACTCTCCGCTCCGGGCGATGCGGTGGTACCGGGCTCGGTGGCATCCCCCCGGCACGGTCACCCCTGTGGTGGCAGTACTGTTGTCCCCCTTTGTGCTGTTGACACCCCATCGTGGGTCACACCCCCCCCCCCAGCCCTGGGGCTGATGCCATCCCTGCCTGCACCACCTGGCCAGGCCCCCGTGACCCCCAAGCCCCGTGTCCCCTCCCTGCCTGGCCGTGTCCGCTGTCACCCCACGCGATGGCAGAGCCCGCGGTGGTGACGGGCAGGTTATGGAGCTGCGTGACCGTGGGGCACTGTGGAGCAGCTTTGTCTTTGATGTGAAACAAGCCCCAGGGGACAGCGAGGTGGCCCGTGCCCCACGCAGTGGTGGCCCGTGGCCATCCCATGCTGTGCCTCTGTTCTCGTGACCTTCCTAAACCAAATTTAGGTCCCCAAAGTGGGCGATCTCTACCCTCAGAGGGGTTCGAGCTTTGGTTAGAGAAAACCTGGAGCCCAAGGAGCTCGTGGGGGGGTGACAAGGAAGGGACTGGGGGATATCCCTGAGGATGTCCCCAGGGATGCTGCAGCTGGGTGAGGAGGGGAGGGGACAGCGCAGCCCGAAGGGCTCCTGGGATCCAGGCTGGACGCCCCCCATCAGGAAACCTCCTGGTTTATCGCTCTGGGGATGCTCGGCCCCAGTGTGGGGGGAGGTTGGGGAGGTGATGGCGGCTCTGTCCCCCTCTGGGGTGGCTCCTTCATCTGACTGCCTGTCCCCCATCACCGTGATGAAGGGACAAGGACAAACACCCTGCCAGGGGCACGGTGCTGTCACGGTGCCCTTGGTGACATCACACCACGCCGGTTCTTTGCTCCGGGAGCAGGACACCATCGCTCCCCAGGAACATCGGGGCAGTGGGGGACATTGTGGCCATCACCCCTGGGAAACACCATGGTCCCCAAGTCCCTGCCACCACGGGAGAGCAGGACCCCAGGAGACCCCCAGCCTGGCAGCAGGACCCCCCCATCCCCACGGGACCCCCAGTCCCCGCGCAGCTCCTCGCCCAGCTGGACGGAGCTGCAGAGCGGGGTGTACCTGGTGCAGCCAGTGCCATCGGGCCACTCGCTGGTGACCTTGCAGAGGACCCTTGACGTCGGGCAGGGGAAGAGCCAGGCGAGAGCCGGCAGCCGGCCACAGCAGGGCCAAAGCGGTGGCAGCTCGGTCACCCCCATGGCCAGCGACTCATCCCAGAGCGAGCCACCAGCTGGGAGCCCCCCCTCACTGGGCAGGGAGGTGGCCCCAACACAGCCCCAGTGGTCCCATGCCACGGCTGTCACCCACCCAAAGCCCCCCCACGGGGGTGTGCAGCACCCCGTGTCCAAATCCAGCCACCGGCGTGTGCGGTACCCGGCCTCCCACTGGCCCCCCACCCAACCGGTGGCAACCTGGCAGGGCTTCTGGCTCCCGCAGCCCCCGCTGGCCCGGCGTGATGCGGGTGTGAGGGGCTCGGCACCCCGGCTCCTGGCACCCAGCTGTCACCTCCAGCCGTCACCCCCCGGCAGGGACAAGGGCACCCAGACCAAGCCGCAGGCCACCGAGAGCTGCCCCTGTGCCCCCTGTCCTCCCCGGGGTCCCACTGTGTCCCCATCTGAGGTGGTCCCCAGCGACATCCCCGGCAGGGCTCTGCCCAAGCTCAGCCCCGGCTCGCCGTGGTGGCCCTTGCTGCAGGCAGGGAGCCAAGTGTCCCCAGGTCCCACGTCCCCACTGGCGGGCCAGCAGCCAAGTGTCACCGAGGCGGTGGCCAAAGGCACTGGTGGCTCTGGCAAGGACATGGCCGAGCCAGTGCTGCTCGGCAGAGCCTCCCCCACTGTCCTCCTGCACAAGGCCCAGACCGAGAGCTCCAGCTCCGGCTGCAATGATGGAGATGAGCCATCAGCCACCTGGTTTATCGCCTTCTTCATGGGTAAGTTGGGGTGATGGGGTGGGAGGGAGAGCGTGGCTTCCTCTGGCAGCTCAGCAGGGTGGGCACCGGTGCTGAGGGGACCCTCCCGGGGGGACAGTGGCTGCCTGCGGGCAGGGGGTGATGGACAGTAGGGTGCTCACGAGGCTTGAGGAGATGTGCAAAGAGAGGAGGTGCGAGGGTCCAGTTGGGGCACCCAGCTCCATAGGGATGTCCCAAGCTGGAGAGAGGGGTTGGTGGGATGTCACCAGGATGCCCAGCTCCATAGGGACATGGGGAGCTGGGGAGGGGTCGTTGGGGTGCAGCAAGGGCACCCAGCTCCACAGGGATGTCGGGAGCTCGAGAAGGGTTGCTGGGATCCCACCAGGGTGCCCAGCTCCATAGTGACATGGGGAGCTGGAGAGGGGTCATTGGGGTCCAGACAGAGTGTCCAGCTCCATAGGGACGTGGGGACAGGTCCCCATCCTTGGCTGCAGGAAGGCTCACCCACACTGGAGGATTTTCCGGCAGTAAGCGGGAGGTGGCAGTGGGCACCTCCGGAGTCCTTTCCACCGGGGTTTCTGTGGCTCTGGCCATCCCTGCTTTGAGCGGAGGCTGGACTAGAGATGACCCGAGACCTCTCCTGTCCTACACCCCTCTGATCCACCATGCTATGCCTGGTGCTTGGCTCTGCAGGGTCTCTGTCATGGTTGGCACTGTCCCCAGAGCAACCATTTATTCCCTGAGCACAGTGTCCACCCTTCCAGCTCAGGACTGGGGACGTTGCACGGTCCAGGAGCAGCTTGAACCCCTCTTCTGTGATTTGGGCAGAGAGATGTCACTGCCACAGCCCCATGTCACCCCTTCAGCAGCCTGGGCTGGGACAGGAGCCACCTCTTTGGCGCACGTGCCACCAGGTCACCAGGTCCTGATGGCTCCACGGGGCGAAGCCAGACCCCAGAAATCCTCGTGGGGCACTGAGGCCGATGCTCGTGGGTCGGTACCCACCTGCCTCAGTTTCCCCTCTTGCCGGGGTGTGGGACGGGGGTGCTGGATGTGGGGGTGGAAGAAGGGGACGTTTCTCCAGCTCCCTGTCCCCCCGCAGAGGGGGCTGATGAGAGGCACACCGACGTCCTCTGCTCCCTGAAGGGTGAGGCTCGCCCTGGGCAAAGCCAGGCGGGGAAATCCCGTGGGCCACGTGTTGCCCCCTTGCTCGCTGGCGGTTTTTGTAGGGTCTATGTAAACACGGCGTTTTTAAACCCAGCAGTGGGGGATACGGCTCCTCCGTGCTTCCCTGCGGCATCGCTGCCTTCCCTGATCCCCCACCCGTCCCTGCCTGTCTCTGCCAACCGAGGACACGTGGGTCCCATCCCTGACCCGGCTGGTGATCCCGGGGGGGGACACACAGGGCCCTGGGGGGGGTCGGGGACAGACAGGGCTTAGCAGGGGACCCTGGAAAACCTCAGTCGCTTCTGATGGGAAAACTTGTTTCTGCTCGGTCCTGCTGCCATCCTTCCCCGCCTCCGGTGCAAACCCCTTCCTGGTCACCGCTCCAGAGGAGGAGGTAAGCGATGGGCTGGGGCTGCGCGGTGGGAGCTCGGGGTGACACTGGGGGGGTCCTAGGTTTCCCAGTGCCACCGGGTCCCCAGGCCTGGCACCAGAGATGGGCAGCACTGGCCGGGGAATCCCTTGCAAAGGGTTTGCTGGGGCTGGTCACGTGTGATGAGTTGTGGGAGGGCTCAGCTTGGGGGGGGGGCAGGAGACCTTCGTGGCCACAGCTTGGTGTGGGACCTCCTGGGCTTGTGGGTTTGGATGGCTGTGAGGCTCTGTCCCCACTGCTGTGCCACCATCCCATGGAGCTCCCCCTACACCCCTGCAAGGGGCTGGCAATGGCCGGACACGGGGGACTGCGCCCCAAAACAGCCCCCAGACCCCCTCTACCCTGTCTGGGGACTGGAGCTGCCTGGAGAGCCTGGGGGACTTGGAGCAAGGATGGGGTGACCCTGGCACGTGGATCTGGGGGGCTGGGAGACCCCAGCCCATGAGTTTAGGGGGCTGGGAGACCCTGACATGTGGGTTTAGAATTTGGGGGACCCCAGCATCATGCATTTGGGGCTCTTTGCTGCTCTGCAGGGGTCCGGCACGGGGAGTGACCCAGGCATGGGCAGCCCTTTCCGGGCTCAGATCAAGGGAAAGAAGGCAAAAGGCAGGAATCAGACCCCAGGCTTTCGGGGTACCCTCAGCCCACCTGGACCCCGTGCTCCTCAGGATGGCTGGAGCAGATCTCGGGGGGGCACCGTGGGGTGCACGATGTGGCTCATCCTCTCCACGCTGGGAAAACCGCGTTTATCGCCAGCTCGGAGGCCGTTTGGCTGCCTCCCTGCCTGGCTGCCGCCTCTGCCCCTCCTTCGGGATGGCTTTTGGGATGGACCCTGCGGGGCTTTGTCCCCTGGGACATTTTATTTGGAGCAGCGGTGAGGTGCTCCGCTCTGGCCAGCATTCCTCGGCCCGGCCTCCGCGCTGGGAAGGCCCCAAAACTGGACCCGTCGCAAGAGAAAGAGCTAAAAATAGCGGTTCTCACGGCGGATGCAGAAAAGCATCCCAACATACGGCCTCTGAACCTGCCAGCAGCCGAGGATGGGGCCGACCCCCCCAGCCCCGTCCCATGCCCAGCCGTGGCCTCTATGACCCCAAATCTTCCCCCACTGACACCCCCCGCCTTTGAACCCCCCCCGGTGCAACCAAAGCCACCAGGACCCGCTTTGTCACTGGGGCAATGCTGGGTGCAGGCAGGGGGGCAGCAGGCAGCCCCCCCCCATGCAGGCAGCGAGGAGGCAATGGGTTAACCTCCCCACGCCCGCCGGATGCAGCATCCTGGGCTGGGCTCTTTCCATCTTGTTTTGGTTTGGAGGAATAAAAGCTTTGGCAGCGTTGTAGCCGCTTCCCAAAATAACCCGGCCTCCCATGGTAATTACAGAGCTCTGGTCCCCGGTAGTGGCTCGCGGTGGCTCCTCGGCCCTGCCATGCTGCGCCGGGATCCGATACCGCTGCTGCCCAGTCGGGGCGAGGGAGACCGGGGTGCCTCGGGGACCTCTCGAGCAGCGCCAGCCTCCCTCGGCGTCACCGTCGCTCCCCTTGCGTCATCCCCCGGCCAAGAAAAATACAGCCCCTTGCATCCCCCCTCCCGCTCCACAGCTGATCCCTTCAGCTTTTAATACTCTATTTAAAGCCCGGGCTGCAGCTTGCCGGCCCTGATGGGCACCGGGCTACTAGACTGAGGCCATGGCAAGCCCGAAGGTCCTCCAGGCTGTGCCCACCGGCACAGCTGAGAACTCCCAGCTCATCGCAGCAGTGGCCGGCCTGCCCTCCCGCCCCCCGTGGGGCTCAGCGCTGCTCCTTGAAGGGCAAGGAGAGACGGGGCTGAGCTCCCGGAGCACCCGAGCCTGTAATCCCCAGTAATCTCGGAGGAAAGCGCTCGCTGCGCGGATTAGAGATGCAAACAGCCACCCTCACCTGCCTGCCCCTGCCTGCTCCCTGCCCGCTCCCTGCCTGCAGCCCCCTGGCCGGCAGCGGGTGAGGAAGGGCTGCCAGGGGAGCGGGCTCGCTGCCCGGCCACCCCAGATGGATGGGGGCTGGGGGGGGGCCGTTGGGGCTCCCCCATCACCACCAGATTGAGCCCGTGTCGGTTATTTATGGGAATAAAGGGAACGCGGAGCCATTTGGCTGCAGCCTGGCCCCGTAGTGTGGGAGGGGATAACACCCCGGGTGGTGACAAGGTTGGGGACAAGGCTGAGATGGTCCTTGTGGAGTCACCCAGCTTTGGTGGGGGTCTCTGTGCCGGGCTGCATTCGGCTTTTCCTGCTGGGAAACTACCACCAGCTTCATCTTATGGGTAGGGAAACTGAGGCAGGGAGGGGATGCTCTGGGGCTGCATGTGGCCTTGCCACCCCCCTAGCATGGGGTGTGTTTTTTGGGGGGACAAGGACAGCCCTGTTGGGCAGCTGGACCGGGAGACTGAAATTTGGGCATGGCTGAGCCTCTGTCAGCTGCTCACTGTGGGGAACAGCCACCGCCGGCCAAGACCCCCCCCCAGCCCCATTCATGGCCAGGAACACAAGCGCCCCACGCCGCCCCGGCCGGCTGTGCCAGCGTCCTCCCCTGCCCTCGGTGGGGACGCGGGGGGACACAGCCACGTGCCACTGGCACCCGCTGCACTTTGAAAGCACAGGCCTGGGGCCGGGGACATCCCAGGAAGGGGCTGCACCCCCTGGCACAGGATGGGGACAGGGATGGGGACACAGCCCGCAGGGGTGCTGGTTGCCCCTGCCAGGCAGTCTCAGGCGAGCTGAGGCAGGGCCGGGGGCGGCATCGCCCGCCATCAGCCCCGGGAGGGGGAGGCAGGCTGGGATTTTGCAGAGCGAGCACTGGGAAGGACTGGGATCTGGTGCTCCACGCCTGGTTCAGTCCCTGGTACCCGGCACGCGGTGCTCGATGGGTGACGTGTGGTGCCAGCGTGCTTGCCTGGTGCTCAGCACCTGGTGTGTGGTTTCCAGTACCCAATACCTGCTAACTGGTACCCAGTGCCCAGCGTGCCCAATACCCGGTGGCTGGTGTGCCCAGTGCCTCCTGCCCAGTACCTGGTACCCGCTGAGCAGTGCCCAGCACTGGTGTCCGCTGCTGGGAGGTCACTGCCTGCGCCGGGACCCTGTGCCTGGTGCACCGTGCTGGTGCCCTGTGCCTGGTACCCAGTGCCAATGCCCTGTGCCCAGTGCAGGTGTCCTGTTCCCGCTACCCAGTGCCCTGCACCAAGGCCCCAGTGCTGGTGCCCCATATCCGTGCCTGGTGCCGGTTCCTCAGTGCCAATGCTGGAGCCCCGTGCCTGGCGCTGCTGCCTTGTACCGCAGCCCCGTGCCCGGTGTGCAGTGCCAGTGCCTGGCGCATGGTGCCAGTGCTGGCTGCTGGTGCCAGTGCCGGAGCGTGGTGTACAGTGCCTGGTCCCAGTGCACGGTACTGGTGCCAGATGCTGATGCCGGTGTTGGGTGCTGATGCTGGTGACAGTGTTGTGTGCTGGTGTCGGGTGCTGATGCCAGTCCCGGTGCCGGTGCCTGGCGCATGATGCCAGTGCTGGCTGCTAATGCCAGTTCTGGAGCGCGGTGTACAGTGCCTGGTCCCAGTGCACGGTGTCGGTGCCAGACGCTGACGTCGTGCCGGGTGCTGGGGCCAGTGCTGGGTGCTGATGCCGGTGCCCAGTGTGGTGTCGGTGCTGGGTGCTGATGCTGGTACCTGGTGCTGGTGCCCAGTGCTGATGCTGATGCCTGGTGCTGGGTGCTGATGCCGGTACCCAGTGTGGTGTTGGTGCTGGGTGCTGATGCCGGTGCCCGGTGCCGGTGCTGGGTGCTGATGCCGGTGCCTGGTGTACAGTGCCTGGTCCCAGTACGCAGTACCGGTGCCAGATCCCGGTGCCGATGCCGGTGCCCGGTGTGGTGTCGGTGCTGGGTGCTGATGCTGGTACCCGGTGCTGGTGCCCGGTGCTGATGCCAGCGCGTGACGCTGGGTGCTGATGCCGGTACCCGGTGCCGGTGCCGGTGCCGGTGATGCCCAGCCTCCCCCCCGCCCCGCCCGCCGCCCGCCCCGCCCCGGGCCGCCCCCGCCCCCGCCGGCTGCTATTTCTGCTAATCCCGGCGGCGGGGCCCGGCCGTGCCGCTCGGCAGCCGCCGCTCCCGGACGGCGCCCGGCGCCGCAGCCATGGTAAGGCCGGTGGCGGGAGCGGGGGGGGAGGGACCCGGCTGCACCGCACCGGCACCGCACCGGGCGGCCGGGCCCTCTCCCGCAGCCCGGTGCCCTCCGTGAAGGTGACGGTGCGGCGGGGGCGGAGCGGGCCGGGACCGCCGGTGCCGCAGCGGGGCTGGGAGGAGCCGGGGGGGACACACACATACACACACACGACACGGGCAACGGGGCAGCACCTGCCCGGTGCCGGCGGGCAGCGTCCCGGGACCGGCCTTGGAGGGGACGGCCGGGGGAGGGGGACAACGGGACCTCCTGCGCGCTGCCCCTCACCGTGGCATCGCGGCGGGGCCCCCCCGGGAAGGCGACGCTGCCTCCGAGCGGCACCTGCGTGTCCCCTCGACCCGCGGCACCCCCCGGGGTGTCCTGTCCCTGTGTGGGCTGAGGGGGGGTGTGTGTGGGGGGTGCTCTCGGGTGGCTCCGAGCCGAGCATCGGTCACCCAGCTGTGACTTTGGCGGGTCCCCCCGGCTGCGGTCCCGGTGGCGCTGCCAGGCTGGCCGGGCCCTCCTGCGGGGACCGTCGCGCACGCCTGGAGCGTGGCTGCGCTTTGGACCCGTCTCTGCAGTTACCGGCAACGTCCGGAGCCGCCAACGGCCTTCCCGGCTCGGCAGGAGCCTGTCTTGCATCACTTGTCCTGCCTCAGCCCTCTTTGGTGGTGGCAGGTCCCCAGGAGCCGCTCGTCAGGGCCACGTCCCCACGGGGACGTCGAGGCATTCGCCATGCCCAGGGTGGAGATGAGAATGGAGGGTTGCGGCTGTGGCTCGCGTGGCACCAGGGCTGTGGCAGCTGGGACAACGGCCCTTGATGGGAACCGTTGCGGCCACCCTTCCACGGCAGCCGCCGTGGGAACGGGACCGGCGCATTCCTCCGGAGCGGGACGCAGTGAAACCAGATAGGAGGGCGGCTGGCGGAGCGTGTCGCAACCGGCTCCGGCGAGTGCCTTCCTGAAACGCTCCAAACCGTGGCCCTGGGGATGCACAGATCCAGGCTTGGAAACATCTGGGGGGGAGGACGACAGCGGTAGCTGGGTACCAGAGGGGAGCTGGGCTCCTTTGGCCATGGACGTGGGGTGAGCTGGGGGTGGCGGTGGCTGTGGGCGCATCCAGAAGGACCCGCGGAGGTGGAGCTGGTGTCCGCCGACACCAGTGCCTCTGTCCCCAGAGCGGTCCGTGGTTTGCTCAGAGAAGCAGGATGAGCAATGGTCCCCCTCAACTTCTGCTCCCAGCTTTTCGTGGGCTGGATCTTCTTGCCTGTCCCCACGTGCTGAGATGACACCTTGTTTCCAGCCCGGACAGGCCCTGCTGTCACTTGCCAGCTCGCAGGGAGCCACCGCGCGTGGTCCCATCCTGGGGTCCCCGCACAGGCGCTCGCAGGTCCTTCAAACTGGAGGATTCCCTGTAGGAAAGGGGTTGGAGCTGCTGCACCGAGGGATGTGTCAGAAAAGCTCTCGTCCCGCGTGCTTGCCCGCCTGCTGCTGTCACCCTGCCTGGACCGGGGACCTGTGCCACTGCCTGCCTCTGCGTCCAGAGGGTGCCCAGCACCCTGCTCCTGTTAAAGCCGTTGGTAGATTCAGTTTCCCAAGTGGGGTGCTGCCGATGGGGTGTGGGGGGGAGAACCGGGGGTAAGAAACTCTGCTTAGAGCACGCCGGCGGGAGCATCCCGTGCATCTGGAGGCAGGTCGGAGCAGGCGCAGCCCAGGTGCCGGCTGCCCCCGGGGGAGAGCCGAGCTGGTCCCGGCAGAGCTGGGGCTTTGGCGGGGGCCACTGTGCCCTCGTCCCATGTGGAGCTCGTGCCTTTGGGACAGGGTGTTTGTGGCAGGGATGCTCAGCCGTCGTGCCGCAGTGGAGCGGCGTGTGCTGTGCCGTGGGTGGCACATCTGGATGTCACCTTTGGGTGGGCTGGGGATGCCTCGGCCAGCCTGGCTGCGGGGACAGCACCTCACTGGGACATTCCCTCCCTTTTCCGGCAGAAAGAGGCTGGGAAAACACATCCCGTGGGAATGTGGTGCCAGGCAGAAACATGCTAACGGGCAAGCCAGGGATCTTCCCAGCTCAGGCTTTGCCTACTGCCCCCGTGCCCCCCTCTGCCACGGCCCTTGGGTTGTCACCGTGCAGAGAAGGTGTGATTCAGTGTGACAGGCGGGGACGAGGCAGCGCGTGTGCCACCTCGCTGGAGCTGCTGGGCCGGTGACAGCCCCGGCGCCGAATGCCGGCTCACACGCAGCCGGGCGTGTAATCCGCTTACGGGGGCACCGGCGCTGCCCCAGGCTCTCGCTGCGGTAAATCCCCGCTCCTGCCGGGAGTGTGGGGTGGGACGGTTGGAAAGCGGGGGGTGTTGTAGGAGAACTTTGCTACACCAGGCGTGGGGGATTTGGGGGGGCGAGGGCCAC
>RSEF01000019.1:729340-740797 GCA_003993805.1 Himantopus leucocephalus | reverse complement strand
GATGGATGGGTGTAATTATAGTGTGGTCTTTAATTGCAGAAGAGCCCACCTGTATGGCTATCAATTCTGGGAAGCTCCATCAGATGACTTCACTGGCACATTACGGTATTTGTGGAGCTTCCTTTAAAAGACCCAAGTTGCGCTGTATTTTGGCAATATATTCCCTGTACCTGTAGTCCCACAAAACCCACCAAGAACATTTGGTGGGACCTGCCAGTCTGCTGGCAGGCTTTGCAGAAACAGCCATTCCTTCCCTGTAATGATGATGTCACAAGGGATGTCAGCATGAAGTACAGGCACCAAGTAGAAATGACAGTGGCTGATGTCCCCCTCTGGCCAAGGATGAGGTGCGACTCTCCAGGGTCTCCAGCCAGGGCTACAGGTGCCTGGCAGAAGTCCTCAGTGTTGGCTGTACTTGGGGAAACAGCACCATCTATTTGCTGCATTGTTTCATGAGGGCCTCTGTAGAGAAGACAACGTGGCCTCCATGGTTGGATGCCCCTGACCCACCAGCCGGGCTGAGGATCCATCCCCAAGCCACAAGCTTGGTGTAGCATCCTCTGCTGTCCTAGCTCACGTTGGGTTAGACCTTACCTCCAGGCACCTCCCTGCAGCCCAGAAGTAATGCCTGATGTTCGCTTTGAGTTTTGGGTTATGAGTAGGAGTCGCACAACATGTGTGCAGGAACTGGGGGAGAGCAGCTGGGCGAGGGGCAGGGGGACAAGGCATGGGGATGGGGCTGCCTCCAAACCCAGCCCGGCACCCCTCAGCGTTTGCTCCCTGTGTGTCCCAGGAGGCAGATGTGATCTAGGACCCCCCCATTCCGACTTTACAACAGGCTTGGGAGGAATGAAAAAGATCTGCTCTATTAAACCTGCTGGAAAAAGGGTACAATGGGTAGACTGGGGCATCCAAAGCACAACGGGTGCTCTGGGGCATCCAAAGCTCTTGTGGAGCGAACTCTACTACTTCTTCCTGCTTTTCTTCTTGCTTTCGATCAGGTGCAGCCCCTGCTTCTTGATGTCTTCCCGGGTGAGGACAAGGCCGTGGTCTTTGTCAGCAAAATCAAAGGGGTCTGGAGGAAAGAGCGGAGAGGAGTGGGCTGAGGAGAGGCTGTGGGGCCATCTCCACTGTGCCTGTGTCCCTGGGGAGAGCCAGCATGTTTTGGAGGGCTGGTGGCATCACGGTGAGCCCTCGTGCCAAGCCCTCCAGGTGCTACTGACTGGCTCTTCACCCCAGCGTCCCAGGGTGACCTGCAGAGCCTGCCGATGTCACTGCCATGGCCCATCTCCGACACTGCTGGGGCTTCCCATAAAGGCCTGGAGCCATGGGGTGGTGGGCACAGCTCCCACTTCACTGAAAAAAGGTGGTAAGCTGCCAAAAACTCAGTGGCTCCCCCAAGAGCATCCAATAGGAGGAGGCCACAGACAGACCCAAGCACGGGTGGTTCTTCATAACCAGGGGATTTTAAAGACAAGGGTCTCCCTCCTTGCCCCGCAGCACCTCGCCTTGTTCCTGCCACGGTTTGACATTCCCTGCCCTCGTTCTCCCACATCCCCACCTAAAACCACCACCCATGCCTGGAGGCAGCCAAGGTCAGCCCCAAGGTCTGGAGGCTCAGCTCATGGGTTGGGGTCTGCTGGGACAGTGGGAGACAGGCAAAGAGGGCCAGAAATCCCAGGGGGCAGGGGTTGGGACAGTCGCTGTGGGACGCGTGCCTGCTGTGCTCTCCTACCTTGGATGCTACTGTCTATGTCATCCAAGGAAATCTTCAGGTTCTGCGGATCATTCGCGGTTGTTTTCTCCAGAAAATTCCTGACCTTCACAAAAGTCTGTGAAAGACACCCTGGGTTAACTGCTGAAGGTAAGGTAGGTGTTACAACCCAAGGGGTGTCCCTCCTCAATGTCCCCCTGCGGGGGGACACCCCCCAGTGCCTAGTGCCACCTGGGGCTGAGCTGCTCCATGGCTCTTCCCTGGGGCCACGTCTATCCTCCCAGCTGGGAGGTTATCTTGGGATGGGCCATCCGGGAGAGCCCTGTGTGGGTCCCCAAATATCACAGCAGGGATGGAGCCCCCACGCACCTCATTGTTCTCATCAGGGCTGTGGCTGTCAGGTGGCAAGGTGGCCACCCGCTCCACCAGGTACTGCAGCTTCTGCTCACAGTGCTGGAGCTTCTCCTCCACCCCCCTGGCCTTGACAGAATCATCCTGGAGTCAGAGAGAGAAGAACAACCTTGGTGGAGAAAATGAGCCTCTTGGGGTGACGGTGGCTGCACCAAATATCACCACACTGTGCCGTTGCACCACCAAGCACCGGCTGGGGCTGCGCTCACCCCAGAGCCATGCAGGTACCTGGCTGGGCACGGTGATGCCATGTAGACGGACGAAGAGGTTGTCGATGCCATTTTCAAACTCAACCAGGAGCTCCTGGTTCCTCAGCATCTGGGCTCGCATCTGTTCCAGCCGAGTCTCTTCCAACTGCAGGTTCATCCTCAGCTCCTCCTCCAGATCCCTGGAGCCAACCACACTGACATCCATACAACCGCACAGGGGTGCAGAGGTACCCCAAATCTGTTGCAAAAGCTGCTCAGGTCGCCCCCCCTTCCCTCAACTGACTGCAGAGCAGAGACGCTGCCTGCAACCCAACTCCGTGCTGGTACCTCTTCCCACGCCAGGCAAGGAGCAAGGGTCCTCCTGGTCCCACAGCAGGAGCTTTGGGTGCTCTGCCAGGAGCACCCTGCTCAGAAAACCTCCTGGTGTAGGAGGGGTGGGCAGCTGCAGTGGGACGGAGGAATGGGTGCCCTGCTTGGACACCCGTGCTGCACGTGGCCCCCCTAAGACTGGTGGCCCAGTTGACGCAGCTGTCCCGAGGCCAGCAGCACCTGGTCGTGTTGGGGGGCTTGCGAAACTTCAGCTCAGCCTGCTTCAGCTCCAGCTCCTTCAGCGTCTCCTTCAGTGCCTCCTTCTTCTCCTTGCACTCCTTGACGTACTGCTCCAGGTCCACCGAGGACTTCTGTTGCGCCAGGAGCCTGCTGGGGATGTCCTGGCCGGGGGAGAGCACAAGGACTCAGGCCATGGTGCTCCTGCAGGGTACAGGATCTGGGCTGTGACCTCGGGGAGGTTTCTGCACCACAGACCGCTGCAAGCTCACGGCATGGAGAAAAGCAGCTCCATCCCTGCCCGCAAGAGAGGCTTTGGGGGGCTCCAGAGGCAGAGGAGAGCAGATAACCCCGCGATGAAACAAGGTGAGCAGAGAGGTCTCGGGTCCCCGCGGCTCGAGCAGCTCAGGGTTTTACCAGAGATGGGTTTTTACATTACCCAAAGGCGGGAGCACTGCACCGCAGCCTTGGCCTTCTCCATCTTCTCTGTCACCCAGGCCTCGCGCTCCATCTGGGACTTGGTGGCCTCCAGTTTGGTGCCTAGGGTGGGAGGGAAGTGGCAGGGAAGGATGCCCGCGGTTGCGCCCGCGTCCCACCCCCCTGCACCCCGCCAGGCACTCACCCTCCTGCTGCTGGTCCTGCAAGTGCAGGGTCGTGAAGTCCGTGGCGAGCTCGTACCTGGCTTGCTGCAAGGATGTTCATCGTCACCCCTGGAGCCGCTGACGGCCTGGGGCAGCTGGCCCTGCAGCCCCCACCCCAGCCCGTGGGGGGCTTGGCACTGGTGCCTGCTGTGTGCCCACACCCCCGCCTGCGCCGGGCGCCCCCCAGCTCACCGCTCTCAGGTGCCTTTCGTTTGCTTCCTTGAGCCAGAGCCTGTCGATGGGCACGTTCTGGGCAGCCAGGGAGCGGTACCTCAGCTCTCTCTCCGCACGGAACTGGGTTTCCATCTTGGCCATGTCCTCCTGGAGCACATGAGAGAAGCGGCTGCCAAAGCTGGGATGGACCTTTGTGAGCCAGCTGAGCTTCTGGGACGGCCAGCATCAGAAATGAGCCCCCACCACGTAAACGGGCTGGGAAAGAAACTGGGCAAGGAGGGCTGGAGGATGGAGCACGCTGCCTTCACCATGGCTGGTGCTTCAGGCAGGCTGTCCCCAGCCCCGGGGCAGCCTGGCCCAAAAGCAAGATGCAGGAGGAGCTACGGAGGCATCTAGGTGCTGGTGGGCAAGCCCAGCTCAGTCTCTTTTGCTCTTTATTGGAGGAAGACTCACCAGCCCAGGTGCGTGGCGCTGTCTTTGCACTCTGGAGGGTGGAAGAGGGCCCCAAGGTGCCCCAGGACCATCTCACCTTGGTTACATCAGCGGCTTTGAGGGCACTGAAGGCCATGACCTCCATGTCTTCCAGCTCCCTGTGGTACCGCTCGGCCATCCCGCACAGGAGGTCCAGGTGCAGAGGCAGGTGGACCAGCTCCTGGGACACAGGGAGCCACGGCGTGTCATCCCACCCAGCCCCAGGGGTCCTCTGCACCCTGTGTCAGGGGATGGTGGGGAGCAGGAGGACCTCACTGAGCCAGGAGGGTGTCCCACCAGCACAGCTCCTGGGGCACCTCATTGCCTTTGCAGGGGGAGCGGGTGGGATGACGGCACAGTGAGGAGGAGCTCACCGTCCTCAGGACATCCCGCACCGCCAGGTACAGGGTGGTCACCCTCTGTCCAGCACGGACTTTCATGAGCATCTTCTCAATGTTGTTCTCCAGCTGGCGAATCACCTGGGGTGGAGATGGGAGGGGGGACATGGAGTGACCCAGCATGCCGAGCCCAGCGCCCACCCAGGGAACGCAGGGATGGCGGTTGGATTAAAGCCCCCCATGGGTGTCATCACCCCAGGAAGGGGTCCTGGGTACCTGCACTTGTGCCTGGTGCTGCTTGTCATCCATCTTGACATCCTGCAGCTGCTGCAGCCGCCTCTGCAGCTCGTCCCAGGCTCGGCTCCGCTGCCTCAGCTGGTACAGCAGCATGTTGCACGTGTTCACCCGGTCATAGATTTTGGCCCGGAGCTTCTCCTTGGCCACCTGGATGGGCACGCGAGAGATCGCCAGGCTGGAGGCAGGGTTCACTGGGTACCCGCGGGAGAAGGGGGTCCCGCCTGGAAAACTCCCCCCAAGGTAGAGGCAGGGACGCTGGGATGCTGCTCCGGGACATTGTCACTCCCTTGGCAGGACGGGGTCCGGGAGAGCTTCGCTCTGGGGTGCAGTTTGGGGTAAGGCGGAGGTGGGCATCTGCTGATGGTGGCGGTGGGTCGCGCTGAGGGACTCTGCCTAATGCAGACCCGGGGCTGAGCGTCAATAAAATCGATCGGTGCCCCAGATGCGGATGCTGGCGGAGAGCGGCGGCACCGCTCTGTCCCTGCAAGAGGCCCCCGGGCAAAGGCAGCTCCATGGGGCCACCGCCTCTATCTCCATGGGCTTATAACCAGGTCACAACCTTGGGACAGGCAGTGAAGGGCGAATCTGCTCAGGGAGCTAAGGGAGGACCTGCACAGACGGGTCCCGCGGTGGAAAGGGACCCATGGGACCCCAGGTGAACACCCCCTGTCTCGCCGCACCAGCCCTGTGTCCTTGTGCTGGCACGAGATCCCTCTGCCGTGCACTGTTCTTCTGAGTGCCCCCAGAGCCCCACCCCGCTGAGAGCAGCCCGTGCCCGCCGGACCCGCCGTTACCTCCACCGTCTTCCTGGCCAAGGTGATGCCCAAGGGCTTCTGCGCTCTGCAGGCCTCGGAAACGGGGAGCTTGTTGCACTGTGAGCAGGAGAGGGGCAGAGAGACCATCACCGTCAGCCTGGGGACGGTCACATCCTATTGCTGCCCTGCATTGCCTGTTCCTGGAGAGGACCGGTGGAGGAGGTGGCTCCGCAGGGCCAGCACCAGGCAGGGGTACAGCAGATGGGACCTGCCGGTACCTTCTGGACAATGTCCAGGGCATGGATGTCCTCCTGCACTGCCTCACGCAGGCGGGGGAGCAGCTCTCTCTTCTGACTGAGCTTTTCCTCACACGACAGCGTGAAAATCTTCCTCCCTTGCTCTGGAGGACATTAAGGTGCTGTTGGTACCGTGCAGGACAATGGGGGGACCAAGAGCCCCCCGCCCGCGCCGGGGCCATCCCCGCGAAGCCGAAGGGGCAGCACCTTGCAAGGCGATGACGGCGCGCAGCTCCTGGACGCGCTGGCTGAGGCTCGCCTTCCGGCCCGGCACGGTGCTGCTGCTCCTGCCGCGGCCCTCCAGCCCTGCTGCGCGCGCAGCAGCCATCACGGCTCCACTGGTGGCCGGGCTGTCACCAGCGATGGAGCCGAGCTCCCTGCGCCCACGGAACCGTCGCCGCGGCACCTCCAACTGCCGCACCTCCTGCTCGGCCATCGCCGCCCACAGCCCGTTCCTCTCTGCTGCTGCAAGCAACAGATTAATTAATAGGCAATTACTGAGCTCCCCGAGGCCGGGCAGGCAGCGGGGATGCCAGCTGTGTTTCCCATCACCGTGGCTACGGCAGTTGCACCCCGCCCGGCCGGGGGAACACTCCGAGCCCCACCAGAAACACGGAGATTCTGTGTACACCTCTACCCAAACACACTAACCAGCGCCCTCCTGGAAGCCGCCAGCTTATTTCAAATGGCAAGAGGAGCCTATTACTACCTAGATACGTACCTTCAGAAATTTCAGTTCATTAGTTTGGAAATGTCAGAACATTTCAGTTAATTAGTGCAGGGAGTGACACTCCTATTGAAACGGGCAAGCACAAACCAGCTACCAACACTGAGATTTATTTTGATGCTTACCATACATTCTTGCTGAAGTACAAATATGATGAGAAATGCAAGCATGTACATTTATTTGTTGATAAATTAAATCAAGCTCCCTCTACCAGAGAAAATCCTTAACGATTGATTTGCAGAAAAAGACTTTATACGGAAATTGGTTTCCTAGCACCAAGCTCATAAATCAGCTTAGATTGTTTCCGTAACTCCAGATCTTTAACCCGCAGCCGTCCTGTTGTGCTCTAGGTGCTGAACACAGGAAACAAAGAAATTACAGGATTGTGAAATCAAGTATTACCGACACAGTATCATCCGAGGCTCTTACTCAGTGTCTCATTTGCAGATTTATGAATTGCGTGTTAGCACTAATTGCCAGTGACAAGCTAAATATCAACATTATCATCTTCAGTGCTTCACAAAGTCCGCATGAAGAGACGGCCATTTGAAAGACAAGCAGTTAAGGGCTTGTACACACGAGGAATCTTGCCAGTCTGTATAGAGATCTCCACATTGAGACTGCATCCACGTGGCAAGTATACTAATTACGCCACTGAACTTTCCTAGCCAGCGTTTAAACACCATGGAAGATTACCCCGGGGGCAAGTGAAAGCATTTCAAAATGGATAAAGTGGTTCAAGAATCTCTGTTTCACTGGCCCTCAGCAAAACTCTGACTCTACAGTGGCAAGTCCTTCCAAAAATATTACTAAAGAAATTTAACCCAACCTTGCACGAGCTCATGTCAACAGGCTGCTGCAGAAATCAGCTTCCAAGAGGAAGCCTTTGACAAAGGATCTAGTGCTGCCGGCCCTCTGCACCTGACATGTCAAACCTCTCCTCCTCCAGATGACTTCAACTCTCCCTGCTTAAATTCTAGAAAATTCACGTGTTAACAGTACAAAGGAAAGGTCACGTCAGGGTACGAACCGGAGCTCTGTTTACTTGTCGTATAACAGGCAGAGCCGTGCACTCTAAAAGCAAACAGCAGAATGAACACAACGCATGCTCATCCGGGAGAGAGACCTCGGCGTTGGCTAGCCCGCAGCTCCCGACTTGCTGCCTACTATCAGCGTGGAAACAGGTACGCAATACTAAATGCTCCTTAATTCCTGCTGGGTTAGCTTTTAGTCACCCGAGCACATATGCTTCGCCTGGTGATATGTATTTTTACTATCTTCTTCTCCAGCTGTTGTCCTCTCTTCCCCTCTTCTTTGAAATACACAAGTTCAACTTAAAAGCATTTGTTTAACACAGCTGAAATGAGACAGAATTATCAAGAACCATACAGCGTGCCTCAGGAGCTGGCTGGAAATTCTGTGCATGTATTAGAAAGCAGCATAAAAAAGACCAGAGGATAAAGGAAAGCTGCCGGAATTGTCCTCTGTCAGAATAAGGGAAAAAAGGGGCACATACAAACAGTCAGCGCTAGGGAATTACGGCCCCACAAAAGCCTGTCCGCCTCAATGGCCAGAGGCCACCACTGTCTGTTCGAGATTCGTTTTACCACGTGAACGAGAACAGCTCACAAGCGCAGACTACCCCTTCGGCCTGCAAAGCATCGCCACGGCCAGAGATACCTCCTATACTATTAACAAAAATAATTATTTTATTTCTTTCTGTATCTGTAATATATAAATAGATGATAGTTCATTTTTATTAATGTAGCTAAATATATTTTACGATTAAGTTATTTGGAGAACATTTTTTCTAAGTCAGCAAGTACTGTTACATCCAGTGAAGGAAATCTATAAGAATGGTCCTTTAAAGTACTCTAATTATCAAGCAGCCAATTATGGAAGTCTAAATTTTCATGCTGCCAAGACATCACTTCAGACACGATCCACGCTTTGCACCGGTTTAGAAGTGAAAATGCAGCTCCCTTTTCTTCAGATTCCTCTCCGCACATACAACACTCACCCCTCGGTGGCCTATGCAATCTTCCACTCCACACTGACAACTTAGAGCAAAAACGATGGGCACCGCATCAAACGCTCTTCAACAGCAACCCTTAAAGTAACCCAAAGCTACAGTAACTTCCGTATCGAGTCTTAACTCAATCCTCATTAGTGCAACTCTGACACAAAATGTTCCTACAGGCAAACCCATTTGTAAACCAAGCAAGTGTAAAATGATAAAAAAAACCAACCACACTGCATGGAAAAATCCCAAAGGATTAGTGTCAGAAAATATTTGGCAGCAAGAGACTGCAAAAAACATGAAGGCCTAACAGAAGAGAGTGGCTAACGCCAGTCATTTCGTGGGATGTTGTTAAAATAGAATCGCTCCAGGAAGGTTGTCATTATTCAAGCTTTTCATCTCCTTCCTCCACGTCTTTCAGACTGAGCACTTCCAGTGTTCCTCTCCCTTTTGTCTCGCTCCGGATCAGCTCATCAATCTCTCTGAAGCAGCCCGGGTCAATAAGGCACACCTGAAATATTTCACATTTCATCAGTCAAGCGATAATATTTGATTTTTATTAGTCCCCTTTCAAGGTGGCAGTGTTAGGTTAAGGGTTGGACTTGATAATCTTAAAGGTCTTTTCCAACCTAAATGATTCTACAATTCTAAGGTCCAGCGTTAACTTTCATAAAAAAAAAAAAATACATTGTTTAAGTCCTAAGAAGGACTTTGCAGAGTTGATAAACGATTCCTATAAAGCAATCTTTCCACAGAAGTTCTGCAGTTCCGTTGACCCACGCTGGACGAGTCTTTTGACAGTCGGGATTGCTACATTCTAATCTGTTCTCAGAAAGATTTTTACGAATACCAAATTTTGCTTTACCACTGACTATTATTTCCAAAAACTAATTAACCACTGTCAAAATACAAGCCTGACCCACCAAATAAGTAAAAGTAACATTCCATATTTGCAGAGAGAAACTTATCAGTGTTGTAGGACAGTCACTGCTAAGAGAAATTAGACTGTGCTTCTCCTCAGCTTGAAGCAACAATCTCTGTGTAATAAAGGCTACTTTCATCACTAGGACTGCGTGAAATTTAAAAGTACAAATTAAACCTCTGATTTAGAATCCCTAGTAAACTTGCAGCTTATCTAAACCATTTCCATGTATCAATTCACCTTCTAGTAAACCGTACAGGTGTAGTCAAATCAAGAATGAAACCCAAGGACTGCTTTATCACTTACAATTTCCAACTGTTCATGGAAGTCTTCATTCTCAATAACTTTAATCAGTGGCTTGAGCTTCTCTTTCAGTTTCTTCCCTTCTTTTGCTGGAAGAATAAATCGCAGCCTCATGTGAGCACGTTCAATTTGCATGGTCTCCTTTAACTGTCTGATCACTTCCAGTGCCTGTAAAGACGTTTAGAAGAAAGAGCATTTGCACACCTGCTTAAAAAACACAGCACAGATCAAAATCTCAAATCCCTTGCACTAGCTCCAGACACATTTCTCAGTACTGATCACTGCCACTCTGCTGCAGGGAGTTTGCCATTGCGCTACTTTGATAGATTAGCAAGAAAAGGCAGAGTTCTTGCTGTTTGTGATCACTTCAAATACTAAAAAAACCCAGTCTGAAATGTTAGGTAGCGGTTATACTGCAGAACAACAGAAACCCACGTGGCTCAGATGCAAAGCCTGGTCTACTACTTCAATTTAAAATAAATCATAAAACTTTTATTTCTGTTCCAGGCATATCACTGCTGCTGCTTTAATGTAAGTTTCTTTTTTTCTCCCTTCCCTGAATGGTTAGAAAACAAACTGCACGAGTTTCAGAGGCTGCTTGTATCCAGCATTCCACTGCCTGTGGGCTGCAGACCACAGGGCGTTGTTGATCACTCTGTGACTGCTAACAGAGAAATTACACTTGAAGACAACACCTCTGAGCAGAAGCTGATTTTGCACGAAAACTAACCTGCTGCTTCGTGCTCTTGTGCGGTTTGACGGAGTAGTGAATATCCTTCATGGCTCTTTCGATAAGGATCACTGTGTACGGCCTCTTTGTTTCAGGATTCACACATTTGTCAGCCACAATAGTCGCAATGTNCGGGCTGCAGACCACAGGGCGTTGTTGATCGCTCTGTGACTGCTAACAGAGAAATTACACTCGAAGACAACACCTCTGAGCAGAAGCTGATTTTGCACGAAAACTAACCTGCTGCTTCGTGCTCTTGTGCGGTTTGACGGAGTAGTGAATATCCTTCATGGCTCTTTCGATAAGGATCACTGTGTACGGCCTCTTTGTTTCAGGATTCACACATTTGTCAGCCACAATAGTCGCAATGTCTCTAAACATCTGCTCCAGCTGTGTGTGTCGTTCTTTGTCCGATACCTGCAGCTCCCCTTTTGATAAAATCTGCACAGTAAAAATAAAAAAAAATCAGTTAATAAACATCACAGATTTGACTAAAGACTGAAAACGCTAGTANGAAAACTCTAGTAACTCTGTTAAATTTAGCAATTGCCTGAATGGTTTGGATAGATGTGAAGTGCAGAAAAAGAAAAACTATATTAATGATGACAGACATTACGACAGACAACACTGGAAAGACTTCAGAGAAAAAAGCCACCACCAAAACAATAAAGTACAAAAAATGCAGATTTACTTGAATTCTCATCACCCACAAGTCCACAGTTCATATCCTACTAAGAAGGACTAAGTAGTTAGCTCTGTTCTTAACATTTAATTGCATTGCCCAAAGTAAGCAACTGTCCCCTTCCCTTCTGTGCATCCTTGATAATGTATCTTAGAATCATAGAATTGTCTATGTTGGCAGGGACCTCCAAGATCATCGAGTCCAACCATCAACCTAACGCT
>RSEF01000019.1:718878-729240 GCA_003993805.1 Himantopus leucocephalus | reverse complement strand
CCTGGCTACCCCAAACCACCAAGCAATAATGGGGAGAAGGGGACTGATGTGGGATAACAGACGAAAGCACTGGAGAGGGACTAAGACAACACAGATTTTACCCCCACCTCTGCCAGAGGCTCGCTGGGTGGCCAGAGACACCTTACCTCCCCCCCAGCCCCACTACCGTGTCTTCATAAGACACACAGTAGCAGCCAGCAGCTTGGAATAACACGTCATTTTGATTGTGAAGCTGGTATGTGAGCATTTTTCCCCTTTTCTTGCCTGCAAGCAAACCAAGAGGTACTGGAACAGGCAGAAGAAATAAGATTTCACTCCCTCTGCAGCCAAGAATCACGCTGAAGCCTCATTTGGATCGCTGCTTGCTGTAAGCTAAACTGAAAGGAAATGATGTATTTCAGCAACAATAACTTAATATTAAACATCATACCTTTGTAACACTCCTCATATTGCCTTTCAAAAGCCTTACACCAGAAGCCTCATTAGCAAAACGATTAAAACAAGCACACAGAGAGAGAGAGCGTTTACTGCGCAGAAGAGTCAAATTCTTCTAAATTTATAGTGGCAAAATTGATTACTGATTCTTACATCTGTTGCAAATTTTACATTTAAATTCTCCTTAAAAAGTCACTTAGCTCAGAAACATCAGACTAAGCTCTACAAACCAGTTCCCCCCCCCAGTAAACCACATAAATAATCTCTGCGCAAATCAAATGTGCTCTTTTCATAAAAGCAATTGTTACTGTCGTATAATAGAACCAGCGCTAAAACATGCTTAAGGTGTAACTCAATGTATTTGCCCTACATTTGTAATCACCTAGAAGCCAAGGGTAACTTTGAAGAAAGGATCACATTGGAGGAAAAAAAAAAAAAAACTAAAGTAAACAGCACCAGNACAGCACCAGATGCCAGCCTGAAAATGTTTAATTATGCAATCTGGCATCTTTGTCATCCAGAAATATAGAAGGAGCTACCTGTAAGCAGCGTGCAAACGCAGACCTGGAAGACGGTAATAGGAAACGGTTTTATATTTCATGCTTTTCTCTGGACAAAGCATCTCTAGCACCTTCCAGCGAGGAGCACGCAGCCACAGGCACCAAATCCATGCACTGTCAAATAGGTGATATCCTAGGACAAGTAGAGCTAAGAATTTCCCTTTTTGGTCCTTTTTTTAATAAAGGGGGGAAAAAAAAAAAAGCCATTTGCTACACCTCACCCACAGAGCCATGACCCCGTTTCTCTATGAAATCTTAATTCACTTGAAGCAGAAAAAGATTGAGGGCAAGGTTTTACCTGAGATCTAAAGCAAGAGTTGCGTATGATGTCTAAAGGCACAAGTCTAAGTGAACTCCAAAAAGTGCCAATAAGCTGTTTCTTTTGCTTTTTGTGACCCTCCTGGAAGGACAGGAAGGATAAGGTTCTGCTTCATCATCAGTTCCTGCAGTGCCATAACATCTATTAACCTAAAGGGTTGGGTTTTTTCCCCCTGTTTGCTTTGCGTGTGGCTCCAATCTGTTTCCGAGAACATTGGCACCTGTCCCCTGAAAGTTAAGGCAGTTCAGCAATGCCTACTTGGTGTCTGGCAGCACAGCAAGTATTAGAAGGTACAGCGTATCAGGCAGATTGGACAGGATTTATCACTATTAAGTCAAGAAGACACAGACAGAAGAGGTGACACCACGTCAAGGTTGGATGAGTGCTCCTCAGAGCACATGAGTGACACCAGGGACCTCTTTCTCCAGCGCTCATCAAGCCCGTGAACATCCACGGACCAGCAGCCACTTGCTTCAAGAGTCATCTTGCTCTCTCAACAGGTGGAAAAAAGCGTGCTCGGGGATGTTGCAACGTGATGTTGAAGCACAAACGGGGCACGTTCTGCTGGCAAGTCCATCTCCATCTTTTCTCCAGTTGTCGTCAGAGCGCTCGGGTAGAAATCTGGAGGCGCTCGTGCCACACTGGGTCACTGCAGCCCCACTTCATTTATCAGCAACTCAGCGGGGGATTCCCATTCGTCTCAGTCAACATCCCTATCGCTTGAGAAAACACTTGGTGATTTATGGACAACAACAACAAGAACAACAGTTTTCAAAGTTTCTCAGCCCACAGAATCTGGTCTAATAACGCTGAGGGAAACAGAGCACAAAGTCAAAAGACAAAGGGATCACGAGTCTGACTGCGGGTGGGTGAGAGCTCACAGAACGTCGGTTCCTTATTTTCTTGCTCAGTCAGCACACATTTGGTTAATGGTATTTTTGAAAAAAAAAAAAAAAAATCAGCTTGATCATAGAACNAGCTTGATCATAGAACTTCAAGGGATGGAAAAATCTACCTCTATCCCCCTATAGGAGCTTCTGGACCTTCATTATTTTGTACCTCATTTCTCATTTGGATATAGCATTACGAAGCAGCAATGGCTGGAAGGAACGCCTTTCAACCTCTGGAACACAGATTTCTCATCCTTTGGATGAGAATAAGGATTCACATCCTTAGTGCTTCCTCCCAGCGCTTGTCTATCAAGTCAAGTCACCTCTCAATCATTCTTGTGAACTCAAGGCTGTCAGAGGACGAGACCGCAAGACTTCGCAACCGTGACGTTTGGAAAGGGCACATTCTAAATTGCACATGTTAACGTCTTTCTCTTTCCTCTCAATTTAATTTGGAGGGCAGAAGACACACGACAAGAAACAAATGGAGCCTTCTGGAAGTCCACCAGCTAAAACTTGCTTAAAATAGTAGCGGACAAAGAGGGGATTTCTTGCTGTTTGCTGCAAAAAGAAATATCACCAAAGATTCTTCTCTTTTATTCCAGAACTCCCTTTGAAAACGCTGTAGCAACTGATCACCAACGTGCCGCGTGAGGCTGTCAAATCATTCTGGGAACAATTCATTATTAAATTCACTCCTTTATTAAGAGCTCAAGAACTTTGTGCAGAACTTCAGTTAAACTCACGAAATAATCCACGCTCAGTAAACCTGCCTCACTAAGGCGACAGCTGTGAAACACGCCTCTTCGCCCAGGCCCTTCCGTTTCCTTTTTTAACAAGAACACAGCCTGCTTTTCGGTGGCAGGAAAGAGAACAGCCAAGGAGGACATCCTCGCTCCTTTCTCACCTAGGACCGTGTCCTCTCCTCTTCCTTTCTCCCACTCATCTATTTGGATCACCAACATTTTGTGGCAGGGCCGGTCTCTAACCCGCCGTCCCTGCAGCACGGCGCACAGACAGCCGCCCGGCACACAAGCCGGCAGGGAACCGTGCAGGAACAGCACTTGCCAAACACGGCAGTGGCAAGCACAGCAAGGTACAACTTGTGTTTTTAAGAACTCCCTTGGCCCATTTTTATTTTTTTCAAATGTGCACAGATCAAACCTATCCACGATTCTTATTAGCAGTGACTCATATCAGCTGCAGTGCCGGCTTGTCTCCGTCTCGGGAGAATTGACTAAGCCTGGATGGTTTGTCAGGCAGTGTGAGAATATGGGACTCGTATTTTGTTTCCAGATATATTAGCATCACTTTCCCAACACAATGCATCAGCACTTCCCCACCTATTTGAAACAGGAGCTGCACGTCTCAAGAATCAGCAGATGCATTAGCTTTCACCACCTCTCATTCACCGCAGTCCTACAGAACAGTGCTTAACATCACAGCTGAACACCGAGCAACGCGCTCAGAAGGAAAACAGAAAGGTGCTTCTGCCCAGGAGCAGTTCAAGATAATTTGGGGGTACCAGAACCACATATAACATTAAGAGAAAAACCTAACAAACAGCAGCTTCCCCAAGACTTCTCGCTGTCCCCCACACGTGACGATGCAGTATGCAGCTGAGCAAGGGCTGGCAGAGCAGTGTGTTACAAACTGGAGCAACTATTAATTGGCTTTTGTGTTATCAGTGTTTCAAGGACCCTTCAAAGTGCAGTTGCTTGGAGGAGAAAATGCACCTGCTAGTTGAGCTTCTTTTTCCTCTCCTCTTCACCTTGACCAGAGTATTTTTAGCCGTATGGACAGACTTGCCAATACTTTCACCTTCAATTCTTCACAAGGAAATTTCTGACAACACACAGCAATGAACGAACCATATCTATCCAGGGTCAAGAGAGGCAGAAGGAAAGAAGTGATGGGCAAAAGCAAGTTCCCAGAAGGCTTTATCGATATTTTTCCCCTTCAATATTTTAGCTCCCCTTCTTTCCACAGCCTCCTCTACTCACACGGAGAACGTAGTAAGTTTGTACCCGATTTCAGTAAGCTCAGTTTGGCCTGAGATTTTGCTTAACAAGCTCAGCCGGCACACTCGCACGCAAGCAGCTTGATCAAGCTACTCACACGCCTTTGCAGAAGAAAGTGTCACTCAATTACCCTGAGTCTCCCAGGCNATTAGTAGGCCTGGGAGACTCAGGGTAAGTACATGTGGCAGATAAATGGTCCAACATTGTCATCTCAGAAGGCAGAAAAACTCATTACTCAAATGAAACAGTCTCTCTCTTGTCTGTTCATCTCAGCAGGTAACATGTCAACTCCTGCCAAATCGGTAAACAGAAGTACTTGCTTCCATCAGAGCGCAGTGGCAGCAAATAAGAGAGGGAAGACATGCTCGTGAAGCACTATTCTTATTAAATCATGTGATGTTGGAACCACGAGTGCTTCATTAATTACTACAAAAACTGTTACACGGTAGACTAAGTTCTGAGCTGACAGCAGCAGACAACGTCCCATGGGCCTTCAGGTCACTGTTCAGCTGTCTCAGACGGACACAAACTACTGCAAACCACTGACAGTGTAAGGGTCCCCCTTGCTATTATGCTCAGATCTATTGTGTTGGGAAAATCTTGCAGAAATAAGCAGATTTCTATGCAGCAGGAGGGTGATCAGAGCTAGTAAACTCCAGCACACACATCTTAATGTCCTTCATGTACTGCAATTTCAAGGGAACCTTTGAGAACCAGCGCTAAGTGCCACATGGGGATTTATGACCCTTCCTAGGCTTCCCCGAATTTCCAGTTTTCCTTCAGCAGCCTGCTCTTGGTGTAAAGACTTCATTAGGAAATCTTGTATTATTTTATAATCTCGTTGTCTCTCATAGCATCTTATATTCACAGCAGAGTTTACTGTCCCATCTGACACACATTCTGCCCTCCTTTTTAAAATTCATTAAATTTCTCCCCATATGGCAAAACCCAGACTTGTTGGACCTTCTACAGCTTAAGGTACAAACCATGTCAGTACGCTCCCAGCACATCCAGAACCCACTCCACGGCCCCTCTGAAACCTCTCAAGTCCTGAGCAGATAAAGTGCAGAAGGAAGAAAAAATAGATTTAAAAATACATTCTTAGCTGGGTACCTTTTCAGACAAGGCCTTTAAACTGTCGAGAAACCTCTGCCAGAAATCCTTGAAGAGGGGTCGATCAATTCTCTTCAGGCTCTCTTTGGTGCTCGCATCCACGCTGACGTACAGCTGCGTTACCGGCTCAAGGTTCCTTGAAAATAAAAAGAAGGGAATCGTTGTTTTCAGACCTTAGTGCTAGCTGGATTTGTGTTTTCCTACCAAAGCACACATAAAATACAGTATTTCCAAACAAGTTGTTCCGCTGGTCCGGTAGCGACAGCAACTATACAGTATTTACAGGCAAAGCTATCAAAGCCCAGTGGTTCATCTCTGCCAAGTGACCATCATCTTAATAGCGAGACGTTACAACCTACTTTCAACAAATAATACACCCCAAAGCTAAGAACGTCACATACAGGGGCCTTGGCAGACATTTTAATTATCTTTTCCTCCCTGAACTGGAACATATTTCACTCCAGCATAGCTGTAACGCAGTCGGAAAGGCTTCCCAAAGCAGGCTGCCAGCGGGTCACGCGAGGCACTGAAGGGCGCTGCTGCTCATCACAGCACCCATGGTTAAAAATCATAAAGCTCAGCCCCTTCCCCAAGTTCTATTTGCCCTGGCCCATAAAAAAATAATCCCATTCCATAGAAATACAGCCACAATTCAGCCAGTTTCTACCACTGGACACAGTGAACTTACCTGACCTGCAGCTGGCATCATCAGTCAAATCATTTTTTGACGGGAAATCAAAGCTGTTTAGAAAATAAAACCAAGCCCAATCCCCCAATGTGTTCTCCTTCCACTTCCAAGGTTCTTATTTCACATAAATCCTGCAATATAGTCTTTCTGGTCACATAATGCTGGTGAGCACAGCATCTGTGAGCCCAACACCGGTAACTTCTAAGAAAGATTAAACCTCCTCGGCCACGTGAAGAGCCGGGGTTGAGTATGATCCCTTCCATAAAGCCCAAGGGTATACAGGAGAAGCAGGAAGGCTGCGGTCCATTAGCAAAGGGATAACGAAGGGCATTAAGAGGAACAACCTAAAATGAGCTCCCTTGTCACAGACAAAACTGATAAAGCCAGCGAGCGTAACGCACATCCGCCCCTCACGGCATCTTCCACCCCGGTGTCTCCGAGATGAGGTGACAGCATCCTAATTGCACCGCGGAACTCTCCAGCTCTTAACAATTTTAGGACAATGTTTTGCAAGTGGGGGTTTGTTTTATGAAGTCTGTTAACGAGCAGGCTACAGTCCCAGCTCCATTTGGTTCTTTATAGATGGATGAGAAGAAATTAGAAACTCCTGTTCAGCTGCCAAACAGTGCCACCTAAAAATACACCAAACCCCCTGCCCTCTCCAAAGGTGACAAAGTGACAACTGTCCAGATTGAGACCAGGCAAAGCTTTTAGCATCCAGAAAAATCCACTTAACGTGGACACTCAAACAACCGATTTAAACATATTCTCTCGTATTTAGACAGAAGAATGAAATAGACCAGAACAAATTTAACATTTTAGGTTAAAAAACCCACCCTGTTTTGTAAACAAGCTTGTCTGGACCAGCAGCCCAAAGCCACAATCTCCAAAAATGGCCAAATGTTCTAGGTGTAAGTGGATTGAAGCATTCAGTTTCAAAGAACGGAGCCAAATACTCTTCTTTACTTAATGCTGCATTTGCCTAATTAAAAGGGGCCTCAATGAAGATGGAGCGAGTGTTTTTCAAAACACGAGCTGAGAAAAATCATCTCTTCTCTGAGGATCTCAATCCTAAGGACAGGCAAGAGGCAGGCTCACTCTGATACTAGGGAAAATTAAGGAACTGGAAGAGATCCCAGGGAGGGATTTCTGCCCCACATTGCTCCAAAACGGAGCGGTCCACAGGGCTCTGCCATGGCCAGGAGCGGAGCCAGGATGGCCTCGCGCATGCTCTGCCAACGGGGAGCGAGGAGAAAGGGCAGTCATGGGTCCAGGCAGCACCAGGGAGAAGCAGAGCACAAACTGACCTTCCCGGAACACAGTTATGTTTTGTAATTATCAGGAAATTTAGTTGCATGGTACTGGGATGGATTTTCCCACGTTCCTCCTTAATTTTTGGTTGTAATTTCCAAGCTAGCTTAGACAGCTGAGATCGCATCCAAGAGATCAAATTCACGGCATTCACCACATATGAACTCGGGCAGAAAACACGACCGAGTAGCGCAGCACAACTCAAGAGCAATAAATTGAACTTCAGGCCACCAGCCACGAGGTGGTTTCACAAGCCAGACAGGACAAAGCCTAAGTCAACGATACAAAGACCAGAAACACCAATACAATAAAAAATGAGCATTTTCTTAGGAGCAATAATAAGCAGCTGCTCACCATTATTACCGATGCTCATAAATGCAATCGCATACGCAAGGGTTCTTGTTCACAGCCGCTAATCAGAAACAAGAGGAGGAAGAGGACGAGAGCCAGGTAACTGCTCAATACGAGCTCACATGCCTTAAAACCTCCTTCACTTTATGAAAACACTGTGTGCCTGGAGGCAGACGAAGCCGCAGGCCAAATACAAGAGGAGGAGGAGGAGGAGAGAGGAAGGCACGGGCAGCGCCGTGCTGGAGACCCAGCTCCGCAGCCCCCCGCCAAACCCCGGCCACGCTCCCCATTTGCGTGCTGGATGCCAGAGGTCACGCTACCTATTTTCAGACTAAGTCTTAGCCTACAGCTCCCCATCTGCTGACGGTGGCAAAGCGAGCTCGATGCATACTTCGGTTCCCATATTAAGCAAATCATTCGTCTTGATAAGCCAAAGATCAGTTGCAGTTTTTAAGACAGCAAGACTAGCATCTTATCACTTCCTTTTTTTGTTTCTTTTTCAAAACATCCAGCGGATCCTAAGAAACGCAAGCTTCAAAATATAGTCTGTGCTCTCTTTTTAAAATGCTATTTTTAGGAAAGAGCAATTTCTGTCTATCAGGCACATAATACATGACTTAAAGTAACTTGATTACACAATTATTCAATCATTTGGAATGCCTTTGTAGTGTATAATTACTCACTCAAAAATTGCATGCCCTCCCCCCTCGCTGCCACATTCAGACCACGAGAGGGAAGCGCGAAGGAAGCTCTACCAGAAAGCGCTATAACACGGAGCGGCACTGAGCTGAAGTGACAAGCTGAGCCACATACCATACCCACCCCACGTACAGCCCCGCTAACTCCAGGGTTGGACTTTGCCAGCGTTATTAACCGGCGACATTCTGATGAGTTCCCAACTCCTCGCAGCTCACACTACGCGCTGCGTTTCCTTGCTACATTGCTTCAGATTTCGTTAAAAGCAACCTGGATGCTCCAGAACATCAGAAATGGGGATTATTTGCATTTGTAAAGACTCTGAAAGAGTTCATTAAAATGTTTGGAGCGTTTAGCTTAAGTCCCTTTGAGAGGGAGGTTAAACACTGCTGATCCCACTTTTGCAGCTGAGTATGCGCTTTTCACCTTTTCTTATCCTGCACGCTGGGTCCTGCTGGAGATGCTGGGCTGCGCAGATCTTTGGTTTGAGCCGTTACGGCTGGTCTTACAGATTTAGAACAAAGATCAGACTGCAAGAGAAGCACACAAACCAAAAAGGCAATTTACGAGTTCCGTCTCCTGCTCTAGCTGTCGGAAACACTCACACCAGTTATCCATGTCCCCAAGCACAAAACGCAGCTCACTCGCCGTCCTCCTTCCCTCACACCTCCGGGAGGTACTATATTACATTCCCTTCACTTCCAGAAGTAATCACACTTTGTTGAAGAGACACAGAAAAGAATATCAAACCGGGGGAGAGAAAGATATGAGAAAGAGCACGGGGAGATTGAGGGTAAAATCAAATAGATGCCGAGTGGGCTCTTCCATCGTCAGTGCTCAGGCCGAGCTGACTCTGATGAGCAATAAAGTGGAATTAAAACCCAGGTCAGCACTCAAATGTTTTAGCAGGGAGATATTTTGTCCAACTCTTACCTAATCTCATCTGGGAACTGTGCATTTGTAACCAGGAAACTAGAGATGCTGTGCTGGTGCAGCAGCTTCACAAACCGGTTGATCTCGGGGTACATGATGGGCTCTCCCACCAGTGACAGTGCGCAGTGCTTTGCTGTCATCGCTTCCTCGAACCGATCTGCTTTTACTCCCGACACTCCTGCAAAAAGAGGGAAAACAGACTCAAATTGACTCAACGCCCTCCCAAACCACACGTCCGTATCTAAGAAACGCTCTAGCACAAGGAAGACTGAGCAAAACCAACTGGAGCCCTTGTGAACCAGAAGAGACACCAGGCCACAGCCAGTGCCCACTAAGCCGGCTCTGCAGGAATCCACAGAACAGCGTACGCCCGGACATGCGGAGCCTGGGGCTTCGTGTGCCCTGGTCACTACTGCAAGCAATTTTCCAGTAACATTGGAGTCAGGCTTTCCGTTGCTAAGACCTCAATGATGCTGCCTGAATGCTGAGACAGAAACACGAGAGCCGGTTTAAAGCCACTTCAAGTAGGCATCTTAAAACAGAAAACTTGGTTATGTCTCCACTGCTGACGCCGCCGTGGTCCCCCAGCCCCATGGAGAGCAGCCCCCCCGCCCCGAGGGGCTGGGCACACCTCGCCCAGCAGAGCGCCAACAACCAGGTCTGAACCCACGTTGGCAACCCCGTGAAACGCAGCTCCACAGAAGACGCGTTCAAAACGCAAACCCAACACATGACACCGTCCCGCACAGCGAGAGACATTTCAGAACAACGAGGAGAACACAAGGAGCCCAACTGCTGCGTCCATGTGAAAGCGCTGTCTGCAGGTTTAACCCACCTGAGTCACATTTATTATACCCATGGGAGGGCAGGGGAGAGGCGAGTACTCCTCCAGCCCATCCGCATCCAACCAAGTGCTCAGAAGCCCATGTGAAATCATGACTACAAACAAGCTTCTGTTCCAAATCTGTCACTTCCCATTTCCTTGATGTGCCTTCACGTACTCAAATAATATCGGAGGTTTTAGACTGGGGGCTGGTCTGCTTTA
>RSEF01000019.1:679901-699879 GCA_003993805.1 Himantopus leucocephalus | reverse complement strand
CTGGGGCTGCCTGCCCATGGGGAGTGGTGAATTTATTTCTTGTTTTGCTTTGCTCGTGTGTGCAGCTTTTGGTTTACTTATTAAACGGTCTTTATCTCAACCCATGAGCTTTTCCTCACTTTTACTCTTCTGGTTCTCTTCCCCATCACAACTTGGGGGTAAGCGAGCAGCTGCATGGTCCTAGATGCCGACTGGAGTTAAACCACGACACAGCAAAAGGCTGGAAGGACAGCCAGAGCTTTCAAATCAAGCTGGCCATTGTCAGGCTCTTAATGGGAGAGGAACATCTTACACAACTCTGCACTTGAAAACTCATCCAGAATTTCTAAGGAGAGGGAAGCGTGCAAATAGGAACTCATCACAAATAACTGAAGAGCTTTATTTTGAAGTCACTGACAGTAATTTACAAATACTTCCATCAAGGCTTAAGGAAATTATGTTCCTGCAGTATACAGTGTATTACCAAACAGGTACTAAGCTGTAGCAAGTTGATGACTTACCCAAAGGAGCACAGCAACCCTAAAATGCAGCTGATCTACAAGAACACAAGATCCTGAACCTGAGGGAAAGACAGAAAAATGTCTCCAGCACAACTGGTGGTCTCCACGTGGTCAAAACAAAGCATCATCAGAGAAGGACCCACATAAGCAGATTTACAAGTATGAGGATCTGTTAGATCTTTGGCGTGGCCGGTTTATGAGAGGGATACTTCTTCATGGCACCACCAAACTGAGGAATAACCAACATTGGCTGGCATCACCGAGCTGCTCCATGCAGAAAGGTAACTCCACACATTCAGAGCACTGAGGACAGACACGGTCTCAAGAAGACATCAGGTACACAAGAGCTTGAAACTAGACTGATGGTTATTTGGGGATTTCAGCAGCTGGTATCTCTGATGAGCATGGGAAAAGGCAAGGGCATCAAGAGATAATAAAAATTATGCCATTCCCAACTCACCATGGAGAGACAGTCAGCTCAGATCTAACAAAACACTTAGGCTCCAAACCCACAGATACCAAAATTCTCAGCTATAATTTTCTTCTGTTGCAAGGCTCCCTAGCACCAAGATCCATCATGCTTCCATTGCAAAAGCAGTCAGGTCTTGCCTAACCTGTAAGGCGTTTTCAGAAACTACAGCTCTAATGCAGCTCCCGGTTTCCAGAGTAAATGTATCCATGCTCAGCTGACTCCCTTTTGCCCCTGGGTCTTTGCACCTTTTCCGGAGCCTGGCCCAATTTAAGTGAATCTTAGATAGGGAGAGGAGGGGCTTGCTTACATGATGAGCTTTCATCATGCAGCTTTAATGACTCTCCTACTCACCAAGTCTGCTAAGCCACACATTGGCCAGAAGAGAAAGGTGGAGGCAGGGAAGGTGATCTAATCTAATGGGAAAAGGCAAAGAAATTTGTCTTGTTCATGGTAAGCAAATGAAGGCTCGCAAGAAAATGGGCTGCCAATACAGCAACACAAGAGAGAGGGAAAGGTTGCTTAAATTAAAGATCACAATTGACTTTTAAATGCGAAAGCAATGATTTCGGGAGAAATAAGAGAAATGGATTCTAAAATGGGAGCACTGGAAACTGCTGACAAAATAGTTCCACTGGAACAGACTGGAACAAGCTATCAAAGGGCAAAGTGTCGGGACTGCTCAGTGCCAAGGACCATATCAGCCACCCCGTCTTCAAAAGGAGAACAGTACTAAAGGGAACTCGTGTAGTGCATACAGTTACTACACAGTTAAATAGAGGCATTAAAATTGATATTAAAAACTTTAGAGGGATTGCAGGGTAAGTATATTAGAGACAGGTCATCAAGACTGAGGAAACTGTGTTTATCACGCTCCGGCTGCAGCTTCATGATGAATCCATGCATCACTCAGTTTTTCAAAGGCACAGATTTGCTTTGGATACCTACTATGACCAAAGACATAGCCAGAAATTTTTGTAATGACAGGAGAAGAAGAGTTTCTACAAGAAAATATGTACCGACTCATGAAGATCTCCGTGACATCCAGACAGCCCTGACAGAAACATAATGTGACAGGCTAGAATAGCTTGTGCTATAGGACTTACATCCAAGGAGGTAGTACAGCCAGGTGAAATGTGGGCGGGAAAATAAATCAGTGTATCACTTTAAATCACAGAAATATTGAGGTGGGAAGGGACTCCTTGAGGTCTGCAATCCAACCAGCTACTCAGAGCAGGGTTAACTCCAAAACCAGATTAGCTTGCTCAGGGCCTTGTCTTGGCAAGTTTGGAGAATGTCCAAGGATGGAGATCCCATTAGCTCTCTGGTCCTGTGTCCACATTGCACCACTATTATGGGGAATAATGTTCTTCTATGTCTAACGGGAATTTCCCTTATTGCAACCTGTGTCTATTACCTCTTAGCCTTTCACTGTATGTCTCTGAGAAGCATCTGGCTTCATAGCTACTCATTAGAAGCTGAAGACTGAAATCACCCACTTCTGCCCTCCTCTTCTCCAGGCTGAGCAAATCCAGCTTCCTCAGCCTTTCTTTGTACATCTTGTGCTCCCGCTCACTGACCACCTTGGTAGACCTCCACTCCAGTTAGGTGTAGTCATCGTTGGGAGAAGGTCCTGAGCAAGGTGGACTCAGGATGGACATCCATTCCCAGAACTGAAACAGCTGGGGAGGCTGCAGGTGGGAAAGAAAGTGAATGAGAGGCCCCAACAGAGCTGGGAGGGAGAGCTGTATTTCTGAAATCAGCAGCAGAGCCTGAGCAGGGCAAACAACCCCATCCCAGCTCCTGCAGGATGAGTTCCCCATCTCAGTGGCTCCATGGCCAGGGAAGGCACGCCCCGGGCAGTCCTGTTGCAGCAGCCCCCATCCTGCCATACATGCATTTCATGGGTTTGGTTAAGCAATCAAGCTGATAAACTGGATTAAATTTTCCAAATTCCAGCCTTTTCAGCTAAAATTGGAAAAAGAGGTCCTCTGTGCTTAGTGCACACAGAAAGATTTTGAGCCAGTCGTTTTCTCCCCCTTAAGTTAATTGCTGAAGTCCAAATGTAATGAATGAGACCGCCTCTGTCGCCAAGGGGCTGAACAGATGCTGGAGGTGCAGACATTAGACAACCAATACGAGAAAACTAAAGCTACAGAGACTGAGCCACGCATCCCCCGTGTTGTCAGGCATCTCACACCCATCAAAACTGTTGCCTAAGCCCTTGCATCTCTCAGCACCAGGAACTCACCCAAGAAACAGTGGGCTTCAACCCACTCCTAGGGCAAGCATGCATGCTTTCTGCCTTCAAAACATGTCCAGGCTTATGTTTATCAGCTACACACCCGGGGCGTTACACAGCCCCAGCATCGCCCCTCCACCCTGGCCAAGTGCTGGCAGAAGTCGATATGTATGCCTGTTCTTCTTCTCTGAGGATCTCACAGGGACTCTTCCCACTTTGCGGGCAATGAGGAGGAGATTATTGTCAAATGTTTGTTGGAACTAAATCCTGCACCAGCCCCTTTCTCGGAGGAGTATTTCATAGTGCCACATGACACGGGAGTATGGGTCAGAGACTTCAGCAAGAAATATCTTCTTTCATTAAAAATACACAGGTTCTTGAATCTGCTGTGTCCAATATCCCTATACAAAACCTACCACCATCCTCCACTCACCTGTGGTTACTGCACAAAGTGCAAGGAACATTCTGGCCTCAGCTCAAAATTGCAATTTATTGATCGATAGCAGTAACACAGCAAACTACAGAGGAAAGAGAAAGCTATTTTGATCCCTTTCAAGAACAGATATTAAGGGGACAAAGTTGGAGTAAGACTAGATCAGCTTTAACTTTCTCGTGCATTATGACTGTTCTTATCTTTGCAGGACAGATCCCATCACCTCCACAGCCCAGGCGTAAGTCACTCTGGCTCATGCCAGGCTGCAGGAATAACTTGTCACAGTTTTCCATCACACACGAGGTGATGCCTTAGGCATTCTGGACTAAAGGCAAATAATGATGAGAGAACAGCTTTCTTCCATGTGGACAATTTCTTCACTCCATATTCAAGCAAAACCTGAAGCAGGGCATTTTAAACAAGTCTGTTTGGGGTGCATGACAGCTATTGGTGCTTCACTCACAGGTACAATGAAATTAGTAGATTTTCTCTGGAAACTGAAGTATACGTACTTCTTTTAAACAAAAAAATTGGAGAGCAAGAATAAGCAGTGATTCCAATACCCCAATCTCTTTCTATGTAGGTTAGAAACTTTGAAAGGAGAGTCCAAAACATGTTTTTGACAGTAAATCTTACTGAAACCCAGCGTAAGTGAAATTGCCTAAGCCAGCAGTTGGTTTGATTGGGAGTCAGTCTCTGGATAACTCATTTTGCTTTGCTTTGTGATGTTGAGTGATTTGCATGGGTCTGGGACATCTCTTCATGAAGTTCTTTTATCTCTGGACTCCATCCCACTGAAAAGGCTTCATGCAAACTAAATTGAGCAAATGACAGCAATCATGCCCAAACATTTCAGGCAATAAAAGCATACACACAGTAAAAAAAAAATAAAAAATAATCCATCTCTGTAGCTTCCTAAGTCCAGACTTCTGGGGAATCCTCAAGGTTCAGCATCAGAAGTCACCAGATGCTTCTTCTACAGGGCATAAAAAACAATGTGTTAACAAAAGAGAAAAGGATATGCCATAGTTCCCTGTTATCTTGTGTGATTTATTTCCACAGGTTAAGCTGGAAAAGAGGGACCAATGACTCTGGTATTACCCCTGATTGCTCTAAAGACCTCTGGGGATCCCTCCTTGACTACAATATCCTACAGGTCTCACTTTTTCTGGCACCATGAAGATGGCGTTTATGGTTGTACCCAGCCATGCTTTCAAGCTGATAATCCCATAGCCCCACGGAGAATATAACGAACCATCCTCATGGAAAGTGGCAGCTGACAGCAGACGGAGTTGTCTGAGCTGCTAACGATTGCTGTTAGACTGCAGACATTTTTTCCTTCTCACAGCCTGGACATTGTCACAAGAGCATGGCAGGGCCTGACCGTCAGAGCAAAGGAAAGTTGATGTTTTGTTAGGAAAAGACATGGTTTAAAGGCACTGAAGCAGCCCTCCTTTCCCAGGGGAGAGCCACTCTTGTCTACATCTACTTCCCAGGGATTTCAGAGAGCATTACAGAAGAAAAGCATTAAACCTCAAGAACTTTACAAATCCTGAAGGCAGCTGAGGGAAATACTGTAAATGTAGGCAAAAACTTTCCTAGCAGAAGTCAAACTCCACAATCTCTTCCATAAAGTGGGAATCTCTATTCAAGTGCAGAGCTGCTTCTGGCCTGACCAGGATGTGCTGACAGCCTGCTCAGAGCCGCGCAAAAGACAGACCAGACATCTAGACGGAAAGACTAGCCTGCCCGATCCGAGCATCACTTCCCATGCAGAAAAGCACCGGCATCAACAGTGAAGGGCCAAACTGAAAACTCTGTTCATCAGAAAACTCCCAGAGCAACACCCTTAGCTTGGTCTTGCAACGCCGATACTGGAAAATCTGTGTATTGGAGGAGCTACTCACAGTGGACCTGATGAAACGGAGCATGGAAACACATGCTAGATATGTACCTGGCACATATGTTCAGACCTGTGTGAGGCAGCTCTGTTTTAGAGCCTCGGGGTCTGGTTACCTCACATGTTTGCAGGCAGGAACTGTCTGCTGTTTGAAGCTTATACCTTGCTCTGTAACTTCCTCGGTCTTCTTCGACTTCCAGGCTCTGAGGTCCAGCTTTGGGATCTGGTTGCAGCTCACAAAGTCAAAAGGGTATCTGTTAGCCTTGAAGATATGCCTTGGTACTTTAATGATGTTGGTGTTGTCACATATTATTCGCGACAAGGAGATTTTGGCCAGTGAACAACGCTGCTGAGAAGTGAAAACCCCACTGTTCTCCCACCAAAACCTGCAGAAGAAAGAAGATGACACAACAGGTTTCTCCCTTCTGGCTTCTTCACATTCAAGGCTCCTGCAACATTATTTCCCATTAACACCAATAACACATTTCTTTTGCCAAGAACAAATTTAAATTTCTGTTATTTAAATCAAGAGTCCTGACTCACCAGCTGGATAATTTAAATTGCCTTTCTGCCATGGTTATATAATAAAGATACAATTGAATTAAAGCCTTTCCTTGTATTCCCTTAAATGAGGCACCCTCTTTCAAATAGAAAAGTCAGCACATACTGAATGCCGACTGTGGTTACATCCACATGATTGCCATGCTGGAACCAGCCCTATAATTACTGTCTTTAAAAAAAAATGGGGTTTTGTCTCCTGCCATAAGGATAGGATTTCTAGATGTGCAGTAGACTGTTTGCAGTAGACTTTAAGCTCCCCATACTGGGTTTTGAGCTCACAGTAAGTCTTTCTAGGCAAAATAGTTTCCCAGAAACACTGGTCATGATCCCATTTCAGGTGGTATTTCTAGCCAGTACAGGCCCTTGCTTCAGAAATGCAGCTTAAAATGGGGCATATAACTCACTTCTGCACCTGATGCCCCTGAGCAAATTCAAGGAGGAGGACGACTTCAGGTATGTTGAAAGCACAGCACTGCTCAAATGATTTTTGCTGGCAAGCAAACCCCAACCCACCCACCTCCTGGTGCAAGTGAAGCCCGAACACGGCTACGTCTCAGACCACAGGGTTCCAACTCACAACTGGGATGGAAAGGAGAACAAGTGAAAAATCATCTCTAAGACCCCTGAGAAGAGCATAAGACACAGTGATGGTGCAAAGCTGTGTATTGCAAACTCAGGAGATGGGAAGGTCGACAGATGTTTGACTTTTGCAGGGCACAGCAGCCCAGAAGGAGCGGTCCCACAGAGAAGGGCCAGGGACGCTGCTAGTGCCGGGGAAGCAGCTCGGGCTGAGCCAGGATTTAACCAAGAGAGGACAATTAATTTCTTTTACTCCCTACAAAGCCTGAAAGTCTGTTAGTCTTTCAGCAACATCCCTTGGCCTGCAGGCAAATTTCCAAAACTACCCAGAGCATGAGCCACGCATCAATAGATGCTGAGCATCTACTGTCAGTGCAAGCCATTTAGGCTGATTACACCTGACAGCTTTTGTTCTAATTGGTGAAGTCAAACCATCCTGGTGTTCCCACCTTTAGAGCCTTACCTGTTCTTCTTGTTAAGGTATTTATATATTTCCCTTTGCTGGAGTGAGCTGCTGTTTGAACACATAGTAACATGGGCCTCCTTGAAAACACTTATCTGAGGGAGGAGAAGGGCAATCTAGTTTGGACAACTATAGAATGGGCTGAGGGTGAAAATACTTGGCTGGGAAGGGACCTTAGCCTAGGATCTCAACCATGATAGATCTATACAGGGAATAAGAACATCACCAGAAACGGAAAAGAACAATTAGAAGAGTAATGAAAAAAAAACCAAAAAACAAACCAGCTGAAACAGTTCCCAAATCTACATAAGGAAATCCACATAAACTCCAGTCTCCTCCTGTCCTTTGGGGTTTGTATACCCAGCTGCTCTCTTACCTGTCTCCATCACGAACATTCCTGAACTGGGTGCCAATGAGACAAGCCATGAGAGGTCCAACCCTGCCTCCATTCACAAAGGGCTCTGCAAGTGCTCCAATCCAAATATCAATATTCTTTGGTGTCCCATACAGCTGTATGAACTTCTCTGCCAGACCACGATTCCTCAACACTTGAGCAAGTGACTCCAGTCCAGAAGGTTGTGAGAGCCCACAGAATTGTCTCCAGGAGTTATAGCCTGCAAGCAGTTGGGTATCAGAGCAGACAGAGGTCAATAATGCGTCTTCCCCTCCTGGAAAGGTTTTTTCCTCTCTTTTCCCAGAGCTGGGGCACAGGTAGGCTCCCAATACCTTTAAAACACTTTTCTAAATTTTTCTATATTTCTGCCTTTGACTTTCCACTCCTCCAGAGCCAGTTCATCCTGCCTGGAATTTCAGTGCTGTTTGTGGAAGGGCCATGTCTTTGCAAGTGATCTCTGCTAGTGGGAGTTGCTCTATCACCTTCCAGTGCCGTTTTGCTGTTCCACTCAGCAGCAATGCAGGTGCCTGTGCACAGGGCTCCAGAGTCACGGTGTGTCTGAAACAACCTCCTGGTGATGTGACCAAGGAACTAGGGGAGACCCAAGCCCTGCTGAAGCTGCAGCAGGGAGCCGGAGGAGTGACCTCGGGGCATTTCAAACAGCAAAGGAGACCTATGTTCAGGCACTTGTTCCTCCACGTGCTGTGACTCACTCAGGTGAAGGGTTTGCGTGTGCCTAACGGCTGCCCCATCTTCACTGTGACCCAGGAACCCTAAGGGATCTCAGAGAGCACACAGTCTCAGATACTTTCAGATAGAGCCACAGGAGACAGGTCCTCTCAAAACTCGTTGATCTTGCTTACACTGAAAGTGAATCCGGAGAAGATGCTGATGCTACTTCATTCTGTACAACAGGACAGTGGCCAAATACTTCCCCACAGCTGGTCTCACTTGTGTCCCTGTCCCACAGGGACAAGCCACCCCACACTGCAAAGAGAGCTCTACATAGCCCAGGTTACTTCAGGTGGGAGAGGACCACCGGAGTTTGCCAGCTGGACTTATTTTTCTGTACTGCAAACAGCTGAAAATCCACTGGACCACAACAGGTGCATAATTCTGCATCGGTGGACACGGCACCATAGGCTGTCTAACATCAAGGAGTACAGTAGCACTCGGGGGTGGGCTGAGGCCCAAAGTCTAGGAGCTAAACACAAATTCACACTAGAAATATACATCAGTTCCACCACAGCAGATCAGCAGTCAAAGCTATAAATTCAGGATTTGTGATTCAGATCAGGTTCTGCACAACAGTGTTCCTAAATAAAACATGGAAAATCACAACCTTCTGTTGCAGCGGAGGCAGAGCAATCCTGTGACCTGACCATGCACCTGGATGTGTTGCAAAGCCTCTGTCTGGACTTAAAACCTGTGAATCCAGCACACTTTTCATCACAGTTTCAAAGTGAGCGCTGTTGCGTGTCCCAGGACGTTCCTGAGACGGCAGCTGCAGGCGCTTACATCAGCCTAATAACACTATTAGGCAACGACCCACCCATGAGCCAGTTGTAAAGTCCTATCAACAATCTATTTCTCAAGACCATCTTGCAATGCCGTTACACTGGTTTTGTACCTGGCAGAGCCCTGAGAGTGGTTCTGACATGCTTTTTTTTCCTGGGACACAGTCTTTATAGAGAGATTACAATGAGATTTTCCTCATATATTGTGATCTGCTTGTCCAGTCATGTGTGGCTGGGCTGGACCGCTACAGGTGCTTGGAGAGAAGCCACGGGGGACTTCTGGCTCTAACGCCACTCCTGCAAACTTGTTGCTGAGCTACGTTCCCAATTTTGCCGTTTGAACAACAATATAAATGAGTAAGTTACTGAACCCTTGACTCTGGTCTGTGCAATGCCCCATGTTCTTCTGGCCATGTGTCTCCACGCGTCTCATCCAGCTCCAGCCAGGCTCTGACCGTGTCGCTCAACCTGCTATCCACTTACCTATGGTTGTACGGAAATGATGAAAAGGTTTGGGAAAGACTAATTTCAGCCAAGCATGGGCTAGAGATGTTTCTTAATGTTCAATCACAAGAGCGCCTGGTTTCCACTTGTTTTCCTTTGGAAGCTCTGCTGACACAGCCAACTTACCTGGGAGGCCATGATCTCTGCTACGCTGCATGTTAAGTGCGGGTAAATCAAACCCAATCCTTTCAACCTGCTCAAACATCCGATCCCGGAGCTCATCCACGACCATTTGCTGCTGTGTCATCAGCTTGGCCTGATTAGCCATCAGGCTCCGGAGAAAGGGGTCAATACCACCTGCAACGGTTACACAGGGACCGGTGAGCAGGGCAGGGTGGCAAGTGTGTGTAAGAGGCTCTGGAGAGCTGAAGGCAGCTCATGTTTAATTATAAGCTTCTACTACAAGAGAAACAATTTTCCTGCACTTAAAGAATTAGAAAGAAAATACTTCGAATAACGTTCTTAGAGTCTACAGCAATTAAGCAATCAGACTGCATGCTTCATAATAAGACGGGCTGCACCCGACTGCAGAGAACAGCTACATTGGCAAAAACTCTGGCTCGTGGTAAAGGTCATTTAATACATTTAATGCAAACTGCTTTTAAGTTTGGCTTGAAGGAGCTCATCCAGAGAGGGCAGAAAAGGCTGAATGAAATTAAGTTACACTGCAGAGGTGCAAGAAAGGCTTTACCTTCTTTAATGATCCTCCAGACAGCAAAGAAGGTGTTTCTGAGTAGCATTTTGGGACCTATGGACTTGTAATTTTGATTTAGGCGGTCAACAGTTGGGGGAACTGAAGCATGAGCAAAACGAAAAGCCAGGGTGAAGACATTGGATATTCGAGGATCCGCAGACTCATTGTAGCCCCGGTATCGAGGAATCAATTGCTGGAAACGGGTTCCCAACAGAAGAGGCAGGTAGTCCCTGTAGGTTATAATCTAGGGGGAAACAAGGGAAGTATGAATCATTAATTTCTTGGCCATCAGTTTCCTTGCAAGCGAAGTTATTGTTTGTGTCTCAAACTACAGCAGCTGTCACACTGAACTTCTTCCATGGGATTTACGTAGGAGATTTTGCTAGCACAGATGCAGAGCAGAGAGACTCCCCCGGGCCAACCTTTCTTTCACCTCATCAGACCTTCACCCAGCTGCTCTGGCAGTCCAGTGAAGATTATTTCTAGCACTGTTAAATGACATTTTTGTTTCTTCAGCCCCGTGGCCTTGGTTCAAAGCCTCTTCTGCACCTGGCCACTGCACAGGCAGTGCAGATCCGGGCACAGACACAGGCCCTGCAGGCCACTGCCTGGGCTCCTGGTTTCTCCAGCCATGCACGGTGGGACCTCTGCACTTTCTAGCAGTGATGAGATTTGCATGAACATGAAGTGATTTGCATGAAAATGCAAAGTGGACATAACTGCTCCAGGAACATCAGGAAGCACAGACACTGCTTGTACCTGACCCATGCTCATCTTCCACCTGTGCACCAGGACCCTCTGCCTGTTGGTGCTGAGGACTTGGCACTGAGGTGTCCTCAGACATGCTCCTCCCTGCCTCAACAGCTTGGCAGGTCAGAGCAAGGTGAAAGCCTGCCAAATCCTCCCAAATATTCCCTCCTTGTCCTATAGGTAGAGGCCATTCCCATCAGCCAGGTAGAACTGCATTTCCTCCTCCCTCCCACACTGCATGCTTCAGATGACAAAGAAAAAGTCAACAGTGTTGGCACAGATGGGTGGCACAACCACCCACGGGAAGCTGCGTTAGTCCTCCCATAGCACAGGTTTCCAACCCTGGTCTCATGTCTCTTTGGGATGTTGAGGAGGCTGCACAATATAATTTTAAAAACCAAATTCTTTGTCAGTAGGTGAATGTGTCTTCATTGTCTGAAAATTGCAAGAAGATGAAACCATTGATCTAAATGTGGTGATGGAGACAACGCTTTTAGTACAATTGTTTGAGTCTCTCCACATTGGCTTACCCAACATGTTTATTCAGCAATACTATAATATTTAAAGTGACAGTTTTAAAAACTTAAACCTGGCCTTTTCTGTTAGCTGTGAAACCTCATCTGGCTTTGAAGCTGGTCCTGCTCCAAACTGGAGGCTGAACAAGAGACCTTGAGAGGTCCCTTCCAAGTACAGAAATATTTCTGTGACCTTAGGATCTCATCCAGGCTGAAGTCTGTGGTGCAGCACAGTCCCGAACAGCTCTTTGCCCCGTAGTGGTAAAGACAGAGGAATGCCATGGCTGGTTGCACCCACCAGCACATGGGGCTTCTTGAGAGGAGGAGGCTCACAACCCAGAGGAATTTTAATCCAAATCTCCAATACCATTTTTATCCCGTGCCAAACACTGGTTAGAAAAACTTTTCCTGTGACTTTTTGCTTCTCAAACAAAAATGTGCAGTTAAAAACCCACCAAGCAATTTGGAAATTTTACAGTAGGGGGACATCCAAGATTCAGGGAGACCCCTCTGCTTGTTATTTCAGGTATCTCTGGGTGACTTTGTTTTGGACTAAAGGGGTTGGTGAAAAGAATTCGGTCATTTGCACCCCAAAATATTGCACCCTTTGGACATCTCACACTAATAAAACCCATCACGTTAATTCTGTGAGACTGCAAGACAAGGCAGCAGAACAGGGACATACGACATGGTGGCCGGTACCTGGATCATGGCTCCCAGGATCTTCCGTGCCTCCTGGTAGAGCTGCTCTCCATTCCAGTGGGGATTTAGTGTCTTCAGCTCTCTAGCCAGGCGGTTGTGCTCCCGCACAAAGAGCGTGTGCATGCACGCCAGCTCCAGCATCTCGTTTGCTCGAGAATCACCTAGGAGTATCACAAGTGAGTGGACTTGTATTGCTAGTGACCTGCCTGTGCTTGGCTGCTTCCTACTGGAAGGAGGTGAATGTCACGTTGGGAAGCATGCACAGAGAAATGTTTAGATGTTTTGATATCAGCATCATGAAGAAGATGGGTAAGAAACACACAGGATGAGAAGGAAACCAGAGTCTGGGCCCCAAGGGTTGGAGAGCATGAGTGAAAAGCCAAATTTAGGCTGAGCCAACCAAAAGCCCCCATTGCTGCACTTAGCATCGCAGAGAGATAGTGAGGTTTTTTTTTTCAAACAAGGGCTAGGACCATTAACTTAAGAAGATAAATACAAGTAGGCATGCTCCAGGTTTCCATATCAGAGAGACAGTCTCACAGCTCAAGAGAGGAATGAAAATGTGCAGAGGGAAGTCAGGATGGCCAAGGGAGCCTGTAAGTTCCAAGGCATCCTTCAAACCAGCTGAAACTATGGCCAAAGCAAGATGACAGTCACAATCAAGCTCTCTGGTGAGTAAAAGTGGGAGCGAAATGAGTCACAACTTGAAGGAATAAATTACAAATGGCATCACTGTGAAATATTCAATCCTTCTTCAAACATCTAGGGCAGGAAACCCAAGAGCAAGCAGGTGATGAGAGTATAAAGAGGCACTCATAGAAAAGTAAATATGTCGTATTTAGTCCCCTAGTCCCATAGTAAATAGAGGGATTTGCGCTTGCATTCAGCACAGAGCCCTTTTCATTTACTGTCAAAGGCTTTCTGTAAGGGACTGCGGAAGACGAAACAAAAGAAGCACTGTGAGGTTTCCTTGAGCAGAATGCATCCACCCAGGGCTTCCAACAGAGCTCCAGTAGGAAATCACTGAACCCTGTTAGGCAACTGCACACATAAAATTTCCCCAGCTCTCAGGGACCGGAAAAGTCACAAATAAGACACTGAATTTTCAAAGGAGTTTCCGAGCCAGCCTGAACTGTTCACTATAAATTCATTGATGGCTCTGTAACCAGCTATGGAACAGCAACTGCTCCAGCAGCCCTTAGCTGCGGAGTCCTGGAGGCTGGGAGCCCACCCTGGGAAGTGTCCCCTACGCCTGCCCGTTCTGCTCCTCACTGGGCAGCGGCCTTTGGGCACGGGTCCTGCGTGGTCTCACCAAGGAGAGCCCTGCACAGAACTGGGGAAGCGGCTGAAGACACGGAACAATGGATGGAACAAATGGAGAGGTGTGAGAGGCTGCAGGAAACGTAAAACACCAAGAGCTTAAAAGGAGGGCACTGGAGGATGACACCAAGCAGAGCCCTCCCACTGGTCCCACCGCCAGTTCCTGATGGTGTCCAATGACCATAGGGATGTTGTTCAGAGGAGTTTGGGCCAGAAATGTAGGGGGCCAAGGGAATAGAAATCAGCTCCACAGCAGACGAGATCTGTTGTGCCCTCAAGCTTTCTCTGGCAGTGCCATGAGCAGCCCAGTGTGGCCAGAGCCAGCAGAAGCTAGCCAGGAGGTCCTGCTGGCCAAAAAAAAAGGATGAGGGAGCGAAAGACTAATTCATAAGGTGTATCATAAACATCCCTCCCTGGGCCCCCGCAGGCTTGTGGAAACATACTGGTCCTCACTGGCAGAAGCCAGGGAGAAGGGAGGACTGCTCGGGGGTCAATTATTTTGTCTCTGTGTGCTGGACACAGGAGAAGACAGCAAACAACAGCTGATGGGAAGGTTGTGGTGGCTGTGCAGTGTTTTGGCTGGAGGGGAGGCTGTGCCCAGGACAAAAGGACTTACTTTGGGCTGAAGAAGTGGTCAAGAGAATACCGAAAGCATGACAAAGGATAAAAGGAGTTGGAGGCTGTCCTGAGGGACTGAAGGCCTGTGCTGATGTCCTGGCTGGCGTTCTGCCAGCGCATGCCCAGCCTTCTCAGTGGTGGGGACACATCTGAAAAGGTCACCTTGGTCTGTGGCTAGCCTCATTCTCAGTCCAGCTGGGATCTGAGCCCCTCTCACAGTGCAGCAGACACACTGATGTGCAGCAGCACAGGCAAATGTTTCATTGAGGTGATCCAGCCTAGCACCAACACACCTGTACCCAACCTGATGGAAGAGAGACAGCCACCAAATGACAAGAATGGAGAAGCCATTGCCTTCAGGCCAGTCTGCTGTTGCTGGGTTTGCTCAGCTCCATCATGGCACTGGTTCCCAGGTCACCTCCAGCAGCCCCATGTGCTCTCTTGGCCCTACACCAGTACTGATGAGCACAGATGGGACTGCTTCACTCCAGGCATATAGTCACAAAGAAGACTTGGAGACGTGAAGACATTTCTCCTACCTAGCACAGCCTGTCTCAGTCTTTCACGATGTTTTGCTATGCTCTATTTTCTACTTAAATAAGAAAAACAAACAATTAAAGAAATGAACTGGAGCTGGTGGAATTGTTTGCTCTGGATTTCAGGCTGAGAGGTGCCGGCACTCAACTTACCCGCAAGAAAGCACGGGATTTTAGCTCCCCCGCTGGTTTTAAGGCAGGGGTCCTTCTGCATGCTGTCAAAGGGCATATATGCCTTCCCATTATCAGTGAAATTCCGGTTAACAGCCAGCAAGCCCAGCTGGCTGGTCTGATCCCTCAGTTTGTTGGCCAAAGGCACTTCACTGCCGTACACAACGCTGCCATCAAGAAAGGAGGTGAGTGCATTGATCTGATCTCGAATTGCTTTGCCGCTGGTACAAGCAGGAGCTGAGCGGAAGAAAGGAAGGCAATCTTTCGTGTTTTTAATTCGTGGGTCATTGGGTGGGATCTGCAGAAAGATAAAAGAATAATTCACCACCAGTTCAGGGGTGCAGAAACTGCACTGTGATACTACAGCCATAAGAAAAGCCAGGCAGGAGCCACGTCAAAGACAGTCCCCATGCTAGATAGCATGGAGATCAGTCATAATTCCCAGATATGAAAGGTCAGATTGACAGCAGAGATGCTATTTTAGGAGCCCAAGTCCCAAACGTGGATGAAAGCCTGGAGATGCCTTAATTTCCATAAAGTCCTATGGATCATAGAAACCTACAGTTTTCCCCCTGAATATATACATAACGGATTGAATCTTTAAAGCTCAGGTGTTCCTATCTCATGTAGGAGTCTAGTGTCCATATCTACACTGTGGACAGTGGTCAGCCAGAACTTGTGACCCTGCCTGCATTCTCAAATGCATGTTGGGCAAATATTCAGTGATGCTCCGTCTCTTCACAGTTTTCCTTGAAAGGAAATACAGCTACATGGGAGAGCCAGAGCTGCAGTACCTCTCCAAAGGCAGGAGAGCAGGGCTGCAGGGTGAGAGTGTACATTGTTATGCATTTATTGGAGCGGAGACTGCAATGTCACTATCGTGCTGATGCCGTAGCCACTACTGAGAGATGTTCATCACTTCCTTGCCCCTTGCACTACTGAGCATCTAACCATCATGGATTTGCTGGGGTCTTGACACCCATCAGCTCCTGCCTCTGCCACATTTACTATAAATTAGGCATCACCCATGTTGCCTTTGCACTGTACCTCCAAAGCAAAGCCCTATCTTTGAGGGACATGGGTAAATGGCTGGAAACAGGGGGGAAGACAGTCTGGCTGTGCTTGACATCTGGGGACAGCCCCTGGGGCCCGGTACCGCCACCTTACAGATTGCAGTCTGACCCCCCTTGGCCTGCTGTCGGAGGATGTCCCTCCATGGCCAAGGACCAGGAGAACCACCAACATCTCCTGGTAAGAGCGTAGATACCCTTCGCCCCTTCTTCACTGCCAGAAGAAGGTTGGCTGTACCTCAATGGGAAAGCAAGGGGGCTGCTTGACACAGCTGGTGTCACAGTCCTCCATGCCACTGAAGGTGACTCTGGCTGGGGTGTCTGGACTGAAATCCAGGTCATGGTCAATAAACTGGCCCCACTGCATGAACATGAGTGATCTCTGCTGGTCCATCTTCAGCTGCTCAGGGGGGAAGCGGACAATCTCATTTGACACTTTTCGAACCTGCAGGGGATAAAGGCAGAACATGTGCATTAGGAAATGACTTGTACGAATGCGTGCATCCATTCATAGGGTCACCAGCAAAAATTCACAAGGCATCCCTTATACTTCACAGAAAAAAACTCGAATCTCTGTCTGAGTTGGAAGGCATTACCAAGTGCCCCTTTGCTGAGCATTGACTTTTCTGGCTCTAGCCAGGTTTCTGAGCCTCTAGGCCAAGAGTAACCCTTGATGGACATAGGGAAGCAACTAAGAAAGAGCCATACTGAATAGCCTGGGAAAGGGAGGCAAAAGATTTTAAAAGACCCATTTGAAATAGAAGTGTGGGAAAAAACATAGCCTTTGGGAGTTTCTGAGTTTTATCTCAGTAAACTCCTTCCAGCAGGACACTCTCCCAAAGCCCTCTTCTGTTCTCATCCCTTCCCCATCCACCACAATTCCCCTGCCAGCTCTTCTTTCATGTATTATTACAGAAAAAGTGGTCAAAACTCTGCTCAAGCCCTGCTGTAGAGCAGAGTTAGGAAGTACCCTGAAAACATGAGTGTGAGGCACACAAACCAGAAAATCACAGATCTCCTCATTAGTGCTGTTGTTGCACCAAGCCCAAGAAACCAGAAACCACATCACAGTGTCCCAGCTCCCGTCCAGGCGCCCCAAGAGCCACAAGCACCCCTGCAGATCACCCCACCCATGGACCCACGCACAGAATTTCTAGCTGGATATTTTTTATTCTGGGGATTCACTTGTTCATTTTATCCTCTGGCCTATTGCTTTTCAGGAGATGACCAGCTTCCACAAACCAAAACAGCCGAGTAAATGACTTTGGCTTAAGTGCACTGAATTTTAAAAGAACACATTTTGTAATTCTTTCTTTATCCCATGCTTCTGCACTAATCAGATCAATTTTCCTTTGCTTTTCCTGAAAGCACGGGCATTAGAAAATATTTCTGTTAGATCGCCCTGGAGATTCTCATATGATCAACCTGAAATTGGTGAATTGAACTTGCTCCTCCTGATCACCCCCATGCCAGTTGGTGGACATGCACTTTGACACCTGTGATCTGTCCAAGGACTGGCAATCCCTAAGCCCTCATACCGCATTTTCAGATGACTGTTACAAACATTACCAGTGGAACACGGAATCCAGAGAAACGCTTTCCTTCTGTCCACCCGCGGGGGAGTGACACGCCATCCTCGTATTCTGCTGGCAACCATCTGACCAGGGCTCTGTTTGAAGATCCTAGCGATGGGTTTCTCCTGTCAGAATGAATGGAAGAACGGCAAACTGTTAGTGTCATTTGGATCACGGCAGCTCCGAGAGCTCCTGGATGTGGAGAGAGACATGAACCTTCGAATGGGACCACGCAGCGATGTACAGCAGTCAGGGAGCTGCTGCAGCCCTGTGCATTTGGTGCTATCAATAACCCTCAGGTTTAATAATAATAACAACAATAATCATACTACACACTGAGACTCAGCTTCTCCCAGGCAAGAACTCATGTTGCTGGTGACTCCTGGTGTCATCCAGCCTGAGGAAGGGCCCTCGACCCCAGATCATCGGTGGAAAACAAAGGTGAAAGCTTAACGTCAGAGAAAAGGGGCAGAGACTTAAGCCCATTCATTAAATGGTATTATCAGTGACCTTTAATACAAATGGGGTGAGTGTTACTATGCTGTAATTGGACTAAGTGATTATTGTAGTTTGATTAGACCGTTAAGGCCCTAATTAGACTAATAATATATTTAATTTTGGGGTGCATGCATAAGATGTGTTCTCTCGCCGCCTGTCACACCCCATGGGTGTAACACTGCCTAAGGCCAAGCAATGGAAGGACACAGAGCACAGCTGAGCCCACCTTCTCCAGGGCTTCAGGGTCTGGTTCAGGTGTGATGGGCCTGTCCTTATCCAGATCACCCCCGTGAATGAGGACACTGCTGTCTGAAAACGGAAGGAGGCAGGTAGCTCTCTCCCTACTTCTTGCAGAGATACCTGGAGGCTAAAGCATCCCCAGGGCAGACAGACCTGCCTGAACCCCTCCCTGTGCCAGAGGTGCTCCCAGGAGATGCTCTGCCTACCAAGTTCTTGGAAATAGGGGAGAGATGGGGAATGCTCCTATACTGTCCCTTTTAAAACACTCTACTCTTTAGCACAGCTTCTTTTTCATTACATTGGGAAAGCTCTGGATATACGGAGAAACAGTTTTTATGTCCCACATTACAGTCATGCCCCTCCATTTGTCCAACCACGGGATGTGCACAAGGCGCTCTCTCCCAGCCCGTGTGCCCAGGTTTCCTCCAAGGCACGATGCGGGGCACAGAGACCGCGAGATCACGCCCCATGGTGGGTCTGGGTCAGGAAGCACTCTGAGACCCTGCAAAGGGGCAGAGCCAGACAAAGCCCAGGAGAAAGAAGCAGCCTGATGGCAGAGACCCTGGGCTGGAGGGTCGGTCCCCAACACAGAGCTATTTGCACTTGGGCCAAAGAGCTAGTTTGGGTACAACACCAAGAACCCTCGAAGCAAGACTGTAATTAAAATCCCCACATATTTAGGAAACAACACTGTGGGGTGTGAAACCCTAAGGAAGGCATCCTGCATGGATCATCCTTGGGGATGTGGGTCTGGTTCTACTGATGGAGGACCCATCCATCCCCCCTCCTGTTGATGCAGCCCCCTCACCTGTTGTTGCACTCGCCAGTGATCGTTCGGTAGATGCGAGACACATCACAATTTATTTTCTTATCCTGCTGGTCACATCCGCTTGCCTTGAAAATCATCCCCAGCTGAGCCAGTGTCAGCAAGTCTGCCAGGTAACAACAGAGAATAAACATACAGGAACATACTGGCCCTGCTGGGTCTGCGCTTGCCTCCCTGGCTCAGGAAAAAGTTTTCCTTCTTGTACCCTGGAAATGGTTTCTTATCACAGCATCATCTGGAAGAGCACAAGGGGCGGCCATTTAGGGTCTTCCTGCTCAAAGCTGTGCTGAGGATGCTCTCAAGAGCAGCAGATTGCTTTTTCTGGTTTGGAAAGCATTAAACCCAACAAAGTTGTGGTCAAATCTTATCTATAATTACATGTTAGCCCTGTGCAGCAGTGGAATGATTTTCTAGCATTAGCAATCCTTTTTCCTTCCTCTCCCCTCCCTTTTTATCTCCACCATAAATCGCTAACAGCTACAGTCACCCTACTGGTGTGTTACAAGTTTTTCCCCCTGTGAAGCAGACACCAGCGTGCATCACCACTGCTCCGAGCTGCCTGGAGAAGAATCCGTCAGTTGGCTGGGCAGCAAAAGTGGACATTGGCTTTGCATTTCTACCGAGCAGATTTCCGCAGGCATGGGAGGTAAGTGGCCGAGTTCAACCAGCAAAACCTTCCTGGCTGTTGATGCCAGCACAGCACGTCCTGAGTCCCTTGGAGGTTTCCTAGTCACTGCTGCCACCAACAGTTTGGGTGACAGCATGGTTCCAGAAGCCACTGTCGCCTCCTGGGCAAGTGGGTGGGAGGCGACAGCCGAGTGGTCCTGCAAGTGTCTGGAGCGGTGCTGGAGCATTGGTACCGGATGGAGAGGCAGGAGCCAAGCACTGTCAGCCCTGTCTCC
>RSEF01000019.1:616417-679801 GCA_003993805.1 Himantopus leucocephalus | reverse complement strand
AACCGGGGAGCCCACAACTGGACACAGTACTGCAGATGTGGCCAAAGTCCCCCTCCCTGCCTGCGTGCAAATGCGCTGAGGGACACGTCCTTGCTGTGTTACAGCTGGGCCGATGAGCAGGGCACTGGGATGCTGCCGGTTCAAGCCAATGATGCGCTTGAACACGCTGGTGGACAGGGAAGCAAAGGAGCTGCTCGCCAGCTCCTCAGCTCGCTCCTAACTCATTGCGCATTGCAGTTGTGCTTTTCCTTCTGCAACAGAAACTCTTTGGTTTGGCAGCGCAGACTGAGAGCGCCCATCTCCACCGGCGTTCCCCCGGGGAAGGTTTAATGAATGTCTGTGAGCTGAACTCTCCCCCGCGTGGGGCACTGCAGGACCCGCAGTGGTTGTACTGCGCCTGTAGCAGCAACTCTGCGGGTGTCCCCGTCCCCGACGCTGGGCCGCTGGCAGGTGGAGCCGTACCTTCTGACGCATTGTCGTGGTCCTCCAGTGCTTTAAAGAAAATCTGCCAAGCGAAGGGCAAACCTGGCGGTGAGTCGCAGGTGAGGCTGCACCTGGAGCACGGGCCCTGTTGGCAGACCCCCAGTCCAAGAAAGGCTTTGACAAACTGGAGGGATCCCACCTAGGGATGGGTCGGGTCAGCCCGGAGGGGAGAAGGCTCAGGGGAGCCTCACTCTTGGCTTCAGCTGTCTCCTGGGAGGGCTACAGAGCAGACAGAGCCAGAGCCATTTCCAAAGTGCACAGGGAAAGGATGAGAGGCAATGGGCACGTGGTGCTGCAAAGAAAACTCCCATTAGGCATAAGAAAGACACCCCTGAGAGTGGTGCAGTGCTGGGACGGGGCCCAGAAAAGGGCTGGGATCCTTGGAGACGGCGCTCGCTTCAACAAGACCCTGCGCAACCTCCCCCGGCCTTCGAGGTAGCCCTGCTGCGGGCAGGGGGGGACCAGCGGCTCAGGAGGTGCCCCCACCCCACACCTTTAGGCGATCCTGAGAGCTCAGCGTGTCCCAGGCAGAGGCGGCGTATCTGCCCGAGCTGCCGCCACCACCAGCTGCTTGCACAACGGCGAGCGCAGCACTGCTCTTGTGCAAAGGGGCCGAGCCGGCAGACTTTCGAAGCCATTATCTGCGGGCTTCCTCTGCCGTAGCAGGCAGCTCACCGGTTAGAAGAGGATAAGGATTTTTTCAAAGGCTAGCGAGACAGTTACTGCGTATCTATGCCGATAATTGCATTTCACAATGAGGAACTTACTTAATTGCTGTCAAAACTGCTTCAGAAACCATGAAAGTGGGAGGTTTTGAGAGATGCTTTGTCTCTTGAATGTTCGCTTTCCCCAGAGACTGTGACCCTGCTCCCAGGTAACTGTGTACGGGAAAGGCCATGTACCTGGGTGAGCCTTCTGCTGAGTGTCAGTGCAAGCGCCAAGCCCTCGTGCTCCCCACCTTCAGCGGCAGAGACCATGTGTTGCTCCTCTAGAGTAAGGCAACAAGAATATGTCGATGCAAGCAACAGCGCCTCAGAGCAGAGACATGCCGTCAACACCTGGGACACAGCACAGCAATGAAAGCAGAGGGTACAAAGCAGAACATAGAATCACAGGATGGTTTGGGTTGGAAGGGACCTTAAAGACCATCCAGTCCCACCCCCCTGCCCTGGGCAGGGACACCTCCCACCAGCCCAGGTTGCTCCAAGCCCCGTCCAACCTGGCCTTGAACACCTCCAGGGATGGGGCAGCCACAGCTTCTCGGGGCAACCTGCGCCAGGGGCTCACCACCCTCACTGTCAAGAATTTCTTCCTAATATCTCATCTAAATCTCCCCTCTTTCAGTGTAAAACCATTCCATTCCCCCTCGTCCTATCACTCCACTCCCTGATCAACTTCAACTTCACTCCCTCGCCAGGTCTCCTGGAGCCCCTTTAGGCACTGGAAGGGGCTCTAAGGTCTCCCCGGAGCCTTCTCTTCTCCAGGCAGAACACTCCCAACTAGGTTATTTTCTAGATTAGATTATATTTGCATCTAATTATATTTACATTTTACCTTATTTTTTTGTTTCTTGTAGCCTTTTGCATTTAGCTACCAAAGCCTGAAGGCCTTAAACCTCTCTCAAGACGCCTTCTCTCAGCTTTGCTGTAAAGCCTGCCTGGTGTCGGGGAACCAACTGAATTTGGGCAACTTTGCTAAATGATGAGAATCTGTGTCTATCACAGCAGAATTTGGTGGGAGGGAGCCCAGGACATGCCTGGGGAGCAGAGAGACAAGGTGCACCTTCTGGTCACAGGGGCCAAGCTGAGGAGGGAGGAAGGGAGCACCAGGAGCGAGGGAGCCATCCTGCAGACCCGGCCTTTGGCTGTGGGCAGACCCCAAACGTTACAGCCGCTGCTTTTCTTCTGAAGGGTTTTGCTCTTCAGCTCATCCCACGATGAACTGATAAAAGCAACGACAGTTTCTTTCAAAAGACCTTAAACAACTCGCTTAGGAAACTCCAGCTGGTAAATTCAGTTAGGACAGCAACCAACTTCCTCCGTGGCAGGGCAAGCTGAAGATAAATTACTGGGTCACTGATGACTTTCATCGCTTAAGTCTGCTTCAGAAGCCATGGAAACTCCTTCCAGCATTGATAGCTGCCGGGACTTTATTCCAAACTTTCAGTCCGTCCTTGCCCCGACTCCTGCCCGCCACAGGAGACAGTGGTTCACTGCAGTATCAAGATCCTCCGGGAACATTTCTCTTTAAGGTGCAGCAGCTTCCCAACCGGTCCCCCCTGTCAGGGGAATCCCGCAGAATCCCCAGCAAAGCCCACAGTGACTTTTGCCACCTTGGCTGAATTCCCAGAGGACCAAGGTACAGAACTGCCACTCCACACAACTGACCCAACACTCAGGCACCAGTGGCCTTCGTAGAGCCCACATAACCCCGCAGATCCCAGTTTCAAGTGCTGCGTTTCCACTGATGGGACTACGAGGCATTAGCTACTCAATGAGTTATAAGAACAGAGTCAAGACCTGCGGTCTGACCTCAAAGCTTTGGGGGTTTCCTTATTTTTCCCTTCTTTTAGCCAAAAACATGAAGCATGTAAAGAACGTCATCCAGCTGAACTGTTCCAGCTGGATGAGAGGGGAAAACCTTCTTCTCCTTTCTTGAGGTCAGATGCCACAGACAGCAGCTTTGCTCAGTTCCAGACGTCTTCTAGGCAAACAGGCAGAAAACCAGCAACTCCTAGCAAGACTGGAGGAAAGCTCTATCTGTCTCCAGCACCTCAACCCCTCTCTTGCCAGATCGCAGAGACCACACAGGGTTGAGGCCCAACAGAACTGAGCCGCTAGAGCAGGTCCGCACAGGAGGATTGGACATGGAGTAGCCCAAGACTCGTGTGTCTGCTGTGGTGACACTGCAACAATCAACACCAATAGTAACGGCATTTTTGATGATACACATTTAGACTTTTGCACAGGGCAGCAGTCCCCAGAACAACCCAAACCGGGAGACGCAGAGGCAGCAAAGCCTCTTCTCTAGGCAGAGCCCTGATTCAGAGCTCCTGGCAGGAGGCAGTTCATCTCTTGGGTACGAAACGTGGGAGAAGACCCTTGCAACAACATCTGAGACGCTGCTGGCGGTGCTTGGACAGGTCCTGCCGGCTGGACAGGGCCAGTCACCGCTGGCACAAGATGTGCGTGGACTTTCTGGAAGTTGCAACAGATGTTTAGGAAGCCTGCAAGTGGACTGTGGATTCCACCTACAAGAAAATCGTGGTGAGGCTGCTCTCTACTAGGGCCACTCGTTCTGACAAAGCAGATCATCGTCTCATCCTCAAGGTGCAAGTGATGGGTATCATTTTCCCCTCTGCCCCCCGCCCCCCGAAGAAGCATCACTGAATCTTTTGCTTTTTTAAGGAAAATGTATTTTTGTGAAAATAGACTTTATTATAATAAAATCTGATATTAAATAAAAACATACCGTATCACCAACACTCGTGGACGCTGTGCTGGCATCATTCACGTACCTCACATAACCGCCCTTCTCAAAACACGTACCCCACTGAAACATGCAAAGAAAGAAACACTGAAAAGGATAGAAACCATGTAGTACAAAACTCTCCGTGGCTTAGAAAGGGATGTGTCTTAACTCAGGGAACACATCATCTCATATGAAAATAGCTGCAAACTCTCCATCCCCAGCTCCGCTCTCCAAATGCTCCGACTCAGGAGCAGCCCACTGAAACAACCAAATAAAACTGCGAAAGAGGCAGACGAAAAATAAATAAATAAATAGATAGATAGATAGATAGATAAATAAATAAATAAGGCGGAGTCCCCAGCCAGCGTGTGGTCAAGGTGAACCAGCCAAGAGCAGCTTCCAGCAGCTCACCCTATAGGCAGAAGTATCGACCCCCTTCAGGGTATCGCTCCTTCCTCCGCGGGAACCCTCGTGCTGAAACGTGACTGAGGCAGTGTGGGATGCTCCTAGGCACAGCTGCATATTTACAGGTTTACAGTACAAATAACTCACTCGTCAGCCCAGAGACAGCAAAGGGGATTCATGGGAACAGAAAAGTGCAAATTTTCTTTGCGGGAAGTGGAGTTGACACAACCTCCTTTGGACCAGAGAAATACCAGGGGGTGTAGTACAAGGGATATCTTCCTAAGGGGCCGGGGCTTTGCTGGGAAAAGCCATTTAGCTAACTTACAGCCAAATATAAATTTTAAATTAAAATATTTACAGGGAACCGGTGCATCGAGGGCTGCATGGAGCAGGACACACTACTGTGGAGGTAGCTGTATCCTAGAGCTGAGGCCTCACACGCCCCAGTGCCATGACATTGCGTTCAGAGTCACTGCCCACACTGCGTGGGCGCCCATGGCTGGGCTCTCAGCAGAGAGCACAGCTCACACACCCACTGAAGAGTTTTCTCTATTCAACGTACACTTTTTCCCTATGAAAATACTCTAATCAGCTTATTGCAGAGGGCTTCTCCTGAATTTTCAGTCCCTGTGTGGACTGCACAGGCAGTCTTCACAGAACAATAAATCCCTTGTTAATTTTTCTTACTGGACCCAAGTTTTTTGAAGAGCTTTTTTCCTTTGAAGAAGAAGCTTCTCTTCTTTTTACTCTGACCAGGTACATCACTGCACTTGAGAACAGCCAGCGATGCCTGCTCTGGACACTGCTCGCCCATGACAAGGCAGGAAGGTGGTAGAGTAGGAGGAGTTGGTGAGGAGTCGCCTTGATCAACAGACCCATTTGGATTTAACTAAGGAGGAAAAAGAGAAAACAAAAGAAAAAAACAGAAGTTAGAGCTGATGAAGGACATCACGCCAACATAAACCCCAGCCAGAGAACCCTGCGCCTTCTCCCCGCCAGTCTGTCCCTCGCCCTGCAAGGCTCAGTTCCTCTATGCAGTTGCAGATCCAGTTAGGAAGCGTCCAGTGGATTTAAACTTTTTTTGTACCCACTACCCAGACCCTGCCTGAGCTCAGATATGCTGAAATTCCTTAACTTTGGGCTAAGAATAGGACAGCGGAAAAGTCCCACCGAGGACTTGGTCAAAGATGCTGCTTCACAGCTGAAGACGCTGTAAGTGAAGTACCTCCTGAGAGCAGGGATGGGGAGATACTGCTGCAGTGACATACGCCTGCTGGCTGCCTGGGCTGGGGCAGCCTGCTGGGCTCCCAGCACACTCCGGGACAGAAGGCATTAAGAAAAACCCAACCTAATAAGAACAAGGGCTGTGCAAAACCTTCAGAAGTTCAAGGAGGTTGGCTAAGCCGAGAGGCTTCTGCAACAGTGGCCACGGTCTGTCAGGGTAAGAGGAGAAATGTGGAGTCTTGCAAGGCTGCTCAGCATCAGATCTAGTCGCAGAAGGAGCAGAAAGCAAAGTCTGATGCTCTGCAGTGGCACCAATAATGGAGAAAAAGCTCATGATGGAGCAGGACATGGAGAAGTCTTGGATCAAGTGGCACACAGCAACTGACGTGTGTTCCTAAGTCACCTGAGCATTTGAGAGTGTTAATTGGGATCCACAGTCCCAAATGATGTACTGTATGCTGCTCCTTTTGGAAAGGGCTATTGGAAATCAGGAAGTGCCCTAGTCCTGGGCTCAGTTTCCTCTTCACAAAATACTAATGGCAGGTCGGTTCCCAGTAGCAGCCTTCTTTCCATGGTCTCCTCTTGCTGGGTTTAGATGTCTGGGCAGTGACCATCTCTGGTCTGGCAGGGCAAGCTTTTCCAAGAAGCTGCAAAGCTCACCAGGGAAGAGGCTCTGGGTTTCTGACATGTAGGAGAGCACTTGTCCCACTGCCTTCTCTTCCACACAGCTTTCACAAACCAGCATCTTACAAGCTCCCAGCTGTACATCTCATCTTGGCATTCCTCAAAACACAACATGACAGAGGCTGGAGCTGTGCCAAGAAGAGCCCTCTTCGTTGGCACGTTGAAACATCATGCCCTCATCATCTCTCTGCTTGTGTCCCACTAAGTCAGGGAGAGTCAAGTGCATGTCTCTTAAGGGTCTGTAAGCAGCCACAGCTCCAACAGGGAGGATGAGTTAGTGACATCGGCAGCAGGATGGTCTGCCTGGGGAGCAAGCATTACTGAAGAGCAAAGACATTAGCCCTGTACAGGAAATGTGGGACAATCACCGCAGCCGCTTGCGGTTCACTGGCAGGAGGGGACGCGCTCTAGTCCTGGTCGCACACTCTGCCCGGGGAAAGCTGCCGAGTCAAGCAGATGCACAGACATAACGTTACTGCCGTAGCTACAGCACAACATACTTTATGTGCTGTGGGTTAGTTTATTTAAAGTTTCCTGCAGCACTGCTCTGTCACCCTACTGCTGTTTCAGCACCCCACCTCCTGTGTGATGAAGAGCACAAGAAGTGGCTGCGACCTCCCCTCCCCTCACAGGCTGAAGTTATGCTGCTGCATTCCAGTCGCTTCCCTCTGCTGCAGGAAGAAAGCACTTCTGCTACAAGCTGAGCTGAAACCTCTTCTCCAGAGTCACACTCAGTATGTGCAATACCTATAAAGTCAGTTCTGAGCAGACAGGAGCACAGGACTTTTAGGGAGCTCTGTCTTGGTGTGAATATACGACCCCTCCCAACTCCAGAAAGTTGAGTCAACTACTGTCTTGCAGCAATCACTTTAAACTGTCTCAGGTGACAGTGCCATCAGACTCTCTCTTACCTGAACTTAAGGTCTCTGGCTACAGGGACAGAGATGTAACTCCTCTCCACGCCTCTTCATTACACTAAACAATACAGTGGCTGATTTTTCCTGAACTCATGCTCTATTTTCACTTGGAAATCTTGTTCCACGCACTCTCGGAGGCACTCCTACGACTCTCCAGACATGCAGCGCTGTGTTGAAAAGCCACCTACTGCCAAGGACACGCTGCAGAGGGCTCGATGGCACAGCCTGGCCCTTGTGAAAGCTGCACTCTGCCTGCAAGCTCCACTCCTCCAACTAATGCTGCAGCATCAACTGCAATCTTTGTACCTCCTGGCAGCACGCAGGTGCAAGGCGCATGCTTGGTGGTGATGGCCCAAGCGCCAGTCAGGTCTGAGAAGTCTGGAAATAAATCTGAATGAATCTAGATGAACCATTATCAGCTGGTAATGCAAGGTTTACGGAGACAAAGAGTAAGCCAGATGAAGGTTATCTTGGCAGCCTACTGGGTTAGCTGTGTGCAAAAGTAAGAATCCCTACGTTCTGCTCCAGAAATTATTTATGCATTGTGCAATGAAGAATCCTTGCATAAAATGTACAAAAGCACTGGGCTAACATCAGAAGGGCTCTCACCAACACGCAGCGAGTGATCTCCCCTAGAAGCCCGGGCCTTGGGCTCTCTGGCTCAGCAGCCCCAAGGGACGTAAAGCGATGTGAAGGCCCCTGTGCAGCCAGGGCAGCGGGCGCTTGGTGCCCACGTGCCGCTGGAAACCATTTTTCTGGCAAAAGTGGGACAGTTTTAGGGCAGTTCTGAAGTGGCCCAACAAACCTTAGAGAATTTCTCCTGTAGAGCTAAGCATGAAAGGCTGCATGCAAAATGAGAGGCAGGTGCCTAGGCCAACTCCCAAGTGTAACAATTATTTACTGTAATAAAGATACCACAGTATCAACATCATTATCAAATATTCAACAGTTAATAGGAAGTGACCAGCAGTTCTGTGTCTTTGTGGCCGATTCCCAGCTGCGGTATACAATGCCCAGGCAGATTTCCACACACAGAGGCACTCCCACACACAAGCATGGGGAGTTGTTCTCAGAGGTCTCTTATGTGGCAGAAAAGCAACAGAACAAGTTCACAGATTCATCCGGCAAGACACAAATGATACTAAAATTAGGGTTTCTTCCCTAAGAGAAACATGAAGGAAAAATTGCTCTGTCAAGATCCTGATAAAAGCTACTAGGGTTGATAAACAGAAGAGTCACGTTAGTTTTCAGAAGGCGGTTTTCAGCGCTGTCTCAGGTATTATTGATTTGTGCAACTTCGGGAAAACAAAGCTTGAAATTAAGACAAACACAGATCTCCTCCCACTGCCGCCCAACACAGGGGTCTCACCTCCCAGCCCCAGAATTGTTTCTTTATGTGCTATCAGACAGAACAATTATCCACACAAGGTTGGTTTTAGGGACTAAACGTTACTACTTTCTTAAGTTGATGGTGTGCAGGGATTTTTCAGGACTATACTCAGGAAAGGGTAAAAATCAAGAAGAGAAAACCCCACAGGCTGAACATGGGGTGTGCTCAGCCTGAGCAAGATCCTGCAAAGGCTAAATGAAGCTTTGGTTGTTGACGTGCTTGAACAGTGGTACAACAGCCAGGCTGAATTACAAAGCAGGTCTTTTCTGAACCTGAACATCCAGCACAGTCCCACCACGGTTCCCAAAACCACCAGATAATTGTTCCAAACAACTGCACTTCATGTGCTGCCCAGATCACGGCTTGTCTTTAATACAGAACCAATCTGGCAGGTAAAGGTCTGCCACCAGAGGATTTGAAGCTGGACTTGCTAGCAGAGCCCCAGACCAGCCTGTCAAACTACAAGCAAGAAAAGGAGTAAAGTGCAGGTGCAGGACCCTTGAATATGCTAGGCTGGGTGGGAGATTGAAGAGGTCTTCTCATACAAACTTACATGGTTGCTCTCTCTCTCTATGTATCATTCATATCTATCACTGGACTCTTCTCTTCCTCATTCTCTGAAGAAAAGAACCGTCACGGGTGCATAATACGGGCAGAAATAAATACATGAAATTAGAATCAAACACTTTCTAAAGGTGCTTTACAATCAGTCTTTGACAGAAACTGCATGTTACTGATGCAAAAATATTTGACAGCCGCAGCACTAAAGCAACTGCTTTAAGTTGGTGAACACGAGTGTTTGAGGGCCCTAGCTTGTGATCATAACTTCTTGGATACTCCTCTTTGTGCTGTATTTTTTATTGCTTAGTCTCATCCCCAAATGTTGTCAGTTTGAAAGTTAAACTGCTTCACCGTTTTCAATCACCAGAATTTTAAAATTTACTCAGAAATAATTCAAAATGATCCACCTTCCCCAGTTCAATTTGGAAAGTAAATTGTCCTTATTCTCAGGCCTTTGGCATAGCAGCAGGCAGAAGGGAGGTGTGAAGAACAGACGGGTGAAAACATCAAATCCAAGAAGTTACAAGCGATTTAAAAATCATTCACGATCATGCTGGAGAAGCTTCTGTTAAGACTGGAACGACCTTTAATACAAGCCCAAAGCTCTGCCATGATACCGCGGTGCGTATGCATGCCCCCTGACGTGTGAGGTCTCAGGCTGGGACTGGTAGATTTGCCGGGAGTCTGGTTTGCCGTGCTCTCTTTCAGAAGATTCAAACAATACTTCTCTAGAGGCTGCCATGCATCTTTTGCCTTTGGTGATTTTTTGCATACCCCCCTCTCCCTGCATCCCAAACAGCAGCTGCAAAGGTGTTTCTGTTTGTGTTGTATATGCCAACAACACACTTCAACAAGCAAGTTCCTCAAGTGTGAGGAGTGAGTATGTTGCTGGAGTTTGGAAAGTCCCAGGCATGGCTATATCACTGTGAGAGTTCATTCCAGCTCTGGGATGGCCCTTAGAATATGTGTGTCTTACAGGAGGAGGTCTTCCTTCTGCCTTACCCATCAGGTGTTCTGCCTATAGGTAGGGATGCTGAGATTGCTGCGACAGAGCCAAAATCTCAGCAGGGTCAGGTTCTGTCTCTTCTCGGTAAACACTACACATACTTAAATGTATATATGTAATGTATGTGTGTATATAAATATATGTATGTAATACAAGCTTGGGTACGAGCAGAGTAAATGTACCACTTTTAAAAAAGGGCAAACACGCCCTTCATATTTGGAAGCTGTTTAGATAGATCTGGATTGCAAAGCACAAGCAGGAGGCAGGACTGCACACAGGTAGAGTGCTAAGCCAGAATCACCCAGGGCAGGTATCCCGCTGAAGGAGGGAGGCGGCAGGACAGGAGGCAGTCTGTCACTACGCAGAAGCAGCCAACACAAAGTCAGGCGTAGATAGTTAATGTGGATTCCCACTGATATAAAATTGGCTTAATCACCACTGAATTTTCCAAGTCCCCCAGACTTCAGACTACAAAGAATAGCAGCTCATGGATCAGCTGAGTACCAGAACTAGCAAATCGATCCTGACCCTAAGGCAACAGCTTCCTGCTCTGCGGACCCAAAGTCAGAGCCAAGGCAAGGGGAAGCTCTGTTGGATCTCTGGCAGAGAGAAGTGGAGACAAATGGAAAGCTCTGAAGGACAGGCAAGTCTGAAACATAACTATATTACATGGGTTGTTTTTATCACATTTGAAAGGCATTTCTGTTAAAAAGAAAAAAAGCATGTCTACTTTATATGGGTTGTTTTTATCACATTTGAAAGATACTTCTGTTAAAAAAAATAAAGGTGTCATGAACCATAGGAAAAAACCATACAGCCTTGAGCACGCAGGGATATCTAGGCCAAACTGCTGTGACCAGGGGAACAGTCACCCACTGCTGAACCCAGCACCAGTGGAAAGCGGAGAGGAAAGTGGAGCAGCAGCAAGCTGCAGGGCAGCAAGCGGGATCAGCTCATGCTGCCTGCTGAGCAGCAGAGCAGACAGGACCTTGTTACCCTGTGAGGTCCGTGACAGAGCCTGGGACACGGCAGGTCCAACTGGTGTCACAGTTTCCTCACCAGTAAAACAGAAGAGAGGGACGCAAACAGGAATACTTGAAATAAGGGCGGATTTGTTGCATATGTTACCCTGTTTATCAGCCACGTTCCTCTCTCTTACTCGCCCTTAATAAAACACCATTAGCTAAGCCAAACCCTTCACATCTGCAAGTGGCAGATCACCCCTCCAAGCCCTGAAAGTTACCTGAACTTCCCCATGGTTTCTGGGAGGACCCAGCCTGGGGCTGGAATACTGACCCCTGGCATCTGAAACAGGCCCTTGTTGCTGCTTGTTGATGCTAGAGAGAAGGGTTAGATCTGTAATAAGCTACACTATGAACTCAACCTGTATTAATTTCACTGGTTCGCATTTCCTTTGGCACCCTGTATTCCAACAGATGAGTAATTTGGAAAAAGTAAATCATTTTGAGATGGAAACTAAAGAAGGGAACCCACTCTGAATGCTTGTTTCCCCCCAGGAAAGTTAGACCTGTGTAACCTCAGGGTTCTTAAACTCTGGTAGGAGCAGCTTATTAACCTGTGATTCCCCAGCATGGACCAGCACTTATGGGCTGGGAGGAAAGGGACTGAGTACCCTAAGCAGGTAAGCACAAAGGGACCCAGACAACTTCTGAGTTTAGAAGATGATCCAGCAAGCTACCACAAACCTTATTTCCAAGTCAGGCCTGCCACCTGCTCTTCACAAGAAGGCATCAAGGCTGTAGTGCAGACCCTGTGCCCACAAAGCCTGAAATGCCTGGAAGCAAGAGAAGGGGCTGCAGGTGAAGCCTATGGGAGATCAGGCAGCATCTGAAGATAGAGATGGGAGGTGGGTACAGAGAAAAGGAAGAGCTAAGCATGAAAAATAGGACAAGGAAGGCCGCAGAAAGCAGGAAAGCTAGGGTGGCACCAGTGGAGAGTTCAACAGAGGAGGATTCAGGGCCACACACTTCCTTAAAGACTGGCTCAAAGCCAATCTGGCCCTGCTCTTACACACTTTTATGGGCCAGGCACCACTTGACGGTGCCAATAACCTCCCAAGAAGAATAGAAGGTTGAGTACATGTGAGCTGGGACCAAGCTGTGTCTCTCCCTGCCTCCCACTCTCTAGAATAACACAGCATATGAGGTCCAGGAGTGACTAGGGAGGTGCTACACTTCTGGCCTCACCCACTGAGGATGGACTGAATCTGGACGATGACCCCAATCTCCTGCCTAAGCATTTGTTTCAAGAGTATCAGCAACATAATGCAAGCGGTTAGCTCAACCTTTGAATTCCCTGCATCTGTGGGATGCTTTCAAAGCTGTAGGATCCATCCCGCAGATCCGTTTGGGAAACTCCCCAATGTGTTTTGAATTTATTTGGAAGCACTTTGAACTAGATTAAGATATATCTAACTCAGGATGGGTGGAAGAGCATTGGTGTTTGGGTGTCGGTAACTCCAGAACTCTTTGGCATGGATATAAGCACATCTGAGGAATTTCTTGTGTCTGGGGAGCTGGTTGAACTGCTTTGCTTGCAGCAGGATTTCACCACTGACCCTGCTGTGGATCTAAAGAATTTGCTCGTGGGACCTGGGATGCTCTTTGCTCACCTGACCATAATGAGACTGAGGCCCCAGTGGGTGTTGTTGCTTTGTGCCTCTTTTTTGCACTAAAGGTGCAAAAGCTCTTCAAGAAGAGCTGCTAGCACTCGCCTCTAAACTTTCGAGCATCTCCCATGGGATGAACTGAGCTGCATGCAATAATTCAAATTATTCCATCAGATGCTGCATGCTGTGCAATGCCCGACCTCCAGCCACATCACAGTCTGCGTGTCCGTACTATGCAGAGTCACACAATCTTACCTGGCTCTCAGCACTCAGTGGAAAAGCTTCTTTATCTTTCGAATTAATTTCTTCAACCGTGCCTCCATCTGAAGTCACAGCTTCCAAGAAGTTAGACGGGACAAGCCCTCTCTGTTGGTTCAGCTCTCCCTGCAAGATCAACATTCATTTCTCACATCAGGTTTCCTGGCTGACGGAGAAATAATAAATAGAGGCGCCGTCCCGGGCAGAGATGGCTAGGCTGTGGTCTGAGAGAAACCCAGGAACACACTCATGTTGGAAGGATCCTCAGCAAATTTCATGACTCACATTCTTGCTTAGCTGTGGTACAATTCAGAGTGCAAAAACACAGAGGAGAGTAAAGGAAGAAAAAGTAGCAGCAAGCCATGACAAATGTCTTCCAGCAACATGCTCACTTCTACAAACTCAAAAAATTTCCACTGCTACCCCAGACGCAACTGGAACATGACTGTGCCACAGGCTATCTAAAGGCATTTGATTCACTCTGGTATTTATTTGTTTTTTTAAAGAATGAGGTGCTACTGGTACAACGCCTGTAGGTATTGTCTCTGTGCTCGCTGAGGTCCAGAACTGAAAACCAAGTTTGGCTGTATTTCTAAAAAGTTGCCTCCAGTCCAAAAGCAGGTGGTTGAGTGAGACAAAAAGCACCCCAGCAACGTTGTTTGGCCAACACTGTATGAGAAGTCAAACAAAACATTCACAATGATCCCCTCCAGACTTCACCTGGAGCTGAACCTCAACTTTGATGTGTGAAGACACACTGCTTTCTGTGCAGGAAGAGTTGGATGATTCAAGGGCCAAGGATTGTGTCCAGCACACAGCTCGTTGGCAGGCACAGTCCCCAGTAAATTAAACAGATAGCAGTGCTTGTTGAAGTTGATACACTAAGCGTGGCTGGACGGGGGTCATCATACATTTTTATTCTTATGTTATCATGTTAGCCTCCTGCCCTGGATAAGACCACATGTCTGAGTGCTTGGTGACAAACCAGCTTATAGCAGATGCTGATTCAGCTGATGGACGTACAGAAAAACGCATCCTAGGCTTTGGGAAACCTGCAGTCAAGTTACGCCAAGACAAACTGAGAACCATTTGGATATTGGGTTTAGAGGAGGAGCATGGACTGCCAGAAACAATCTGCCCTGCACTACGCAGCTACGGGATTATTTTTTTCCGAAAGCTGAATATTTTGTTCCCTGATTTCTGCTCTCCTGCCACTAGATGGACTCCCACAGTTTCAGATGTAGCCACAGGACCTTCCCAACCCCTGTACTTACGTAATAGAATCCATCATCGTCCATGGACCCAAACACAGTGATAATGTCCCCTGCACTGAAAGTCAGTTCAGCCTGCAAAGAGCAAGAGACAAATGGTCACAGGAGGAGAACTGCCTGGAATTTCTCAGCAGAAACACAAGGTCACCCAGGGCTTCTTGCACAATCTCACGATGAGGGAGGGAGGCCACTGTCTTAAGACTTGCAGGACCAGGATGCAGAAGAGCAATCAAAGTGAGTAACTGCGGAATTCAGTACTAAGGAAGCATATCATAAATTAAGACAAGAGCAAAGCCTATTTCTTAAACCTATTTTAAAAGGCTTCAGAATAGTATCTACCACCTCTTCTGGAAAGGTATGTTGAGAACAAGCTGAACAAGCACCAGAAATACCTTTCATTTCTTTAAATGTAAGTACTAAATCCTGCTCCTTTGGATGAGCCTGTTCTGTATGCAACGCTCAGAGATTAGTCACTAGCAGGAATGCATACAAACGGGAAGATTTGACCTGGAAACACAACATTACCACACAACATATGTGACCTTTCACCATCAGATCCATCTGTCCTGTCAGCGACCCCAGCACGTGCTCCATGGAGCACAAGACCGAAGGACACAGGTCTAAGTAGTCTCTTCTAAAGGAAGAAACTGCGCAGTTACAGCAAAAAAGCTGCTCTAAGATAGAAAAAGTGGAGTGTCCAAGTCTCCAAACAGGCCATGTCCCACTCAAGAAACACTGGCTTTATATGCACTTCACAAAGTGTTAGCTGGAAGGGAACTAACTCTAACATATTTACCTTATTATATCCCTAGTACTCAATTTATCTCTGGAGGCTGCAGGTTCCTCCTGTTGGCTGTGAATTACTTTGTTCTAGCAGAAAGACACTTGTAGGGAACTTCACCCACAGACACATGGAACGGCACAGCTGATCCTACTATGTCTTGGTGCAAGTTCACAAGCAGCACTGCAGCCTTCTAGCAAAACAGGTGACCAAGTTTTCTGGGAGTGAGAATAGGGAGCACCTCCAACAGTGCAACAGAACTGCACCAGCTTGTTTCAACAGTTTGACCTCTGTTCACAGGGGAGGCTCTAGGAATACCAAATCACTGCAAAAAAATACAATCATCCTGTTGACAAGGGCTCAGAAGCGTTCTTTGGTCAGATGTATGAGTACCTCTACAGATGCTGGTTGATACATGCTCTCACTGTATCTCTCCCAAGCTAATCCACCATCCCTAAAACATTCTGTCCTCAGAGGCAGGCTGTCTTGCTCATGAAATACTCAGTTAGGGAAGCAAGCATTACCCAAACTGTGCCATCTCTTGGCTCTACACTCCTTTCTGGATGCAAACCCCATGTTTATGTTTGCTCAAGGTAACACTGCCATAGAGGAACAGAGAACAGAGCACATTCTAATTTAGAAAGTTTTTTTGCAGAAAGGATTCTGCATTACAATTTTTCCACCTGAAACAGACTTATCCACAAAAATATTGTTTGGATTATATGTAGGGACATGGAGGAACAGAGCATGTTCTAATTTAGAAATATTTTTTTTCAGAAAGGAGTCTGCATTGCAATCTTTCCACCTGAAACAGAATTACCTACAAAAATACTGTTTGGATTCTATGTAGGGACGGCCTGAAAAGAAGACCACTCCATTAAATTGTAACTAAGTCTTCTTGCTTGCACAAAGACCTACACAGGTAGTTAACACAAAAGACTTGCTCCAAGACATGCTCACCTAAAGTATCAGAAATCCATTCACGCTCTTAAGCAGGTGGGTGCTCTGGATCAGTCGCTGACAGCAGGGGCTGCTTCCTCCTGCCCCAGAACTGCTAAATCGTGTCTAAGCACTAGAGGATGCTAAGAGGCCATGAGATGCTCACATAGTTTCACTTGAGACACATACTGAAAATCATTAGGGGTATGTTGCTTCATATTTTTCACAGATAACTGAACACTGTTATCAGAGAATGCACGAGAGAATGCATCAGCAAGCTCTACATTTTATGACTTCAGCCAACCCCTTTTAGCAGTTATACTGCCAGGCTATAATTGTTTTGGTTTTGACCAAAGCGCTAAGTGTCTTGGGATAGAAGTAAAGAGAGTGAGGAAAAGGAAGCCTATAAGAGGAGTGAGCAGGTGGTTGTTACCTCTGCGTCTGCATTTGGAGAGCTCTCCTTAGGGTTATAGTCAAAGACAGCCACCATACTTCGAGGGGTCAGCAGTTCAGCTTCAACGTCCTGACGCTTCTGGCCTGCAGGACAAAAATAAAGCAAAATATCCTGAGCTGGAAGTTCTAAGACAAAATCCCAAATCACAGCAACTCCTTTACTGTTCCTGGAACAGACTGAGCAAACAGAATACTAGTGGGAAACTGAATGGAAATCGACTGGGGACATGCCCCAGGTAAAGCAGTATTCTGATCTCCTGTATCACCTTCACAAGCACAGAACTGGGGATGTGTACTCGTTCCAGCATGCTGGTGTCCTGTCTATATACCCAGGAATATTTTATTTGATGTTTCCTATTTATACACACACACACACACACATATATATAACACTCTCAGAGGGCAACAGTCTCTTCACAATGTCTCGAACGGACATTTCTAATCATTCCACACAATGCTCTGCTATTGAGCTACGAATTTATCCTCCAAGTGCCAGGGAAACAGCAAGAGCCCTGGGCACTACCGGGCGGCAGCCCAGCCACAGCAGCACAGAGCTCAGCACAAAGGTGCCTCATCGTCCAGGGAACACGCTGCATTTTCACAACCACCTGCCTGCTCAGCCCCATTACTTACAGACCTGCTCGGAGTCTGGTGTTACAGAAAACACACATTGTCCAGTCCTTCATCTTAGGCATTTACTCACAACTTCAGGTCAACAGTGTATGGGCTAGCAAGGGGCTTGCAGGCTTGGCCTCTCTGGACATCAACAGATGACTGTGCACCAAAGCAGTGTGAGCACCCTCTCAAGTGACCTTGGATTTTAAGGACTGCGGCATCAGATGAGTAAGGGATTTCCCTACTCCTCCAAAGCACAACCATGCAAGCCCTCCACCTTCAAACACCCCCTGTTTAGTCAAAAACCACTGCACCCACTACTAAATAAAAGAACTAAAACTCTTCTTTCCTGAGAATGACCATTTTCTTCCAATGCTCTGAAGGAGCACTACAGGATCTTGCACTGGCTCTTGACTGCAAAATGCATCTGCATTGTGATCACACAAATGTACCAACCCTCTTCTCATAGTAAGAAAGAGCAATTCTCACCTGGATGAGACTTGTACTCCTCCTGTTTATCCAGCCCTGCTGAGGCAAGAAAACATCTCATCAGTGAGAGTTCATCTTTCAACAGTGACCACACGACACAACTGACAAACAACCATAAAAAGAACAAAGACCAAGGCAGCAAACAACAGAAGCAAACTGTTCATGCAACTCAAAGTCTACGCCAGTAACCATGACTCAGGGACGTAACAGGAAGCAGAGGTCAAGCTCCAAAACTATAAAAGACACCACTGTTGTTAAAAACTTAACACCAGCACAGGGATGGGCTCTCTTTCCACTTCCTAGCAGTCGTACAGAGACAAACATCTGAGGGTCCTGTAAGCAAGTAGTAAAAATTCAATGCAGTCTGTAATCCTATCGCAAAAATCAAAGAGGAAGCAGTGGGTGACACAGACCTTTCTTGGAGCGTCTGGGTTTTGGAGGAGGGACGGTTTGGCGGCGTGGAGGTGGAGAAAATGTGCCATTTCCTTAATAAAAATCCAAAAAAGCAAATAAATAGACAAGAGAAACAGACAGTGAATGGAAAGTGAAAAGCATCTTGAAGAGTGAACAAGCAACAGAGTAGCATGACATGCTTCCCCCGGGAAGCAGACACCGTGATTTCTATGGGCAAAGCCCAAATCTCCATTTCTCCTATGTGGACTCAGATGAGGCATGATCCACATCCCAAATACACAGAAATCCACATTGTATTTATGCCCATTAGCCATACCACACGGCACATTGGACAAACTTTGCTGCACTTTACCTTTCAGAAACAGCATCACAAGGATAAAATAAAACCTTGTACCATTAACACCCGAAAAACGCCAGGTGAGGTGCACCCCATCAACTCACTCGGGTGGGAAGGGATCTGGGGAGATCTCTAGGTAAAGCTTCTACACTTAGCAGGGTCAGCACTGGATGAGTCCCCAGATGATCCTGCAGAAGGAGTTCCCAGACCAATCCCTCCAAGGCATTTCCTTAATTACGAGGCTGTAATATGGGTTTATGGCAGCAGGGAACAACAGAGGTACAGCCAGCCTGGCTGCCTAAGGAAACAAGGTTTACTCTCTGCATGCACGCACAAGGTATGTCTTTTTCACTAGCACCACCCTCGTGAAAACCTTCAAACCCACTACATTTCATCAAGTCTCAGAGCTATTAAGTTCCTTTATTCTTCTGAGAGTATGCAGTGGGGCAGAGGACAGACAGCCATCTCTGGCCACCAGAGGATACATTCAGGAGAAATGTTATAAATGTCCCAAGTGTGAAAAAAGCTTTACTCAAATTTCTCCTCTCCCTAGACATGAGAGAGGCCAAAGAACACAAACCTACCAAAAAAATCACATAGCCACAAAGTGAAAGCAACAGGCTCCTTCGACCCCTGTGCTCCTCAGGGTCAACCTTCCAGAGACCCACATTTAAGAGGTGGGCAGCGGCAGCCCCTTAGCCTCTGGGGCTGGATACTGGGTCTCACTGCAGAGAAATGGAAAGATGTTTGATCCCTATTTTTTTTTTTTCTTTTACTGTTTTTCCTCCACTGCCTGTGAGAGGCAGTGGAACAGCTCAGTCAATGTCAGGGTTTACCTCAGCCTCTCTGAGCATCCATCAGACCCACACTTGTGCTGGTTCACCATGCTGAACTGGCGGGGAAACAGTGGCCAGCCAAAACAAGAATTTCCTCTTGTTTCAAGTGGAGCAGGTCAAACAATTGCCACTAGTAGCAGAGAGCACACAGAAAGGTGCAGGATGAGAGATGGGAGGGAAAAGGGACAGGCACTGGGACACCAGTACGTTGACAGCAGTCTTGGGGCAGCTCAGAGCCACTGAAATGCAGCCTAACTCAGCCCGAGCTGTGATGGCTGCACATCCCAGGGAAGGTTCCTCTCCTCTGAGTGCACGAGTGGGAAGAAACAGGAAAGTCTCTGCAGTGCATAAAGCACAGAACCACGAACTTCAGCGAGTGAGTAAGGAGCAGCCCAAGGACCAGGTCTGCTCCTTGTACGTTCCTGACTGCCCACCTTGGTGTCTCACACCCTTCCTTCCTCCTCCCCACGAGTTTCTCCCCATCTTTCTCCATTCCAAAGTCAGATTCTCTCACCCAAGAGCAGGGTCACCCCTGTGGGCTCAATTGCAGACTCGCAAAACAGAGGAAAGAACACAGAAGTGAAAGCTCTTCTTCACATCCTTCAGCTGCTCTTCAAACTTTTTTGTTTCCCCTTTTCTAGCAAGGATGAGCCGTGCTCACACTCCATGCTGAGTTCACAGACTCAAGCACAGGAGCAGTTCCAGCAGCTGCAAACGCAGCCTTGGGCAGCGCTGTGCTGCAGTAGGGTCAGGTAAACACCTGCCTCCCTCATCCATCGAGACCTCCCTGCCTGCTACTGCAACAGCCACTAACCAAGCCTTCGGGTCCTGGGGACCAGCCCTAGGCCACACAGCTCCATAGCACGACTGAGCTTTCCACATTTCAGCAAAGAAACACGCTGACAAAAGGACAGCACACACATAAAGGAGATACAGTACCTATGCTCTCCATCGGTGTGTCGGCAGGCAGGAACCCTTGCTTTAGGAGCTGCTTCTTGATTTCATTATTCTCCACCTGGACTTCTGACACCATGTTGCAGGGAATGTACCCCTCCCTTCCTGCACATTCACCCCTGTAAAAGCCATCGGCGTCCTTGTCTCCGCACACCTGCAAGGGAAAAGACAGGCCAGGGACTGAGATGCACAGAGAAAGGAGAAAGGGAAGCTAAGGAAACTCCCCAGATGAAGGAAGCTCTGCCTCCCAAGGTTCACGCTGTCCCTGGAACATCAGATGGATCCATACAGAATAGGAGATGTTCACTAACGTGCGCTCTTACTTTCAGGATCTGTCCCTCCTTAAATGGGAGCTCCTCTTCTGCTGCATCAGGGTTAGGAGACATAGAAACGGGATCGTAGTCAAAGAGAGCCACAAATATTCTAATGCCATCATCTTTACCAGAGGTTTCTGAAGTGGTGCTCCTTAGAGGACCTGTGCGCAGACAGGGGACACAACAGAGAAAACGTTAGCACCCTTCCCCTGCCATAGCCCTGCGCGGCTCAAATACCGCCTACTAGCCTCTCCCCTGCCACTTCCAATAGCCTCCCTCTCTGCTGCCGCCCAGCTCTCTCCCCCTTGCCACTCACCTGGGGCAGAGAGCAAAGGTTTCTGCATTTGGCTTCTTCTTACGCTCTTGTTCCCCCTTCTGCTGGGAGCCTGCCAGGCGGCCGTGCCAGGCAGCTCCTGGCCCCTAGGGTCTTTATTACCAGACACCTGCAACAGGAACCAGCAGAGAGTTAGCAGCAGCCTCTGCCTTCTGACTCGCGTGAACAGCGCTCAGCCCAAACGCACTCCACAAAGAGCAGTGCATCCAAATGCAACATTCCTCTTCAGGGACACTAGAGCTGAAAATACCAAGGGAGTTGGCAAACAAAACTAAGTACAGGCCGGCACCCTGCCAGGCACCAGTGACGATCCCCTTGGTGAGCATGAGGATGCAGGATGGGGCATTTCGAGGGGAGGCAATGACATTACCGTCATCATCTACACAAAGTTTTCACCAATCAGCTTATTTCACCAGGGATTTTCATTTGGGTCCCACAGCCTCCTGCCGTGGGGAGGAAGACCCAGTGCGAAAAGGAATACTGCATCGGTGACACTCGGTCAGTTAGCAGGAAAAGCAGAAGCAGCTAATACAAGAAAAGCCACGGAGCAGCACAGAACTACAGAATCTCTCAGATATTCTTCCAGACAATCCTACAGGAGGGTCCTTTCTCTGGACAACACTGAATAAAGCAAGATACAGGCAGGCCAGGGAAGCAGAGGGAAGCTAACGCCACTGCAAGCTGCTTCAAAGCCAGAATAGGAAAAGTCACCCAACCCTTTTGTGCAAGGAGGTGCTACGTATCCCCTTCGAAGGATGTTCGAGCCTCCTTCTCCAGCCAGGTGACTTACAGTCCAGCTCCCAGCCCTGCTCCTCAGAACTGCTCTCACATCTCAGTGCTTCCTTCTCCTGGCAGAAGAATCGCAGGCGCCTGCTTGGAGACCCAGCCCACTCCATACTCTGCTCTTCCATCATCTCCAGTCTGGTCAGGTCCCTCCTGCCATCCACGTGGACTACCTCAGATTGACTGGAGCAATCACTCCAGTCCCCCCGGCAGCTCTGGGACCTTTCTGGCCACAGCCTGCTCTCGGGGGGTGATGCACAGGTCGAATCCTGATCGTCTTCGGAGTCATATTCAATATCTATTTCCAGGCTCCTGGGGCTGGAGCAGTGTGTTGCCATCACAGCAGGTTCTGCAAGCCCTGGAACCACTGCTTTCCTGTGGGTTTTCCGTAAGGTGCCTTGTCTGGCACGACTGTACATATCAAACCCCTCCTTACCACCAGCACTGCTCACAACATTCAGCTCTTCCCTGAGGCTAGGAGCTCTGTATAACCCGCCTCCCATCTGGCTGCAGTTGCCCAGCAGACGACTGCAGTGCTCTGTTAAATCGTTCTGTCTCTTCCTACCCATCTCAGGCCGACTCCGGATCTTCTCTCGATAATTATTTCCCTTCTTCTTGCTCCAAGCGGGACTTGCCCCAGTCCCAGACTTCGGATCATTCTCCTGGTAGCCCCAGTTCCAGTTTGCCTTCTTCTGACTCCAGACCAGCTGGCCAAAGGCGGGATTCGCATGGTCAGCATCCCCTCTGCTCTCCTTAACACCATGCTCCTCCCGGGGAGTCTGAGCAGACAGAGCCGCGGAGGTATTACTCCCGTCTGCCTTTAGAAATGGCTCCTTGATGTTAGGCGGTTTCTCTGTCCTTCCTGAATGGTAGGTAAGCGTTTCCAAGGAGTCTTGAGGGTCTGCCTTTTCCTCCGTAACACACTTCTCATCCTCATCTTCATCCTCATCCTCAGTCACTTCAGGAATGCTAAACAATTTCTTGCTGTGGTTCTTCTGAAGTGGGAGCTCTAGTATCCTCTCCAGAATCTCCTCATCGCTGTCAGTATCACAAAGATCCATCTGTACCCAGCCCCCGAGAAAAGCCACAGCCAGGACAAGCAAAGGAAAAAAGAGAGGAAATAAACATTAAAAAGAGAGGCAAAGTTACAGCTGATTCCCTCCCAGCACAGCAGTATGGAGCGGCGACGGTGGTCTGCAGCGAAGCAAGGGTAGGAAGCAAAAGAGAGCAATGGGTCTTCTGGCAAAAGACAATCAGATGAACTAGCAATGCAGCGGAAAGCGAGAAAGGCCAATGCATGGAAGAGCTCCCTCCCAGCCTCTGCCTCTACACACACAAAACTAGCACCGTTCACCCTGCCCACTTAATTCCCCCCACAGCTTCAGCATCGCCAGTCTGGGACGACAGGGCAGGAGAGGCACAGATCCTCCACGGCTGCTGACTGCACGTCAGAGCTGATTGGGTTCCCCCCTCCCCAGGGATGAGTCTCACAGCACAAGGACCTACAGTCCTCCCATACCTCTCTGGCCTCACACTGAACAGAAGGAAGTGACCCTGTGCAGCAAGACACCCCTTGGAGATGTTGCTGCTATGGGAGGAGCTTCCCTAGGCCCTTCCCATCATCTGTCAAGGTCCAGCTCCACAGTTTACTGTCTGCAAATCCAGCTGAATGGAGCTGCCACAGACACACATGAAAACCCTTCACCTCAAAGGGGTCTTGTATGTCACTTGCAGCTGGGTAAGAGCCTAGCAGGTTACATAAAACTTTTGGGAAAACACTGCCAAATTTTAAAATTTGTTTTGGACCAACTGTAGAATTTATGTTTTGTCTTTTACTACATTTATACTAAAATAAAAAGGTAGAATCCCAGATGCACAGTGTAACTTAGGTTGGAAGATACCTCTGGAGGTCTCTTTTTCAACTTCCCTGACAATTTTTATCACGACACGTTCTAAAAACATTTACAATAGTTTACAAAGCATATGTAGCTATTGATGTTTTAAGCTACAGGCATGAGCAGGCCTGTTTGGAGATAATTAAAAACTGAACCACAGTGGGGGGAAAAAAAGCAGTATAAGCTGCTTATTGATTATACCACCATTCATAACTTTTTCCAAGCAAAACTTGGTCTTGAATTATATTTAGAATTGGTTGAAAGGGCCTCCAGAGGTCTCCAGTTCAATCTCCTAACTGCAGCAGGATTGTTGCCAACAGTAAATCAGTGTCTTTGCTTAGCTGAGGCTTGAAAACACCAAAGAATGGAGATCCTCACCTCTCTGGAGACCTGTCCCAAGGCTGCACCACCCTTCTGGGAAAGAAGTTTGTACTCATCTCCAACATGAACCTGCCAAACAGCAACTCATGACTGCTGCCTCTTTTTACATTATCTGCCACAAACGAGACGACTTCAGCTCTCTCATCCTTTCAACCATCCTTCAAATAGTTGTAGGCAGCTACAAGATCTCCCGCTAGCCTCCTCCTTGCCAGACCAAACAAGCTCAGCTTCCTCAAATTGTCTTTACAGGACATGCAATCTAGGCTCCTACCTTGTTAGCACCAATTAGGAATATGCAGAATTTATAAATGCAACCATAAAATAAGTCCACTAAGACTTATTTTAGCTGTTGACAAAGTTGTGGCTTTCATTTTTGAGTTTTAATATAATAAATGGCTTCAGAAATTAAACAACTTATTTGAGGTTAAACATTTTAAAAGCAGCACGCCTCCATTCTTTCATCCCTCAAATCCTAAAAGGGTTGACCGAGGAGTCCCTGAGATAACCCAAAATGTTACTAAATATGCAGAATCCTAGAGAAAAGCCCTGCTGGGACCTGGCCTGCTTCAGTTACCATCTCCCTTCACTCTGTAAGGCGGTGTTGGGAGCTCTGTGCCCTGAAGCTTCCTGCCCCTGATGCCCTCTCCCCATTCAGCATCTTGTCATGCTCACACCCTCAATTTGTCACTGCCAGAATGGAAAACAATCACTTTATCAGGTCAAGAAGCACCAGTTCGCTCAACTCAACAGGATGTGCATGGGGTTTTGGTGTTTCTTTTTCAGAAAAAAAAAAAAAAAANCAACAAAAACCCCCAAAACATTCAGGCTAATAAAACATCCATCCAGGAAAAAGAGACAAAGAATGGCGTTCATGACTGTTCTTATTTCCTCTTTCCTCTTTCCAGGGAAACTGTTTTTCTTCCAGTTTGTTCCAGCGCAATCCCAACAACTGGAAGCCCTTTCAACAACTCCTTCCCAGGCAGCCCCAGCATCTCCAGCCACCAGGCTCGCCTGGGGCTCCTCACAGGCGGCGCTGCACGTCCAACCTCCCCACCTGGGAAGCAGAACCCGCTTCAGAAAGAGAAAAGGAGCCGCAGACAATTTATTCCAGAACTATTACACTGTCTGGTACTGAACATTTAATGCTCACCAGACCCGTCCCATCTGTGCTGCAGGCTAGCAGCCACACAGGTCAGCATCAACGAGCCACAGATGTTCCTTGGTCACATGAAAAAAAAAATGAGGGCGCTTTCTTGCTATACAGGCATACCACATTTCCTGCAAATCCTTCTAATTTCTCATTCAACCTCAATACTTTCCTTCATGCACATTCATCTCAACTGCCGTAACTTGTATGATTACACACCACTTTCCAGTCGTGCGGTTTTACGCACATTACCTGTCACAGATGCATTAAAACACACTAACTAGCTTTTACTTTTCGAACTTGTAACATGAATTAACATAATCACTCACAGTTCAATTCAACCAGTACTTCCTCACTTGCAACACGTGAACTGCAAAGCCACGGCTCCGCTCCTACAAGCCATCCATCCCTACACAGGGATCCCTACACCAAGGCCTAAGTAAAATAATCTGCACTAAGTTATTCACATTCAGGAGCGCTTGCAGGACTGAGGCCCCAAAATATTACATGCCTGGTTTGCCTTAGGAGAGAAGGTGGGTTGGCACAGGATCTACAGATGGGTGGACTGTACAGATTCCTACGTGCTCACTGTTTATATTTGTATTAAGAACTTGATCAATAGGATTGATTTTTAACCCTGGGTTCTAAAGTTCACGTTACATTGTGTGTTTTTCCAACTAATTAAACCCCGGGTATGTTCATTACATGTAAACACTCTTCCCTCTCACAAAGAACTTGCATTTTTACTAGCTGAAGACAACACTGGGAGTAAAAGCAGAGCAGGCAGGCGCTTAGCCAAGCACTGTTGAGAGCGCTGGGCCCAGACCGGCACCTCCTCCTGTGAGCTGATGACATGGGATGGCTGCACTGGCACTCCCCGCAAGCATTACTCTGCTACAAGTGTGCTACCTTTTCCCCATTTTCCCGGTAACATGGCTCTCTCTGGTCCCATTTCTTGTCTTCCAGAGCTTCTGAAGACAGTTCATCTTCTTCCTCTTCTTCCAAGATATCTGAAAGGTCAGAACTACGGTTGTGCTCAGCAAAAAGGGTCAGCTGTCGTCTTCCCATTTCAGACATTTTTTCTTCTTGCTATTGAAAAGCAAAACAAATTTCCTCAGTCCTCTCAAGCACTCTATTTCAGCAATAAAGTAGCATTTTACCTTTCTCTAGCACACATAGAGCTAAAGCATGGCATGAAATAAACTGGGCGGCACCCAGTGCAGCAATTGGCATATGTGTCCCCACACATGACACAAAACTGGCTGACATGCTTCATAGCCTGCAGGAGAACAGTACTGCGTAAGGTTATAAAGCCTAGGGGTGTCAAATACAATCCACATCCCTCCATGGGCAGAGACATCAAGATTAAACAAACCTCTCTCTTCACTCTGGACATTTCTTTCATCACCTCCTTGCCAGGGGACAACCTCAGAAACTCCTGGCAGCTGCTCCCACCCGTGCTGGCATCTCGGGAGGTGTCCTCTGTCCCCTCGGCCTGGCTGAGGGACGGCAGAGGCTCTGGGCTCAAGCGCTTCTCCTTTTCCTCTTTCTCTCTTTCAGCATTGGGACCTTTCGGTAACTCTTCCACGGAGCATGCATGGCAGGTCTCCATACATATATTCAGACTACTGTTAGATGGGCTTTCCAGCTCTGGCGATTTGGTTACAGATTGCTCCATCTGGGAAACAAACCAAAAAGGTCATCGCAAACAATGAAACCTGGGAGAGATGTCATCCAACACTTGTGAACCAAAATGGGGACCTTACCCCCAAAAAAACTCAGAGAAACACCATGCATTCTGCGCTGTTGGCATATGAAGATTTTAGCAGGCAATCTGCATCTGGGAAGGTTGGCCAGCTCTGGAAAAACCCCTCCCTGCTGTCAGCTGCAAGTAGACACATGGTCTCTCCACTGCTGCAGCTCTGGCCACGATACACAGCTCACGTTAGTCACAGGAGCACATCAACAATAACTAGTTTTAGAACCGCAAGAAGAGCCCAACCTATACAATGAGGCCAGTTCCCACTCCCATGCGCCAGAGGAATGTCCTACACACCAGCGTGCAGGTTAGCTTGAGCTGAGAACACTACCCCAGTACTTCTTGGAGCTGGTAAGAGCTGTGAAGAAATTGGGAATTAATGAAGAAGAGTATACGCAGAGAGTAAAACTGCACAGACTCGTGGTTAGGTCACCTAGTTGGTTTACAGAAATTTTAAATTTTGGTCTGTTTTTCAGTCAATTCAGCCTGGTGGGCCTTCGTCAACAACCCTTTTCTCTAACCCTGGCTATAAAATGAAGCAGCCTCCACTGTATTTTGCAATGGAGCACAACCTAGTCCTTACGTATGAGGCACACTTTGAAAATATTTACAGGATCAGACCCCTAGCGAGATTTAGACGCTGCAGTGCCTAGTTTCTAAATATCCCCTGGGCTCAGACAAAAGCCAGAGAGGTCTAGATCTCATGTTTAATCTGACAGCTAGATCCTTCTGCCCTGTTTCTCTTTGTTGACAGCCAAGCAAAGACACACATCTCAAGCAAGAAGGATGATTTGCATCCTGGAAGCACCCATTTCACTCCACTGACTACAAAGGAGGCAAAGCAAGCCACCCATGTGTAGCCATCTACACTAGACATCTAAAGGTGCACAAAGGAATCACAACAATTGACCTGAGATACCGTGAGCAGCAATTGACTGGAGGTTGAAGAAGGATGACTGAAATTTTAGACTCAACATCTCAATTCTTCTGTGTATTTACCTGGCCTTTGGTCTTGGGCCTACACAGCTGCCGATGCTCCAAAAATTATCAGAAGTTGGCCCCACTTTTGTCTAACCCTGAGCCTTCGTAAGCTCACACTCTCATGATTAATAAGATCATGCTGAATTTGACAGTTTGAAGCACTCCCTTGAACCTCCGATGTCAAAGGTTAGAATGGGAAAAAGATCCCTTTTCCTGATATAATAAATCACACACCAACAAGATCCACTTCCGTCCTGTCACAGAGCAAGCACCTTACAGATCATTTACCTGTTTTCTTATTGGACTCTCCAACATCATAGAATCATAGAATAGTTTGGGTTGGAAGGGACCTCCAAAGATCATCTAGTCCAATATCCTCACCACTGTCCTAAAAAAGCCCTGAAAGCACTCACCCACCCTACAGGATTCCAAATACCCAATGTCATGACAGCTTGCCAGTTCTTCCCTGGACATGGCTACCTTGTTGTGCAGTCCACTAAGGTGCCCCACCATGCTAGAGTGCCTACTCTGCTTTGCGTACGCCCACTAGACTGGAGAAGACCCCTTCAAGTCAGAGAGGACAGCAATGCCAGAGTAACATTGACGACATCATCAGTGGGAACATCCTTTTCACCTTCAATCTCCGACAAATTCTTGCTTTCCTGACTCTATTTCTGCTCTGCTTCCACAAGTGAGATCAAGTGGTGAGCTCCACCCATTCTTGCAGGTCCGCAACAGCAGCCAATGCTCCCTGCTGGTTTGCCAACCACTGAACCATGGCCCAAAGGCAACAGCGTGCCACAGAAAGAGAGAGATGTTCAGTGGCATTGCATTCCATTCCCTAAAATGATCCATCCTCCTTCCCAGCACACGTGGTACTGGGCAGGAGATGGAAGCACCTACCTGCAACTCCGTCCCTTCACCCAGGGCTTTCAGTTCTGCTTCCCTTGAAGGGACAGGCTCCATGCCCTCACTGGGGAGCACTGTGCTGCCAGCTTGCTGAGGAGGCACAGTCAGGCATTTCTTGTCTCGTGCAGCATCTGATCCCTGCGGTGAAGTGCCTAGAACCTGCACCAAGGAAGCACTGGGAGGGGAGAGGTGTGGTGGGGAAGAGGCTCTCTCTGACAGAGATCGTGCTGAGCCATCGTGGCTGGAGGAAAGATCAGTCAATTTGGCATCTGAGCTATCAGTGGGAACTTTTTGTCGAAGCGGGAGTGCAGCTGTTTGGTGTGTGGGTGGGCTGCGTGCAGGCAGAGAGCCCCTGGGTTCTCCACGGGGCAGTCTAGAGGTGAAAGTGGTAGAAACAGCAGAAACTGAAGGTGAAGACCGATGAGAGGCTCGCAGCAAGACTGAGGAAATCTGGGCTGGAACTGAATCCACTGACTCTCCGTACAGAGACATTGTTCTCACAGAAACCTCCCGGCACACCTGGAACATCTGAAGCTGGGACAAGTCCACCAGGACACTCCCAGCTGTTGGAGAAGTAACTTCTATTGCCTGCAAGCAAAAAAACAGGGAGCAATTATTTATTTGGCACAGCTCAGCCCTTCTGAGTATGACAATTCCTGAACTCAAAGTTAACAACTGTGCCCAAAGCTCTTGACAGCAGGCATGCAGGATTCCCACCCTTCTGCACAATATCAGGGAAGAAGGAATAGTAAAGAGAAATTGTTACCATAACCATTTGAGAAACTGGACATTCTGTAAAATAAGACTATATTCCCTTCTACTCCATGTTTTAACTCTCCTTGTTCCCTGTGCTTAAAAAGGTCATCCCTTTCTTTGGCCTCCCTTTCGTCTCCCTTCCCAGACTCCTCCTTTTTTGACCTGTGTAGAGGAAAAAGCATTTCCATGATAAAAGAGCAATTATCCAACACAGCACCACTCTGTTTTGCACTGTGCTCCTTTAAACAGCTGTGGTCTGCCTCTCCCATGGCCAACGGCACAACGTCATGTGTGCAGAAGACCACAAGTCACTTTCAACACAGAATATCCTTGGAGGCTCTTTACCAGTTTTCGTACTGGACCTTGGGGTGTTTGTACACCTCTCCCCTTGCCTGTTCCTAATTTAAGAAAGGGATGGAGAACTACACCTCACTCCTCATAGTCCAGAGACAAGCCCCGAGTGGTGGCAAGGTTGCGTACTTCTGCCTGTCCATGCCCTGTGTACTCATTGCTCATTGAGATCATTGCTTCCCAAGGATCAAGCTAGTGCGTAGGGTGAGACAGAGGAGGCTGACACTAATTGGCCGTTTTTGCTACTGAATAGTCCTGCCACAGAAACTTTCCTAGCTTAGTTATATCAAGAATGCATTAAAAATCTGGACAGATGTCTTTTTCGGTGTGCACCAGTCAAAACAAACAGCCCAAGCATTGTCCCTTCTCTGATATCATTCCTTTCCAGGCCAAGGACCGTCACTCTCTCCTCATGGCATGCGTACTTCTTCAAGCCTTTTCCATATTTCTCCATATTCTATCACATATTTTTGATTTTTCCATATTTTCTACCTTCTCCATTTTTTGTCACTGTCCATTTCCTACCTAGAGAGCATGGGAAGATTTGTTTTTGAGAAGTGGCATTTTTTTATTGCTCTTCATGTTAACCAAACCACAACTTTTGGATATAACACCACTGACAGTGATTAGGTTATTCGGTAGCTTTCCTGAAACTTATTGGCACCACCGTGGTGAGGCAGTGTCATTACACCTCTTCCCACCCGTGTTTCAGGTGGACACACCAGATACACGGCAGATGGAAGACACTGTACTACCAGCATTAAAAATATACAGGAAAGATAGTCAACAGCAAGGAAGAGCTTAGAAGCAAATTAACAAACTAAGCACTCTAACGAGGAACAGAGAATCTCCCTACTGAAAGAGCACGAAACACCATTTAACCACAGTGGTTGCATTCTGCTGTTAACTGTGTCTCCTACTCAGGATCCCACAAGCCTGGATCAGCCGCACATTACCAACCTGCAGCTGAGTTGGCCCCCATGCACCATGCTAATGATGTATTAATTAGAAAAATCCTCTCCAGGTTAAAAAAAAAAAGTTCCCTTGCTTTTGAGAGCACAGCTTTGTCTTCCTTCTTCTTTACCTCTCACAAAGCACTGCCCAGCCTGGCTAGGTCACAGCAGCGCCTCAGTGACAGGAGTATTCATCCCGTGTCAGGGCTGACTGGTACAGTCACCAGCTGCTTTCCAGGTCTTGAGGCTCTGCAACTGCCTGCTACCCCTGCGCCAGCCTCCAGCCCCCCTCGCACAAACGTCAGCCTTGCCCAGCGTCAGCGCAATACCTTCTGTCCATCCGCATACACAGCGTAACCGGTGACTCGAACTCCATTGGAAGATCCTTCAGCATCAATGGTGACGGGCAACCAGCTGATAACGAGGATACCTGGCGAGGGACCAGCTTCTACCTGGACATCCAAAGGAGCATCGGGTGTGCCTGTGAGAGACCAAACAGATTTTCCTCTTGCTTACCTCATTACAGCCTAAAGCTAAACTAAACCCTGGTTTGAATCAAAGAGAAAACTCTCACACCAGACTTGCCACTGCAGAACAGCACTAGAATAGCCAGGCTAGTCTTGGGAAATGATAGACAAAACCAGAGAAAATACGGCACTCTTGTTCTGTGACAGCTTTAATGCACAGAAAACAGAACTTTGCAAAAGTAGCTGAGGCCAAGATGCAGCAACCCTTAGAGCAAGGTCATGGCAAACCAGATCTTCCATGCCCTGAGAGGCATGCTGTTCAAATCAGCAAAGGGGATGTCTTCCCAGAGCAAATGAAAACAAAAGAGATAATAATTTTTTAAAATAAAGGAAGAAAAACATTAAGACAAAACAGGACAGCATCTCAGGCTTTGGGACCTAATAAACCTTGCTTCCCTTCGCCCCAAGGCTTCACAGCAAAGTAACGACGGAGCGCACTGCTCCAAGCACTCCATGCACGGTGGCAACGGGCACGACTGCTCTGATACCTGCTAGCGGGGTAGTGAAGTGTATCACAGCTGAGTTCTGCTCCTGCCCCTCTGGGACCTCTTCCCAAGGTGTTTTCAAGGGCCGGGCCTCCAGCTTGGCAACATACTGAGTGCTGGGCTGCAGGTTGCGGAAGGCGTACCAGTAGACCCCAGGTTTTGTTATGTCACATTCCTCCCCATTGAGATACACTGCATGGTTGTAATTGCTGTTGCAGGGAAGCCACGTGAGCTCTGCTGACGTGGCAGTGACGCTTCTGACTTTCAGCATACTTGGTGCCACACAAAAATCTTGCCCCACAAAGAAAGTGCATCGCAGTTTATCAGAACTGCCTTGCTCTGTCACAGTCTGCACGGATACACGGTAAGCCTTTGTCTTTAAATCCAGCTTTTCAATCACTGCTTTGGTCTGAAAGCCACTCTTCACATTTTGACGTAGCTCTTCATCCACATAGATGTTGTAGCTTTGTATGTCTGGGCAGCCAGCTGGCAAAAGTGGTGGTTCCCAGCCTACAACTATGCTTCTGGCAAGCTGCTTGATCAAAGTCAATTTTCTTGGGTAAGGCACTGCTGTATGACTAACGGGCTCCTCCTGGTCTCCTTCTGCTCTACTGGCCAATGGACTGATGCTACTCTCTTCAATGGAGAAATCACTCTTATCTCCACTGCTGGTGCTTGCACTGACAAAACTTTTCTCCTGGTATGAACTATGGGTGAGATCATTCAGCTCCGAAGGCAGAAACGTCATGAGGTCATCATCTGAAACTCGCTCAACAAAATTGGAGGGGACCAGCCCTCGCCGGCCATCCATCAGCTCCCCTAAACAAAAAACAGGAAACCTGTTACCACTGCAGCTACTGTACAGCTTCCAACCCATCTCTGAAAACAACGTGACAACGTCTACACTAGGTCATAACTGCACTGCAGTCAGGAATGAAGAAAAACCTCTGGGAGGTTATTCCTGGCAAAGTTTCCTGCATTTCCTAAGGCTGCCTTAGTTAGATCCTAAGGGCCACAGTAAGAAGAATCACTGCTCCACACATCCCAGAGCCAACTAACTAGAAAAGTGTTTTGTGTAATTAGCTTAAGGGTTTTTCCTCATCACAGCTCTTTCACTAACTTAAGTGCCTTTTTCTAGCCTTCCCAAACTATGCAGATTGATGATTTTACGTCTTCTCCCAGCCATACAGATTTGGGTTTTGTAGTACTTCCTCAAGAAAGTCCATCTTTCCAGCTCTGTATTCAGCTCGCCTTCTTTTTAGTTCCCTCCTTTGTTACACTAGCTTCTGTAATAAAGATGTCCCAAAAGGACCCACGGGGATGACTGATACCACAGCACTCCTGGTACGTGCAAGAACCATCAAACCACAAGTCAAATGAGCAGTGCGTAGGGACTGCACTTACTTTCCCCTTTCAAACTCTACCTATAGCAAATCAATTGAAAGCAGGGAAAGCATTAGTAAAGAATAACCTTTTTATTCTTTAAACAATAAACAAACAAACAAATAAATACACGAGAAGCTTGGAAATAGAAAGAAAGAAAGAGCCAGAACAGTCAAAGAGCAAGCAGTGCAACATGGCATGCATTTGCCTCAGCTCTTGCAAAGCACCTCAGTAAATTAGGATCTTTTACCCATTAAGTATGGCAGCTCCACAAAGAAACTTCATTACAAATTTACAGTCCGCAATTCTTGGTTCCAATTCCATCTGCCTGGTTGAATTCAATCAACCAGGATCATGTTTTCAAAGGTGTCAAAAGAGAAACACACTGTACGACGCCAAATAGGATAACGACTGTAGTTTGGGCTGCTTAGCTTATACCCTACTCTGCCAAAAGAGCAAGAGGTAATCAAGGCCGTCGACTGCCTACGGTCTCTGGCTCACTATGCAGTCACTGGAAAGAGGGAAACAGACCATCTGCAGAAGGTGCCCAGGGCTGAACGTGTTTCTCTCCGTGGTTAGGGAGGAACCATATGTGGATGAAACCTGGAGCTCTGCTGAAAGCAGTGGCGAAATTCCCACTCACATCACTAGACCAGGATTTCATGTTTTAGACTTAATTTAATCATGACATAAATAAACCCTTTTCCAACAGAATCTGCTCTTCCCTCTAACAAACTAACTTTGGGCAGAAAAACTTTATCCTGAAGTTTCAGGATTCACTAAATTCCTCTCTTGTTTTTTTAAAAGAGATCAACTCTCCACAGCAGTTCGCTCACATTTCATTCTACTAAAACACACCTTCAAAGAAGCCATCTTCATCCATGTCTCCATAGATGTAAATATATTCTCCAGCAGTCAGCGGAAGCTCTGCCTCTGGATTTTCATTAGGTCCATCAAAAGGATTGTAGCTGAAATATTTACAATACGAAGACTTACTATGTATAGGAACTTTCACAGCAACACATTCAAGCTGTGATGTTACATCAGCTTACAATTCACTGGGACTGCATCCCGTTTTTCAAAACAGCAAATTCAACAGACGAAGGTCAAGACTTTAGCTTATGGTTTTATATATAGCTAATAACACATTGCTCCATGTTCAAATAGCAGCCAGGAATCATTTTCTGAGTAGCAGAACAGATGTCTTGTGACATCTGAAGGAACAGATCAGAGTGACTCAAGAAAGTGTTTAAAAAAAGATCTGAATTACCTGCGTGCCTGCTGTGTTTCTGAGTCTACCAAGTAGATAAGTTGCAGGACTCTGCACTTCTAAAATAGACATCCTTAAATTCACCTGCACGCTTAACTATTTTGTGTAGACAGCTCTCTACATTTCATGTACTTAATAGTTTTGGGGAAAAAAAAACCAAAAACAAACAAAAAAACCCCCAAACCAAAAAACCAAACCCCAAAGCATGGAAAATGCCCCAAACATTTAAGGTACACTTTATCAGCCATATGACTGTCACGGACAAGCACAGTGGAGAATCTCAAAATTCTTATGTTTAGAACCCTAAGATAGAGCTGATTTGTGCAAGAAGAAAGTTACGTGAGTGAAGAAAAGGTTTCTGGCCTTTTTCTTCATAATTATCCAACCATCAGGATCCAAGTTACACAACCCTCAGTGCTATAACTCCACATGTTAAACAGCAATCCAAAAGCTCTGCTAGCATGAAAATGACAAATACACTGGTGATAGGATTTGGACTCCAGGTAGTTCTAACCTGCCTACTCAGGGATCCTTGAGCTAAACAGATGGCCTATAACAGGAAAATGCCTCATAAAAAAAGTTTACCTTTGTGAGCACCTACTGCTAATTCCTGCTCTTTAGTCTTTAAAAGGGATTTCAACATGCCAAAGGAATGTTATGCTCTCTATAAGCTGAGCGAGACCTTATGGGCCCGAGACTCTGACATGAAGACACAGATCCCATTTGATCTGCTCCTCACAAGCACAGAATCATCCCAGTCCAGAGACTAACAGCTGAAGGATATACTCTTTGAACTATAATAGGTAGCCGCTATTGCTCGGTGGATTGCAGCGGTTACCAGAAAAATCTGGGTTTATTCTGTGCATTTTTTTTTCTTCTAAAAGTACAGCCAGAATTATTTTGGTCAAAAGCTTCAATTTGCAATGTCTGGGCTGAAATTTTCTTAATTGTTGGAATAAGATCTTCTTGGAGAAAAGTTTCTTGGACTATCCTGGAGAAATCAGACATTTCAAGGAATGTGTCAATTCAAACTCAATTTTCCATCCAATAGCACCTTAAATAAATAAATAAAAAGTTTCTACAGGAAATAACAGGTCACAAAAAAAAAAAAAATCGCACAGAGGAATAAGATACATGGTTTAACCCAACACCCATCCCTAACAGCGAGTGGTTAGTGCTAGAGAACAGGGGAAATTAGGCAGCTGTGAGATAACCTGTCTAACCTCATCGACCACAAGAAATGACCCAGTACCTGTATCGAGCTAAGAACACCTGGAGCTTTGCAGGGCCTTGGCTGCTGGGCTCTGGCATTAGAGAGATGCTGTCAACATCCAGTTCTTCCATTTCGCTTGCAGTGTCCACCTAAAAACATTAAAGATGAGGGATATGATAAGGCCCAAATCAGAGTAAAGGAGCAAAGGGTTTGAACATCAGTGAACAAGTCCTCTAAGCTCACATATGGTGCCAGTCTGGCCACTGGGGTAAGAACCATGTGGAAGAATGACTTTTAAGGTGAAGAAGTAGTAATAAGAGGCAATCGCTCCAAGTTGCAGCTTCAGGGGTTCCAGTCAGACATTAGGAAAAACTGCTTGCCCAGGTGGGTGATGTAACCGTGGGACAGGCTCCCACTGAGGTGGGGAATCTCTGTTCTTGAAGAACTTAGAGCCTCAGCTAGGCAAAGCCATGGCCACACTGATCTAGCGCTGGTGACAGTCCCACTTGAGTAGGAGACTGGACTAAAGGCTCTGGAGCGCCCTTCCACCCTACATATCCATAATTCAGTATATTCATTTCTTGCTGTCTCTAAATGGTTGTTGTCCCTGTGTGCAACACAAATGGTAATTAATGTGAACAAAGGAGACCTTACAGCTCTATTAGATGTCTAAGTCTCTAAGAGTTTTTGTTCAGGCAGTTCCCCTCCAGCACCTGTAAATACTTCGATACATACTATTTTTGTACTTCCAGAATATTAGAAGGCCCTAAAAGTTCCAACAAAGCTCTCCCTAGTCCAAACAGTTGGCTGTGGTAACAGCCAGTAGCATAAGCTGAAGGAAAGCGTACAAGAGACAGCGCAAGCATGAAACTCTCCTCTTCCTGGTACAGCCTCTTGGCTTCTAGCAATCGGCTACTTAGGGACTTCCTAAGCTGCAGGCCGCACCCTGAATGCATTTGGTGGCTACTGGCAGGAGCATCTGCGAGAAATTTGTCTCAGTCTTTTTGATCCCATTAACATTTTGGAATTTTACATCCAGTGGCAATGAGTTATGTAATGCAATCATACTTTTTGAGGAAATGCACTTCCCTTGTGTTTGTCTGAAATGGTGCCAATTCAAGCTGCCTTTCTAAAGCAAGGCAAATGCATTATTGATGAAGACCCATCACAGGCACCAGAATACAAAGCAGGTATTTTTTCTAGCATATGAACTGCTGAAGTTAATGTCTGAAAGAGTTCAGAGCACTTTTTCAATGGAGCGTACCCCTCTTAATGCAATCTTGCATCACGTGCTAGAGTAACAAACACCTGCACCCTGTAACACCCAAATGTAGACCCAAATGGAGTAGCTTTTAGTAGCCTGGCGAACACCCTGGAGTGTTCCCATAACCATATGTTGCTGAAGCCAAATGCTCCACACACTGGCTCTTTTCCAAGGGTCCCACGCTGACCTCTGTAGGCACTACCGGCCATGGAGACACCGTGGCTTCCAAGCTTTCTCTTGAACTAAAAAATAGTAATTTTTCCCACTACAGAATTGTCACATATCTGTTCCTTCCCAGGTGTGACCTTCACTTTGTCTCTGAACATGACAGCTTCTCAGAGCTCTCGCACAGTGGTGGACACTGCCTGTCACAGCAGCATCCCTTCGTTAGTGCCTCCACATGTACAATGAGGCGCTCCATGGGGCCTCAAAGGTTTTAGCTCTCAGGAAACATCAGTGGACCAAAAGAGCAAAAGCTGCCTCTCATGCCATCGCAGCCAGCCCATTCACAGCTCTACTTTACCCTAAATTGTCACATCAAGTGATGTACAGCAGAAAATATGAAAGACTGCTTAAGTGAACCCAACAATACTACGTCAGAGCACCTGGAGAGGAGAAGCAACAACTGTCCATGAGACCTTGGTGACACAAACAAGCAAAGCCTATTAATTTCATCCCCCTGCTAGCACAAACTCAGCATCTTTTCATGGTTTCTTTCACCAAGTAAAATTTTAATACCTAAAAACACCAGCAAAGAAGTTTGAGCTCCTCATCCACGGCTCAAGGCCAAAAATAGTCTGGGCACAGTTCTTCAGCATGTTAAAAGTAACACTTTGTAGCCTTTGTGTGTTTTAACAGCAGCTGACAGGTCACAAGGAAACTTAGCAAGTCCTTTCCCACACTTCCCACCGATCGACCTCCCCGCTCCACTCCTTCTCCAAGCTCCCAGCACTCTGTCTAGCCAGCTGTTTCCTTCTTGGAGCACAGCACTACGTTCAAATGAGCATTACAGACACAGGCATCCAAGGCCTTTTCAATTTTTTCCTGCAGCTTTTCTCTTTGTTTTTCTCCCATTTTCTTCAGACAGCCAGGAGGGAATAAATGCAACATTACTGGTGCTCGTAGCAATGCATTTATTCCCTTGAGACTAGAAAGCACAGGCCACAGAGAGGACTCCCATACTGACCTCTGGAGTTGGGCAGGATTTTGGACTGTTCTGCATGGATTCTGATTTTGAAGAATTTGACTGAGATTCCACTTTTTTGCCTTGTTTCTGAGAACTGGTAGCAGCAACTGGGGAGCCAACAGTGGCATCAGGCGCCCGCTGTGACGACTCCAACTCATCAGTCTCTTCATTGTGAACCTTCTTTGTGCCCTGGTGAGTGAGCAAACCAGGAACAGTCGACTCTGCAAGAAAATAATCTTTCTGTTACTTTTAGCCCCAGGCAGAATACAAGATCAGCAGTGAGCATCACAGCAAGCAAACACCCTTTAGAGAAGCTCAAGCCTCTAAAAATCTGAATTGTTTAACAGTGCAACAGACTGGACACCCCGCGCTCTCTTTGGTCAGAGAAATGTCAAGTTCTCTTTATGACTACAAAATGAACCAAAGGTATTTACAAGAGACAGAGATCCCAAAAGTTAACTAAATGCTTGCACTACTTCCTTTACACCTTTCCATTTACGCAAATAACACCTCATTTGTCAAAACACTCGTAGGCATCTCCGGTAATTACCCTTCTCCCAGTGAGGCTGTGGGGTAGAGCTGCACAGAGCAAGAGGAAGCTCAGAAGTCACCAGTGTAGAGGTGAGAAGGTCGATTTTTCCTGTTTGAAGCCGGAATTGTTTGAGTTCCTGAGACAGGAGGCTGAACTGCTCTGTTTGACTGCGACATTGGTCTTCTAGGTCTTTCACCCGGGCCTGACAGGAGAGACACAAGATGAGGCACAAACCCATATCAAAACCACTACTGAGGCTCCAAACAGCATTTGCCTTTGATGTGTCTTTTCAGTGGGTCTCAGACTCCAAGAACCTAAATGTGTGCCCTGCCCAGGAAGGGTCAATAGGAACTGGCAGCTCCGCACCTATAGTATCTTTGAAAACCTGAGACTACAAGGAGAGCTATGAGGAGACTGACTGCAAGCTCAATTAGGAATTATCCTTGAAATACTGTGTTTGAACTTCAATACCCTATCCAGGCCCTGCACAAGACCAGATGAGTCAAAGATAAATAAGCCTTGAAAAGAAAAAGATTGAAAAGGCTTTGCCTGTTTATTGGAGCATTAAAATCACATCTCCAAAAGGAATTGCTCTCCCAGTGCTCCATCTCGTCCATCACTCCAGATGCTCCAGGAAGCTCCCAAAGCCTTATCCTGGCCTCCCCACCACTCTGGGCAGGACTCCTGATTGTCCCTCCAGATCTTGGCTCCTCCAAGCACCCCAGCACAGGCAGAGAGCATCGGCACCCTGGCCCGTGCTGCAGAACATTTCTTTGCTGTGGGCAGCTCACACGCTTTGCCACCAGGTTCTACAAGGATGACTTGCTCCAGGAAAATGCATGCTGAGTACAAGTAAGCCACATCTCAAGAAGATGAGATGCAGGGGAGCCTTGGGGAAATACTATGGAGAGGGAAGGACACATTCCTACTAGAGAACCATTTGTATTTTCTACTATTCTCTTTCTACCACCTCTAGATCTTCCCCTTCCAAAATATTGCTGAGTCCTGGCTGTCCTTACACATCCCCACATACTCCAGTGTTGTAGGCATATCAATTCCCAGGAGAACGCAACTGCTCTTTTCCCTCTTCTCATTGTTCCCTCATGCAGCAGCTTACTCTGGCTTCCTAGACAGATACCCTGTGTAGACCCTGCTCATGCAAGTCAGGTAATAAGTAAACAAAAAGCATTAATGCTGGATGGGAATATATTATCTAATCAGCAGTTCTTCAACTGAGTTAATGCAGAAAATATTTAATTTGGCATTAGCATCTGGCTGAGGTGCAGGCTCTGCCTTGCAAGAGATGACATTTGTTCTCTCTTTTCTCTTTGGGCTGAGATCACACCAGGCTTTGCAGTCACTCTTCTCATCATTTTGCGTAGGTAAGGTGCATCAAAACAGATGACTGCATTGTGCTCTTCAAAATTTTCCATTCTACAAAATGTTTTTGAAGTGTCTTTTTCTCCTTCCAACTCAAAAAAAAAAAAGTAAATTACGCCTGGAAATATTCTGTGAGACAGAAAGTCTGGTTTTTAGGCAGCTCTAAAAATAACACATCTGACCTGGAAAAAGCTTTCTTTCTGGTCTCAGAGTACTGCAAAATCTTTCTAGCCCACTCCCTACCAACTTCTGAGTATGCGTGCATTTTTATTTTATTAGGGCATATTTGTTTTAAACATGCCAGTTTATCACTTGTTTCCTTCACAGCTAGCTGGGAGCTCTCAGTCTTTAAGGGAAGCCTGGTGAAGTCTCTGAAGTCTGGGAAGAAGTAACTGTCTCTGAACTGAGAGTATCAGGTGCCACGAGCAACTTCCAGAAGCATCTGCATTCTCCACTTGCTCAGAGCCAACTCCCTGTTCACCAAGTCGTGTCGTACAGGATTCCTCTGCAATCGTAACAGTTCAAATTTACTTACAGTTAAGATTTTTCACATAAATACTTCTCCCCTATGCATTATATCTTAGTACAGAAAAGAAACCATGAACAGCAAAAACAGTTGCACTGGATCAAAGTAGGGCTTCCTCTAGACCAACATCTGTCCCTGATCCCACCTTGGGATGCAGCCTACAACAAGGGACAGGTACAGGATGACTGCAGTACCAGAGAGGGTCTTCCCATCTCGTCTGGAGACCTGAGCCAGCAGATGCATCTGGATATTGTGTTTAACAGCATCACAATAGTACCTTGGTTCTGCAAATTCATTAATCACAGTTTAATCCATTTATACTGGTGGCCAAGCCAATAGCCTGGATAATCCACAGTTTAATTCTGAGATACCTAATTACTCAGGTGCCTTTTAGATCTTGTGTTATTCAAAAAAAAGCATACAAACATCCCTTAAGTATTACTGCCAAATCATGTACAACATGTACTTCTAGCAGACTACTTGCAGAGGTTCACACACAGCTGGGCAAGAAGCAAGTTCCCAGGGCAGTGCTGGGAGGCAGGGGGATAAGGAAGAGGAGCCTAAGGACACGGCCAGGAGTTTCAGGGAACCAACAGGAATCAAGCACAGAAGAGACACAGAAGAGACTTTTGTGTCTATGCCGAACCCAAAAGGGGTAGAAAGAGGAGCCACACACCAACCGAGATTGAGTAGCATGACTACCAGAAGAGGCTGCAAGAGCAGGGAGCAGAGCTTGGTGCGGTCAGTTTAACCACCAATTCAGGAACTTACTCCGATTTTCCAGACCTCGCTAGACCAAACCACCAGCAGCTCAGCCCTGACCTCTGAGACACTCTCCTCCTTGGCTGATCCTACACTTCTCCTACAGATGACCTTCCCCATCCAGATGTCCCTTGTTACGTTTCTCCGTATCTTCTGCTATATGTTTTTGAGATCAGAGAATCACAATTTTGCTAGAAGGGAACTCAACAGGTCTGCAGACCAAACTCCTGCTCAAAGCAGGGCTAAGACCAAAGGGATTAAAGGAACATCCATAACTCCACATAGCTGTGGGTGCTACTTGTACAGGATGCGGGCTTACCCTAACAACATCCTTGGGCCATTCCCAATTCCTTTTCTAAAAGTTCCCAACACTGTACTTGCCTTTTTGACCGTACTTGTGAATTAGGCTGAGATTTTTTTAAAAAAAATCACCCTACCTCAAACATTGCATTTCCTGCCTGAACAGGTAATTCAGAGCCCCCCACTGTGCACGTTCACTCACAGCTGCTTCTCCTCCACGTGCATGCCTTTGCACAGTCATCGTTACCTGTCATTTAATCTCCCCATTACTCATCAGATGCTCTCACAACTCTTTGCAGTCAGATCTGAAGGTGACTGTCAAAAGCAGTGTTCTATCAGCTGCAAACCCCACCACTTCCACATAAGCCTTCTTTCCAAATCATTTGTGAACAGGCCGGCTAGCACAGCTCCCAGACTGTAACTTCGTTAGTTACTATCTCTTCTGTGAAAACAGATTTCACAGTCTCTGCTTCCCATCCTCCAACCAACTACAAAGCCAGCAGGACCTGTCTTTTTCTCCACAACACTTTAACTTGCAATGAGATCGACGTTGCTTTTGGGTTTTGAAGGAAACACTTCACTCTTGGACTGCAAGCAGTTCCCAAAATGCCTTCAAACGTATACGATACGTGGAGAAGGTGCACAGTTGGACAATTCTAAAAATCTGGAAATGCCAAAAAAATAAAGCTCCTAATTCTAATTGGTCGGGAAAGCAAAGCGTTTAAACAGAAAAGCAGCTGCTCAATTAAACTCATAGTGGTAGCTCCTTTAATTACATTTATTTCTTGGAGGTGACACTCTTGCAATCTTTTCCAGAGTATAGTTAAAACAATAGCAAGCAACTGTCAAAGTCAGGACAGAGGAGAAAAATGTCCTGTTTGACAGCATTATAGCAGTACCTGCATGCAATCCAAAGTACTCTGGTAGCAAGAAGAAAAGCAAAAGGAGATATAAAACCACATCAGCAGTTACACCAGCCAAAACCCAACAATCTGCCAAAGATAACCCCACCCTCAGTTTGAATGAAATTGTTTTCTCACCAGCTTACAGTGTCTGCATTGTTCCACACTGAGATTCCCACCTCATTCCCAGAAGCACTGCTTGCTAAAACGGAAGCCAAATCCCACGTACCAAATGCATTATTAAGATAACCATGCGCTTTTTTAGGGCCTCCAAATCACAATATGCTTTGAGCGTCAGTTCAAGCCCTCTTTTCCCAGCACGTTGTAACCACCCATGAAATCACTGGAACGGACACTTTGTGACCAGACCTTTCGCCAGGTCTGAGCCCAAGGAGTGCTGGGAATCAAGGCACAGCTCAGAACCTGGCTTTGGCATGATTTCAAGCGGGTAACTGCCTGCTCAGTCACGCGCCCTGCTCTTTGGTCAGGGAAAACAAGCAAAGTTAAGCTCGGTTGACCGTATTTCCCAAGAAAATTCTACAGTGGATTCCTGAAATCAGGCTGTGTCGCCTTTTGCATCTACGCAGTGCAAAAGGCCGTTGAGAATCCTGTCTCATGTACTTTGGAACCACTACTGAACTCCTTCATTCCCATGACAGTAACCCTCATGGTTTTCTTTCCAAGCCGAGACAGTCCTTCTATGCACAGCATTTCTGTGCATCGAAACCATCCCATACCTCTGCTCACCCCATCACTGCCTTGTCACAGAACTACAGAATAGCTGAGGCTGGAAGGCAGCTCTGGAGATCGCCTAGTCCAACTCCCTCAGCTCTAAGTTTTGAACATTTCCAAGGAGGGAGACTCCACTTATGACAATCACGTGACTGAACACTTCCAACAGGGAAACGGACAACAGTCATTCTTCATTAGTATTACATCCAAAAGCAATCCAAATACATGTAAAAATGACAATATTCAGTGTAGGCATCCCAGACACCCTAAGTTTGCCCTACACTGATGTTTTGGAATGACTACAATTACAGTTAAGTCATCTAAATGACTGTTGCTCCACATTAAACTAGCTTTTAATGACAATTTCTCTTTCTTTGGTCCACCTGGGGTCATTGACTTATAAAGCATCTCTGTACCAGTAACATGAATATTTTACTGCTGAGGCCCTTGCAGAAGAACACAACCAGCCTCTCAAACAAAATGACTGTCCCTTTTTTCCTTCGCACAGGTAGACGTCTAGTTTAAACCTAAGTAGCTTCTCCAGTCCTTCAATGAATTAGATCAGAAAACATTTGGCAAGCGTCAAACCTCCCTTCCCTTAAAGGCTGCTAAGAGGCCAGCTAAATACCAACTGACGTAAGAGCAGCACCCATATCAGCTCTGATCCTGTCTCTGCAGCCCAAAGCAGATGTCCCGGACAGAACATGGCAATGGGGCAATACATAATGTCACTTCCCCACAACATTCACCCAGCCTGCAACAATTTCAATCCCATTCAGTAAGAGCCCAGCACTCTCAGGCTTTGCAGTTCACATACAGGTCAGGCCCCCTTCAAAGTACATGCTATTTGCAGCCACAGAGCAATCTCCTCCATCAAGGACGCTTCCCATTTTGCTCAACTCTCCTAGACTCCTAACAGCCACAGAGCTGTGGACACAGGCCACAGCCTGCCATCTCTGACTGTGTGTTGCCACTACAGACAGGGCCATGGCATCGTTAGCATGAGAGCTCACTGTCCAGGTGTTGTACAGTGAGGCATTCAGCTCGGTCTCAGACGTTTTAGTACTCAGAAAACCTCAGTGAACTGAGAGAGCAGAACTTGCCCCATTTGCCTTCACACCTAACCCAACTCTCTGGCAGCCACTAAATCACCACATCAAGTTCCAGGGTTTGGTGCTTTGCCTTTGCAGCTCCAGGAATCCACTGCCAAGGATTTCTCCAAAGTCATTCTGATAATCATTGAGATATTGCAAATAATCGCATCTGCCAGGCTCCCCCATTAAGCTGTCTGCCACCACGGCAAAGTGTGTTCTGTGTAGATGACAGAGCACTCGCACAGCTGGTCCCCAGCAAATGGGACAAGGGAGCTGCCTCAAATTTCATCACTTGTTATGCTCAGGCAAAGGTCACATTTCTCCTTTTTTCCCCTAATAAAAAGCATAGAGCACACATACACAAATTTCAAATCAGATGGACACAAGTATTCTTCCTCCCTGCAGATGATCCTGGAAAATGGCACAGGCAGATCTGAGACTGGTTACTTAATGCATCCCTGAAAGAGTGGTTTGGCACAATCTGCATGAAGTAACCTATCTGAGGACTGAGCAGGCCAGGATTTAATCCCCAAAAACTGTGTCCCCAGAGACTACTCTGCCAGCACAACTGATACTTGCTCACAGCAGCAACATGTCGTGTCCGATGGATGTTAAAGCATTTCGCTCAAGAACCAACAAAAGCCAGGGCATCAAGACGACTGACATTAAGAACAAAAGAGACAAAATCTGCAGCCATTAATCCGTCTTGTTTTCTTCTGTCTTACCTCTAGAAGCTGTACTGCTCCTTCATGTTCTCTTTTTGCCTCTGCCTGTGCCTAAGAAGAAATAAGAAATGGAGTAAATAAGAAAGCAGCCTACCTAAGTTCTACTATCATCATCACCCTGCACAGACTGAAAGCATCTTCGGACAAACAGCAGTGAGAGATCAGAACTGCCATTCATGAGAAAAGCCCTTTAACTTTGCTCAGGTACCAGAGTTCACGTAGACGCAGACACCCTTCCCTGGTTTACTTTATTCTGTAAGCTCACATATACCTCCTCCATACACCACACTTCCATGAGGAAGTCCCATGACTTTCCCAGGATTCAGAGAACAAAGTGTCCATTCTCTCACATGCTGCATACCTGCTGCAGCCGTCTGACTTCCTCTTGCTTCTCCTGCAGGACTAGCAGCGCTTCCTTGTGCTCCACTTCCAGCTGCTGCCTTCGCTCAGCCACATTTCTCATGTGCTGCAGAACAATTCACAGACAGCTGAAGGGTGACACTACTGAAATACTGTCCTGGGTCTTATCATGGGCCATGAAGTCAAACCATGGCCTCTATTTCATGTCATCATTAAACAGAGGAGAAAGTAAGAAACCCTTACCACAAGCCAGAGCAACAGTCAAAGAAAATTCTTAAATCAGTGATGGCCACCTTATTTCCCCTCCCACCCAAATCCCTGCAGCAGCCTTTCTAAAGCACCACCTGCCCACTTTGGAAGGCCATGTTCCAGGATCCCACAGAAGCAGAATTCCCAGTGGAAGCACAGAGACAAAAGAATGGACAAAAAAAAGCAAAGACACAACACATGCCATCCAAAAGCAGCACTAAGTGTCTGGACAGTCCTTCCAGCCATGTGGATCCTACTGACCTTCAGCACCTGCTCTAGATTCTCCAGCTTGGTTTGGAGTCCTTGATTCGTCTGAATTACTGAATCCCGTTCCTTAGTAACCAAAACAACCTGCAATTTCAGGTCAGCATTCTCAGATTCAACCTGAAGTGAAAGGATTTTCAATTAGCACAAGTAGCCATAGCTATTTGTTGTATAAATAACAGCAGACAATTTATTTCTGTATCTCAATAGGTTGCTTTGCAGACCTGCTTGTCTTGTAATGATACCAAAATCACGAACCTCCTCTCCCTCTGGCTTTCACTCAAAACAAATACACGTGCATTTATATCAGTCCTCAATGTGATGAGCACTTGATTTGCACATATTGCTTCTCCCACTAGACTCATCCTCCCTCCTCATTTGCAAGGAGGAAGGGACCGGGGTATGAACAGCATACGGAAGAGAGATGAAAAAAGCACAAAGGTCTACAAACCTTTTTAACCCTAGATGGTAGGATTAAACACAGAGAACAATACAGAAAGAAATGGTAGCCCGTTGAAATTGTGTTTAGCTCCTCCACTTGCTACAGGAAATTGCAGCAACATATTTTGGTTCTAGAGTGCCCTGTGGCCTGATGGCTATTAGCAATGCAGATTATCAAGCAGAGACAAACATTTCCACTTAGAACAAACAATTATTAAATATGTGGGAAGCCTTATGTATGGTGATGACATTGACATATGGGACAGACAAGTGACCTTAATTCTTGTGCATTACATTTGTCCAGAGAAGGACCTGGAAACAGAAACCCATGGTGGATCTTCATTGCAGTACAAATTCTTCCACCATTCTCACACACAACAAGGTGTACCTGGAACACAACCCTCTGAGGTGCAGCCACCCACCCCTGAAATCCACTCTGCAAACTGAACAATGCAAGTATGCTGCCTTTATCCCAAGACCTGAAGCTTTTGGGTTTTCCACCTGGCAAGGGCAGCTCTGAATTGCAGGGGTGACCCTACCCCATCATCAGCCACCAAAATCCCTCTTTGAGGACAATAAAAAAATGTCAGAGGTGACCGAGGACTGTCAGACACACCGTATGCTTGCACCGCTTGCAGCAGCGATGGGTTCTGCTCTACCACCACTCTGACCAGTGCACACTGCTCCCAACCAACCACTGTCCCTCTTCGGTTATGAACTCATTAACAAGTTACTACAGGTAAACCAAGTATGAACTTAAGTAAGGACAAAGCATCTCACTTGAGTCTCGGGAAACTCTGTAATAAAAAGAGAGCAGTTAACTGCTCTGCTCGCAGTTACCATGGGGTACGCAGGACAGAGAGGTACACAGATGGGCACGTGACCATTACTCATTTGGCAACCTGAGTAATGCATGCTAGCAAGTTCTTCTCAGCAAAATTTTGAGACACTAATGCTCCATCTGAGAAACAAAGATGCTGCTTTTTACCTGTCCTGCCCATCCAGCCTTCTCGTTCAGCTGCAAGTTCTCTTCGGCCAGTCGTGCATTTTCACTTTGTACCTCCTGCAGCTGGATCTCCTGTCCAGAAACAGCAGGCATTACTACACTGGGGCCCTCGGACTAACTCCCCCAAATTAATCTGCAGAGCGGCTCTGCTGCTTCTGTTGACCGATGATGCAGGATGCTGATGCAATGCTGCTTGAGGGGTGGAAGGTAAGAGCGTGCCAGCACTGCCCAAGCAGATACCCACCCTGTGCCAGATGTTAAGTTTCTTTCCCCAGTTACACAGCCTCAAAGCCCAGAATGAGAGAGACTTGTCTACTTCACAGTTCCAGTGTCACATTATTTATATATTGCTGTCCAGAACTCAACCTCCACCTACAACAATTCATCAAGTTTCACTGTTGGTTCAAGATCAGAGTCTTCTTGACAAATTTCAGTTAAGGAAGAAAAATTATTTGGAAGAATGATGTTAAAGAGAGTTCTAGACTGCAAACTCAAGAGTTTTAAAGGCTGACTCTAGTCTGAAACCAGGATTCAGTCTGGAATTAAGAAAGCAAGATGAGCCAGCTACCACTCCGCCTTAGAGAATATTGTCTCTGAGCAGGCAGGAGGCCAGGGACACATAGAGAGACACTGACCAAATTTGTCAGGTCCAGTCCATCTGCAGCAACTTTGTACAGCATTAGAGGAATTTAACAGTTCCATAATCACACATGACTCCACATAGACACATATGCATTTCCCCATCCCAGTGTTTTATGGATCATTAAATATTCTCCGGCTATCTCAAGAGCTAATTCCCTGTGTGCGCAGAGTCTCAGCCCCAGTAATTCAAGGTGAGTTGGCCCCTTCTTGACCTCGAAAAGCTTCTGTCTAACAACATACAATGACCAGCTTATTCCTTAAACATTCCATTCTAACCCAGACGACGAGGCTGAGCTATGCACTATGAACTGCATATGAGTTTGAGCTATGCATTAGAACAGACCTGAACTGAGATTTGAGCAAGACATAAAACATCTATTCAGAAGGTAAGCACCCTTGGCTGAAAATATACGTTGTCATAGTCACTAATGCCACCAGCGCTGCTCAGCAAAGTAGAAACAGAAGGGAGAAATGATATGACCTGCTAAACCTCCATGAAATTAAACAGCAGCAAGATTTCATCCAACGAATAAGCAGCACAAGCAAATCACCATGGGTTTGTGTAATTACACCCTCAAGATGCAGAAATCTTTCAACACTTGTCTGGAGTGCATATAAAAATGGTAAGCTTCTCCTCAAACTAGCAAAGGCCACAGACTTTCATCCAGTGATTTATGTAGCTATATTCAACTCAGAGATAGCTGCAAGACTAAATTCCAGCCTCAAGGGCTGCAGCCCAAAATTTTTGACACTGTTCAAGTTAAAAGAAAGACTGTTGATTCATTATTAAGATAAACTGAAGAGAATCCGAGAGGCACGCAACAAGCTAGATCCTCTTCTACTATTATGCTCACAACAGTAGGCAACAAGAACACTTACCAGTTCTTTGCATCGTTTATGCTTTTTCCTCACTTCATGCTCAAGGTTTTCACATTTTTTGCGCTTTTTCTTGAGTTCAAATTCCTGCATGAAACAAGCATAAGTAGATCAGCAAGTCCACACTCTTACAATGCATAAGAAATTCAAGCCCAGCTTCTCAGACCCAATGCTGCATTAGCTATTTTTATTTTCTTAAGAAAATCTCTTTGTGACAAACATAAACAATATAGAAACCAAGGGAGTTTGTTGTTGGTTTTTTTTTTTAAGGTAGAAAAACAAAAAAACTTTTCAAGTGAAACAGCTATTCCTCTCTGCCCCAAGCCTTTCATCTTCTGGAAACAGTTCTCTGTTTCCCCTTTGCACAGACTATTCCTATTTGTACAGAATAGGAAGGACAGGATGTGGGGGGCAAAAAGACAGAGCTGTGCAAAATATTCAGCTTGAAATATTAGCTATGCTAGCTGAGCTCCTATTCTAATCCAATGTCATCTAGCAGAATGCAGACATGCTCCGGTTAGGTACCTTTATCTGTAGTTACTTGCTACCACTCTTGGTTCCCCAGACAGTTAAGAACTGCTAAACCTCACTGTGAACTGTCCTTGTTTGCCGCAATAATTCACAAGGGACATATTCCTCACATAACATCCATCCCAGGTCAGTCATATCTGTTCCTGCTTCAAATAAGACTAAAGCAAACACAGCACAGAATCTATTGGCGTGTTTCCCTCTCATTTTAGTGTGACGTACTCCCCCACCAGCCTGGAGCTGCCACCCAGCAACACTCTCCATGCAGATGGCCTATGTTTTCCCACTGACTTCCCAAGCTCCCCACTTTTGCACAGCAATTGCACCTAAAAGACTTCAGTCCCTAAAGTCTCCACGTGGATTCCACGGGTGAAAACCCCAAGAAAACGCACAGCACTCCTTCACCCAAAACCAGGGTCACAACTCACCAGCTGCCGTATCTGTTGGCTGCTCTCTTGGTCAGTTATTGCATTTTTGGGAGGGAAATTTTCATGTCCTTCAGAGGCAGGTCCCAGCGGTTGCACACTTGGTTCCACCTGGAAAGCAAGTGAGATGTTAGAGAGCTCAGGGGACAGCCAGGACCACAGAGCACACCATGCACACCAAGGGAGAAGAGGCTCTCCTGGCAGTCCCACCTGGGAGAGCAACACTCCACACAAACACCCCTGATCTCTGAACTGCCTGACTGGACATGGAGAAAGGTGGACACCACGCCAGGGATCTCTCAGCCACCAGAGACTTGTGCTGGGAGTCTTCTGGAGCCCAGGGCCAACCAATCCAGCCTGACTAAACCACCCCCATGCAACAGTGGGCTCCAGAAAGCTCTCGGGTTTGAGCACCCATTCGTGCCTCATCTAAGGTTTCTATGAGAGGCATCAGCAACACCTTTCATGGCCCTCTCCAAAGCAACAGAAAGAAGATGGAAGGCAGCTGGAAGGGAGAACAAACAAGCAGAAAGTAGAAATCGGTGATGTCAGAATCTAAAGGTAGGGAAGAGCAGAGAGAAAATACCAAGAAACAGAGCATCCCACCTCAGCTGGTAGCCGAGAAGGACTGAAATGGCAGCAGACATGCTATGGTTTATGGGCCACCATCAAACCAGATGAAAGGTGATACTTTTCTGTACATGTTTGTACACAAGTTTCTAACAAAATGCCTTTTAATTTGGGCTACAGACAAAGACACCTTTAATTTCCACTCTCAACTGATGTTTGGCTTGACGCTGTCTGCCTAGAGTAACCCCTGTCAGCAGGGCAAGGCCTGAGGTAAGCAGAAGAAAGAGGGCTTTGATAATATTTTAAACATTGAATTGAAAGTCATATTCGATACACAGATTTTAGGGACAACAGATCTTTAGGATCATCAAAGCCAACTCGTATAGTGAGCAAGCAGCAGGATTTTGTGACTCCGTCTCAGCCTTTAACCTTCGGTTGACCTCTTGTCAGAAGTGGAACTTCTCATTTCACTTTGAACACCTACGGTGCTGAGGTGTCTACGTTACTCAGCCTGAGCTCCCTTTACAGTCAGCCATTAGGACAGCGTCTAAGCACTACACCTAAAGCAACATTTCCTTTACCTATTTTAGGCTTGAAACCCTGGTTTTAACTACGTCTATATTCATGGCTCCATTGCTGAAAGCCAGAAAATGGTAAGAGACTACACTCAAGCCCAGGCTACCAAGGTTTTCAGATTTTTTGCTACAAGGTAAATCCTGAAACCACCATCCTGCACTGCAGCTGAGGGATTCCCTACCATCCATGGAATAAGGTTCACGTGGGAATCTGGCAGTCCAAGAACCAACTGGAAATCTTGAGATCCTCCACCCAAACCACAGTACCGTACAAGCCCCAGCCCTCGGGAGCTTTCAGACATGCTGTGAAACCAGTATTTAACTCCGGAATATCCATGTGCAAATGTTTCTGACACTTTCTTTTTTAAAACCACTAATCTACGTCAAATCTACGTTTCACACCTCCCTTACAAATTATGCCTCCTCGCAAACTGAAAATGTTACATTTTAGTCAAATATACTGAAATTAGGTCCCAAGGAACACTAGTGGACACCAGCTAAGGTTAGACACCCACTGCACGAGTACCATGCACTATACTTCACAAGTCATGCTCCCTTGCAAATAGGTATGCAACACAAATTTGCTTGTCGTCCTTTCACAGCAAAAAGCTAAACACGGTGATGACATTCCTAATTACAACTTGCCAAAATTAAAAAATTATAAATTTGCCCACATGGACCTAATTTCCCCCGAAGAACAAATACATGCCCACAGCCACATGCTCATATACTGTTATTTTTCCGCAGAACCCAGACTCAGCACCATATTAAACAACTGATAAACGAGACTGGCACACATCACGAAGAGAGCTGTGACCTGGAGCTGTGCCGCCTCATTCACAGCAGGGACTGGAAGACGCTCAACGAATGAGCCAGGTGCAAGGAATCTGTTCAACCATACAGTTAAAAATCACCGTACAACAGCTGCTTTCCACCCCCAGTGCTACCCATGGTGTGCACCGATGTTGGCAGAGACCCTGCCGAGAGCCCAGGCTGTACCAGCTAAAGTCAAACAGACAGCAGGCACAGAAGTACCTGTACTTTGGCAAATGACCAGAAAGTATAAAGCACGCAATGCAGTAAATTAAAAATTTCGTAGACTTTCTAGAAAGCTCTGCCCTTGGCACCCAGCAAGCATCATCCCAACCCTGCCCCAAACGAAGTGCTACAGCATTTTCCACCTAACCATGGCCCATTCCTTCAGCTGTGCAATGTCAGGCAGAGGCAGAGGCAGGAAAACGATGCAGGTTTCAGGACAGGGGGGAGGAAGGCTGGGTTTGCTAGGTTGTTTTTAACTCAGATCCGTCACGTCCCACTGCTCAACATGAATTGCACCACCACAACTGAAAGGGCAGTGGGAACAAGCAGTGGCGAACAGAAGGCTGTTTAAGCCAGCACCAGCACTGAGACAAATCCCTGCTAAATTATGATTTGTCATTACAGAGATAAGCATCACCCCAAAACCCTAAATAAAGAAGTAGAGAAATCAGGAGAAGAGAGAAATGGGATTTTCCAAGGACACTTAGAGGAGAAGCTTGCTCTTTATACTCTGAGGAAGTTCTTTGAAAGCCAGGGAATACTGCACTGATGCACTGTGCTGGGGAGCAGGATACAAGAGCAAAGTAATTTCTTTTAATTGCGATAACTGCGTTAGTGCCCCAAGAGCCGACTTCATCCTCAGCATGGCAGCACTGCGCCCACATGAATAGAGCCCATTGAGCTCAGGCTGTTCTCAGCTACAGGTCTCAGCTAAGAGACTGGCAACAGCATCCTTGCTCCCCCTTCACTACTGCTCTCGGGCTTCGTGTTGTTGCTATTTATCAGCCAGAAAATTTTTTGACGACGAGGACAGACTCTCCTGAATCAGAGAAATGAAGAGCATCCATGAGAAAGACCATAATACATGTTCTTGTCTGATAGAATCTGCAGGGTCAATTGAAAACCAAGGTATGGAAGGGCCATTCGAGGAAGACAAGGGCAGAGCATCTGTCTGTGCGTCCCTCCTCATCATGGAGGAATCTGGGGGCAGAGGGGCCACCAGGGAAGAAATCTCAAACTATGAAGAACCGCGCTGAGGATCTCTCTCAAACTGAACTGTCTATAAGAAGAACTGCGGAAAGCAACAAAACACATCACCAAGATTAGGCAATATTCACCCAAGGGTTCAAAAACCCCCTTCAGCATGAACTGAATCTCTCGCTTTAGCAGTAACTGAATCTCTCGCTTTAGCAGTAACTGAATCAAGGTGTGCAGCATGTCGCTTCTCCAACATCGCCTTAACACGAAATAACTGGAAGCTGGCAAATGTCAAGTTTTAAAAGTATTCCAGTGGAGATCTGGGCAAACACAGACCAGTACACTTGACACCTGTTCTGGGCAAATTGATATAAAATGCAACAAAGATTAGGCAGATACTTAAAAAAAAAAAAAAAAAAAACCAAACAAACATTGGGGGAAAAATACCCACACTCACAAATCTACAAAGAGTTTTTCTAAGGTGTCAGCAAGCAAATGGGTGAGGGAGATCCAGCAGGTACAATCTGCTTGGGTGCTCGTTGAACGCATTCAGCTACGGTGCTTTGAAAGGCTTCTGCAGACACTGAGCCACCACGGGATCAGGGTGAAGGTTTTCCCTGGGGTAAGTATCTAGTAAAAATGAGAGGACTAAAAGAGAGGCATCAGGAACTGTGCTCTCCGTGTAGCAAAGAGACAAATGGCGAAGAGGGCCTCATGACACTGAGAGATTACATAGAGCCATCAGACAAATGACGTTTTAATAGAACACAGTGCTTAGACAAAAAGGCAAAGAGATCTATTGAGAAAGGGAGAGAAAACTTCATTATGCCACCATATAAATCAACGACACAGCATCTGGGATACTGTGGGCAGCGCTGCTTCCCCCAACACAAAAACGAGAGAGAAAATGTACAAAGGAAGGAGACAAAGATGATTAACACTGAATAATGGAAGAGGCTAGAAAGAAATTAAAAAAAAAAAAAAAAAAANAACAGCTGAAGGAGAGCGGCCTATAAACTCATGAGCGACTTGGAAGGGATAACCAAGGAAGGAATGAATATCCAATATATCTTCTATAAGAACCGGGGAGCAATAAACGAGAGCAGCTGGTGAGATTTTGGAGGGAAGTCAAGCAGCCCATCCTCACACCACCTACGGACACGAAATTCTGCCCCAGGACACCGCGGGTACCGAAAACTCCGATCATAAACCGGGTGAACCCTCACCAGACAGACCCCCACCAGACAGACCTCCCCCCAGGAGCCCGCGCACCCCACGGTGCCGCCCCCGCCTGGGGACACCCCCAGACCGCCGGAGCTGGGGGGGCACCGGGACACCGCAGCCCCGGCCTCACACACCTCCCGCAGGCAGCCCGGAGGCCTCCGCCGGCCCCTCGCCCCCGGCCCGGCCCCGCTGCGCCCTTGCCGGCGGCGCCCGCCAGCACTGGCCCAGACCTCGGCCCCCGGGGCGGGCTGAGCCCCTCGGCCGGCCCCGGCCCTCCCGCCGCGGCTTCGGCCCCCGAGCGCTGAGGGAAAGCCCCGCTGCCCGACCCCGCAGGCAGCGGAGGCCCCGGCGGGCCTGGGCCGGCGGCCCGGGGAGCGGCCCGGCCCCGCGGCGGGAGAGGCGCTCCCCGGCGGTGCCTCGGGCCCGCCCGCCCCGGCCCCCGGCGGAGGCGGCGCCGCAGCCGCCCCCTGCCCGGCCCGGCCCGGGTCCCCGCGGGAGGGCCCGGCCTTACCTGCCGGCTGCGCGGGCCGCCAGCGGGGAGGCGGCGCCCTGAGGCGGCCGGGATGTGCCGGGCCGTACCACTGCGGCCGCGGAGGGGCGGCCGGGGCCGGGAGGCGGACAGGCCGCGGCCCCGCTCCTCAGGGCGGCCCGCGGGGGCCGGGCCCGTCCCCGTCCCCGTCCCCGTCCCCGGCAGGGGGTTGGGATGGGGACGGGGGCGGGGGTGGGGACGGAGCAGCAGGCCCGCCGGCCACCGCCACCGCGGCCGCAGGTGCCCATCCCTCACTCGCTGGGAACCAACGTCCGAACCGCCGCAAACAGCCAAAACGTGTGTTTTCAGCAAATGAGGGCAAAAAGAGGTGTTGCCTGCTTCCCTAGGCTGGGAACCCTGGACAGGAGAAGATTCAGGGGAGACTTTATAGTGGCCTTCCAGTGCCTAAAGGGGCACAGGAGAGCTGGGGAGGGACTCTAGATCAGGGAGGGGAACCATAGGACGAGGGGGAATGGTTTTACACTGGAAGAGGGGAGATTGAGATGAGATATTAGGAAGAAATTCTTTCCTGTGAGGGCGTTGAGCCCCTGGCGCAGGTTGCCCAGAGAAGCTGTGGCTGCCCCATCCCTGGAGGTGTTCAAGGCCAGGTTGGACGGGGCTTGGAGCAACCTGGGCTGGTGGGAGGTGTCCCTGCCCAGGGCAGGGGGTGGCACTGGGTGATCTTCAAGGTCGCTTCCAACCTAAACCATTCTATGAGGCTATGATTCTATAAGAAAACGCAGCACAGGAGACCCATGCAGGGGAAGACAAGCAGGACCGAGTCCCCGGCATGTGCATCCCCCGTCACCCAGTGAGACCTGGCGCTTGAATTGGCCATTTTAGCCACCAGCACAGCACCTGTTCGCAGCGGAGGTGAACCACAGTGCTCACGTGCTCTAAGAAAGTTACCTAAGAACAGCAATTAATTGAGTAATTAAATAGCAAAACTTTCAGATCGCTGACCCATTTGTCTCACCTCCTTGTGTGCTTCGCCTTTTAGGGATGCCGGGTCTCCCAAGTGGGCCTCCTGCGGTGGACCGGTGATGCAGGTATTTAGCCTTGGTACAGGTGGTCCCAAGCGCACGGCAGCGCTTGGGAAAGCGCCGCCTGAACTGGTTTTAGAGGAACGTAGACACTCCTTGAAATTCTTCAGCGCGATCTGTCTCTGCAGCCGTAACACCTCTCGCTGGGATTCCCGCAAGAGGCGATCGAACTCGATGACGTTCTGGCAGCGAGGGTCATCCTGCGGGAAATGCAAACATGACAAGGTGTCGCTGACAGGCTCTAAAAGGTGGAACAGGTCAGGGTGGTGATTTAACATGGAAACTCCAAAAGCCTTACTGAAGAGACACTGGCAAAAAACCAGGTAATGTGGCAGACAAAGATTTCTGTTTCCTGGGTCTCCAAAGCCTCCAAAGCAGTCACTTCGCATCACTTATGCAAAGATGTTGTTTCTCCCGTAGATAAAAACTAGCCAGTAATGCTTCTGCAGCAGCACAAAACAAAAGGGCTTTTCTAAGAGCGTGCTTACTCAGTGCTTGCCAGCAGAGAGCGTGTCAGGATAATATAATTTCATTTCCCAGCCAAACGAGAGCGGTAGCTGGTTCACCTCCTTGGTGTGGGTGCTGGCATTCTCTGCAGCCCTACCGTGGTTAGGGCTTTAAATGCTGGAAAGAATGAAGAGCATCTGGGACTTGTTCAGTTCTTGCTTGGGATAATGTTTGTTTTTCAAACATTCTTGATGTCTAGCCTCATCAGAGAGAGTATGTATGGATGGGCTCCTATCTTTAGCACAACTGGTCACTCCCATCCACTCTGGATCCAAAAGCAGCAGCTTTTGAAGGAATCCAGTGCAACCTTACTCTCACAAAACCAGTGAGAAAATGTCACCAGCTTGTTTAGTTCTTCAAAGGTTTTCAGATTTCAAGAAGCTGAAGAAACACGTACCTGCATGTCCATGCGTACGTACAAAAGCTGGTTATGAAAACCTGCCTTTACAAATATGCTGCTGGAGGAGACGTTGCTCGTTCCCCTGGAAAGCTCCTAAGCCAGTGAATTCAAAGCATAATTGGTATCCAGGACAAATTTAATCTGCTTCCCCGTTCACGTCTTACTTGCCCTAAAAATAGCATGTGCTTTATGAATAAAATTTATGTAGAAAATCATGGTTACTCTCATGCTACAAGGGGGAAACTGAGGCAGCGTTAATGGGAAGTGATTACAGATTCAAGAAGTGAGCAGCTGGGCCTCCTCTGTGCCAGACCCATGTTCAGGCTATCAGGGCAGTAGTTCTTTAAACAAAATTGGCCGTCTCTGTATAAAATCTCCCTTCCCCCACCAAAAAAAGGCAGCTATTCCCAACAGAGAGCTGCCGAAGCCTGAGGGAACAAGGGAGTAGAAAAAAACCTCCGTCCTCCACTCACAGTCTCTATTATACACATCCCCTGCAGCTGCCTTGCTATTCCCCGCAATCCCCCGCTTCCAAGAATCCTCGCTGCAAGAAATTGCAGCCTGGTTTTAGCTGGCGCTGGGGTTTGGTTGGAAGCCCGTCACCAGGAGCATGATCTCAGGATCCCATCCTAATAAGAGCCCTGACTTTGCGAAACAAGGCATTGCTTTTGCAGCCCAGCGTGCAGGGTGTCTGTCCTGCCACTGGAAAGGAACTGAGTGGATCCGTTTCATAGCTACTGAAAAATTTGTGCCGATTTAAATACCCTAGATTAAAATTGATTTGGTTACAAACTCTGAGCGTGCACATAATATCTCTGCATATAAACCCCTTCATTGGCATAATGCATTTTGCATGCTGCAGACAGATTAGCTGAATTTTGAATTTTAACTAGCTGAAAATTAAAATTTAATGAGCAGCTTGCTTGGAAGAGAAATGGGAAAACTAAGATGAGACAGAGTGATTTCCCCTCTTGTTCTCTGCTCTGCGGATTCCCTGCTCGCGTGTCGATGCCCCCAATCACTGGGGCCTCGGCCGTTACACAAACAGACGGTCTCCCCTCCCGAGCCAGGGTGGTCACCGGTGCCCTAGAAAGGCAGCGGCTGAATTCATCAGCCCTGAGGATTGCACCCATGTGTATTTCCTTGGCCAGCAATGAATCTTGCTCACCCGCTTTTGTCACATTCCTCTACAATTTGTCACTCTCCTGTCCCTGGCAGATTCAGGTTGCCCAGCACGCTCTGCTATGAAAATCGGAGTGCTTTGGAAAGGGTTTGGTCCCCCTTCTGTGGGGGCCTGCAGTGAGAAACCAAGGGGATGAGAAGGAAATTTCTTCTTGCTGGTACCGTAGTGACCTGGATCGCTTTCTCCTGTGGTTTAATGCCAGAAGGGATCAGTTGGGGCAGCGCTGTACAAACAGCAAACAACACCCGCTCGTTCTTGTTCTGACTAGGTCTACGTTAGGGAAAGACTGAGAATCTACCTTGAAACCTATATTTAAAATGAACACGTGGGGAGCTCAGGGACAGAAATAAAGCTGCTTTCAGCGAGGAAGTATTTGTCAGCTAAATATCATGTAAGTAGGGTAGAAATGTAAGTATTCATTCAGCTCAGCTGGGTGCAGGAATGTAAGGTTGCACTTGACCACATCTGCATTAGCAAAACGGGGAGCCCAGTGCGAGCCCCAGCGCTACTGAACTTCTCGTGAGAGTTTATTAACTGACCTAAACTGAAAATGTCCAGCTTGTGAACAAAAGACGTATCTGATATGCCCAGAACAGGTTGCTTTAGTCACCTTGAGCAGGGAATCATTTCACCTAGTTTCAGATGTCTGCAGGGACTCCCTTCAGAGTCATCGCAGAGAAGTGCTTTGAGGGAGCGACGTGTCTGACCAGTTTTAGATATCTGTCGCAAGATGAGCTGAATTATCCCTTTTATCCCACCATTTATATCGGCAAGTCCCGTGCTGGTGCTGAGGGGAACGTAGGTCACCAGCCCAGGTGCAGGCACCAGCATCGTGGATGGTTTCATGAACACCCACCCTTGTCTAATGACTTGTACCCTTAGTCATAGTCGTACAAGGATGCACCTAGTCATCACCAGTCTGGTGGTGGCTGTGAGGGCTCAGAAAGCCGCAGCTCAAGACACGGGCTTTAGACTGGTTCTTGGGAATGTGCTCAGCTGGTTTACTTTCCAAATAAACACTTTAAGAGGAGGTCCTCCTTCTACATCTTGCTTGAGTTCAGCATTGTGAAAAGGCATCCTGTATCTGTGGCTTCTCGGGGTTTTCCAGGGGCAGAGTTTTAGTTGCTGCTGAAAATGGCAGCTCAGACCCATGAATTCATGGAGGGACAACGAGGGTGTCCCCGAGAAAACTGTTCTGGAGGGGTCAGGACACCACCTCTGCCACACACTCACCCAATGTCCCCCATCCAGCTCGCACATCAAATGCCCTCTGTTTTCAGCCTGCGCTTGGGACTAATTGCCCTCACACCACTTCCTGGAGCCTGGTTCCCATCACTGCTGTTGCCCTGCTTGTCCCCAGCCACCGAGGGATGGCCCACAAAGTGTCTTACCTTCCCTGCGAAGAGTTTAGCTTGCAGCTCCCGGCACTCCTGCTGCAGAGCTTCAATCTGCTTGTCTTTTGCCAGGAGAGCACTGGCTTGCTCTGTCAGGTCCTTGGCACGCTGGCGGGCAAATGCTTTTTTGCACAGCTCCAGGCTGGAACCCTTCAGAGGCACCGGAGCAGTTACCTACACCGGAGAGAGCAGCAAGGGAGAAAGCCACATGCGCTGGTGTTCGTTAACCACCACCCCATCACCCCAAAAGCCATCGGGCAAGGAGCACTGTCAAGAAACGCAGCCTAGCCCCAAAGGACAGACAAGCAGACAGAGGAGCAGGCCAGACCTCTGGAAAAGTGCGAGGAAAGAGGAGGGACAGGATGGAGAAGTGGCTCGGAGAAGAGGTGGGAAGGAGAAGGTGCTTAGCAGATGAGGCCAATGGTCAGCATGGGGGGGGCTGCAGGCAGGGCAACAGTGGGTGCGGGGAGGAAAGAAAAACAGGATGAAGGCGGAAAGCCAGGAGAAGGCAGCAGAGACGAGGAGGGGAGGATGGCAGGAAAGATGAGCATGGGAGTAAGCATGGAGGTGGCTGAACCAGGAAGAGAAGTGGAGCTTCTGTAGGCTTCAGGGCAGATGGGTGGAAGATACAGGCAAGAGAGGGCCCAGCAAGGGCCACGAAGCCCAAGCTTCACATGCTCCCTGCGAGGGAGGGAAGAGCACAGGTGGGGATGGACAGCAGTGTGCTCTGGGGGAGCAGGGCAGACAGGGACAGGCAGCTGGCCGGGCACGGGCTCTGGGCAGAGGCCCTGGGCAGGAGCCGAGGCTGCCCGGCTGCAGTCTCCCTGGGATGCCTGCTCTCAGCACGTGCCCGCATCCCCGGGGCCGGCTCTCCCAGCGGGTACCAGCACCGCCGAGCTGGACGAAGGGGCAGCTCACGCCCCCCTGCTCATCCCAACCCTCTGGGCAGTGAGGCCACATCCAGTCCCCGGGATGCCAGTCCCAACCCTGCCTCTCCCTCTCCAGCTATTGTCACCTGCACGAAACCTGACAATGTGGCGAGGGGGGACTCTCTCCCTTGCCTGATCAGGAACATGGCATCCTCTGGGCAAACTTTTCCTCCCCAGGTCTTGCCGAGCATCTCACCCACGCGCAGAAGCTGCATGCCGGGCCCTGGCTCCACGGGACCTGCGTACCCGGCATGGAAGGTAACCGCTGCCAGATCAACCCCAGCTCCTCAGGGCCCCTTCTCTGGGCAGGCAGCTGCCTGCTCCTGCCTCCAGCCGGCCCTCCACGAGCCCCAGCCATCCAAGTGCTTTCAGCTGTTGGGAGACCTGGGCCAGCCCGGGAGCCCGGCAAGTCGGTTCTCCCAGCGCTCGCACAGATCTTAAACTGTCACCACCCAAAAGTTGCACTCAGGAAAAAAAATAAAACAGTATTTGTATAGTTGCTGGAGGGTCTGCATAGCTGTTGGGTGTATATCAAATGATTTCTCTTAACATAGTATCTGACAAGTCCATCTGGCAGCAACTGTTGCCCTGCAAGGACCAAAACCCGGTGACAGACGGGCGGCGAGGTGCCTGGGGACAGAGAAGGCAGGCAGTGCCAGGAAAACCCCCTACCTTCTCTTCAGCAAGGCTTTCACTTCCCCCTTTCTAGCCTAAAGGGCTTGAATTCCCCATCGCAATCCCCGGGTTCCTTCCAACGGAAGAAAGGTTTTGCCTTTACTCCACTGCAATCCACCTTTAGGAAGCTCATGCGAGGGCTTGTGCCCAGGATCCCGCCTCCTACGGCCACCTCCCACCGCTCCGCCACCCCGTCAGGTACTACAGGCTTTGCAACAAGCTGCTGTTGGGCCGCAGAAAGCAAAAACCATGCGGCTTGCGCAGCGACGCGCCGGCGAGGTGTGGATGGGGCAGAGCAGAGTCGCTCACCCCTTCCTGTTTTGCTTTACCGCGCTCCTTTTCTTATTCAGATACTTCCTGTTTCTTTTCGGTGAAGTGAATTATTTTCACGACTTGCCCAGGGAAAGCTGAGCTAATTACCTTCAACTAACACCTCACGGTGGGTCAGCGCATGTTACAGCAAGAAACCAAGCCGGAGGGAACGGCTCAAAGCCAGCTCCCCGGGCAGGAGCAGAAGCAGCCGGCGATGGCCGGGTTTCCCGATTCTTGCCCTGCTGCTGACGTGCACACCGTGTTTGCTGTAGGTTTAGGAAAAGGGGGAAGAAAAGGCCTTTCTAGCTGAATAGCAGTAGCAAGCGAGAAGTCCCGGTGCCGAGGTGCTCTCCCAGCTCAGCGTCCCAGCAGCGGCAAGCCCCCGCGCTCACCACTTTGAGGTTTGCCTCCTGGAGTTTCCGTGCTCTCTCCTCCAGGCGCTTGGCAATCACCGCCAGCTCCGCATTCTTCCTCTTCAGGTGCTTCACCTTCTCCTCCGTCTGGGGGAAACAGCTCCTGCGCTAGATAACAGAAGGAGGGGTTGGAGGTGAAGCCCCCGCTCAGCTCGAAGCTGCGTGCCGGGGCCGTTAGGGGAAGCCGAGGGCCCCGGCCCCGCCTGACCTGCTCTGGGCCCACAGGGCTTTCCCAGCCGGTTCTCCTATGACTGTCCCAACCATTGAACACCCGCCTCTGCTCTTGTTGCCTCTCCTGTCACTGAAACCTGTGTTTTTCCTGGTATTTTTGTTACTGTGACCTCTCGGTCCCCGTGAGATGCCCCTCGCCCCACCCCAGGCCACCACACATGGTCCCGGCTCCAGCCCCAACTCGCTCGTTGGAGGCTCTGCCTTTGCCGGCTGGGACTCGCTGCATCTCCAGCATCGCTCTACCCTGGCCGCCCACCCTTTGGGCTTTCTCTTCCAAAGGCTTCCCAGTTTATTTCCCTGGGGCTACAGGGCTCAACACATCGCTGCGGGTTTGTGCTGCACTACCACTCCATTAGCTTCGCTGTTGTCCTTTTTCTCATGACACCGAAGCATGAGTTGGGGGGAACTGGGAAGGAAGCAGCGAAGGACTTTATGATGTTTGCAAAGCAAATTTCCTTTTTCATCCTATTGATTCTGTTCACTCTTAATCCCTTTTTATTTGTTATCTGTCCGTTTCGATAAGCTGCTGCTTGCCGATGGCTCGTTCTCTCAAGGTCGTACCCAGATGTGTTGCGCTGTCTTTTCACATCAGCAAAAATGTCAGGTCCGCTGATCCTTCCAATTATTTTCCTCCCTACCCCTGTGAGATCCCACCATGGGCGCTTGTTGCTTTCACTGCTTTTCTTCAGCCGGAAGACCGAGGCTGATTTTTGAGAGTAAGATTTGACGAGAGCTTACACGATACTGCTTCGCTAAAATCCAGATGACTGATAAGGTGTAACCCCAGAGCGTGCAGGTCATACTGGATTTATGCTTTTAGCATAAGAAAATTATCTAAAATATGTGTTTTGAATTTGGTGATATAAATCTCAAATGCTGAGCAATCAAATTTTCAGGCGCCCGGTGTGGCCACATCTCCACGCCGCGAGGCTGCGCAAGGGGCTGATGCTCTCCAGGGAGGATGCAGGAGGGGAACATCCCCTCTTCGTATTTCCTGAGGTCCTGGCTGCCCGCCATGGGCCGGGGAGCCGGGGGTGGGGGAGCGGGGCAGAAGGGGGGGCCCAGGCTGTGGCCGCCTGGCTTGGCTTTGGGTGCCGGGGGTGCAGCTGGGGAGCAGCCGGGTGCGGAGCTCCCCTGGGAGCAGGGGGCAGTGCTGCACTGTCACCCAAAGCCAAGGCTGAGTGAATCAGTGTTTCTGCTTTTCCAATTAAAGAGGAAACAAGAGCGACTTCCCCCTCCCCTGCTGTCAGCTCGCTGCTGCCTTGCTCTCTGCCTGCTCTCACGGGCGGCTGCGTTAAAGCCTCTTGTGGTTTCCAGCAGGCAAGTAGCACCAGGCAAAGATGGCAGAGATGGCCCGGTCCGCTCCGCATCGTGAGGAAGGGGTCCTGCTTGAGCCAAAGGCAAAGGCACCCAGGGGACACAAAGCACCCAGGGGACCCAAAGCACACCGGCCCTCTGCCCCCACCCCCCACCCCAGCTCTGCCCAGCTGATCCCATGTGCCAGCATCTCTTGGAGATGGCAGCTCACCCCGGCTGGGATCGCCAACATAAGGAGGACATGGGCCGGTTGGAGCAGGTCCAGAGGAGGCCACAAAGAAGCTCTGAGGGCTGGAGCCCCTCTGCTGGGAGGA